>JAODUD010000095.1:13877954-13892519 GCA_026784285.1 Stomatorhinus walkeri | reverse complement strand
AAAAACGTCCAAATACACGTTAAATAATTAAATAAATATGGCGTCCCTACTTCGCGGAAATTCAGTTATCGTGGTCGGCCTTGGAACCTATCTACCGCGATAAGTGAGGAATTACTGTATATGTAATTGTGTTTCATCAGCATAACAATGGAACACAGCATCATGATTTTTAACAATGCCAACCACAGATTCTAGCCAGTCCAAGAGAGTATCATGGTCCACAGAATCAAATGCTGCTGTTAGATCTAGTACCACCAACCAAGATACAGCTATGATCGGAAACCATAAGCAAACCATTCATTACTTTTACTATGGCTGTTTCTGTGTTATAGTTAGGTCTGAAACCAGACTGAAACAGTTAATTAGTACTATGTTTCAGTAACACTTTACTTGATGCGGCACAAATACTTAGTAATAATTTGGTTACTACTAAAATACAAACCATGAACAAATCCTAAACAATGATAGTCGCTACTTGCGATAAAACATGCATCATGATTTATGATAAACGAATATGAGATCAGTCTTTGACTTTAACTTTGTTATTCATGACTTGTTCCTTCAGTAGTTCCTTCAGAATTCAGAAATGTTTACAGAATTTACCAAAGTAACAAATATAGTAACTGCTTGGGATAAAATATGCATCATGGTTCATTAATGATGCATTAACATGAGATCAGTAAGTAACTAAAACTTAGTCTGCAATTAATTAATACATAAATAACAGTTTAAAACTACATTCTTTGTGCCATGTTAAAGTTTTACCTATTTTTCCATAGGAAGGAAGACAGCTGATGAATAATGATTTTCCCCAGAATCTTTGAAATGAAAGGAAGATTTGATATAGGTGTATAATTTTGTAAAACACCAAAGGTGATATTCAGAACAGGTGTAATTTAGGATTTTTTTGTACTCTTTTTTTTTTTTTTTTTTTTTTTAGGATTTTTTTGTACTCTTCTATTAGTCTGGAGAGATACACAGATCTAGTGGTCATTAGTGCTTGTCTATACTTAGAGAGCCTCTTTCCAGGCGGGTATGAAAAGTTCTAGTTTAGTTGAGTGCCATTTGTGCTTTGGCTGGAAGCCTGTTTAAGTTAACATGTTTGATCATTGTACTGAGGGCAGGTTACTTATTTCTAAGCTTTGTCGTCTTAAGTGGAGCTTCAAGGTCAAGAATGCTGTGAATCAATTGCTCCAAGTTCACAGTTACCTGGTCAAATTCATTTTCACTTAAGATGTAAGGTTGAAGGACTGTGGAAGTTTGTCAAGAAACATTGTGGTGGATTATGAGGTTATGGAACTGGTACTGTACATTGGAACTGGTGCAGACAGAGGAGCCCCGTTGTAGATCTAAGGAGCATCTATCCATTTTCTATATCCGCTTGTCCTAAGCAAGGTTTCAGGGGTCCAAGTCTGTCCCGGGAGCTACAGGCACAAAGCAGAGAACAACCCAAGACAGGGTGCCAACCCAAAGCAGTATTTAACATTAAGATTAACTTTATAGTTCCAAGGGGGTAATTCCAGTGCATGCAGCAGCAAGAACATATTGCACCAGTGAACATACGTATAGTGCAAAACAGATATGCAAAATGCAAAGACGGTGCATATAATGCAAACAAGTAACTGTGACATAAACAAATTTAAAAGGTACACAGTACTCAAATAGAATATCATGAAAACAGAATATTATAGTGTAATATGATAAATAAATACTTACAGATAATAATTATAAATTATTGATGTATAACATATAGCAGATTTGTATTATTACAACGATGGGCTGCTTCCTGGTGTGTTATGGCTGGGGTGGGAAATAGCACATCAGGAGGGGGCGCAGTTCTGCCTGGCGGCAGCAGGTAGGGATGGCCCCCAGTAGCATTTTTAGCGTGCCGTGGTGGAATGAGCTGGTTGCCAAATCTGCCATAGGAAAACGCCCTCTGAAGCAGATGGGCAGATTTATTTATTATATTGTTCAATTTTTCCAGCATCCTCATTTCTGCTTCTGCCTCCAGTGGGCCCAGGGTCGGTTCTGTGAGCTGACCTTCCTGATGAGTTTGTTCAGGTGTGTAACATCCCCTGAACTGATACTGCTTTCCCAGCAGGTCCCAGCGGAGAAAAGCACGCTGGCCACTACACACTGGTAAAACATCCTTAGCAGCTTACTACATACGTCAGGAGACTTCAGCCTCCTCTAAAAATAAAATCTGCTCTGGCCTTTCTTGTAAAGTACCCCTGTGTTATTCACCCAGTACAATCTGCTGTTCATCTGGGTCCCCTGATACTTGTAAGACCGCAGCACCTCTACTTCCTCCCCCTTGATGGTAACTGGTATTAGGGGCTCCCTGTTATGCCAGAAGTCCACCACCAGTTCCTTTGTCTTGCTGATGTTGAGCTGCAGGTTGTTCTCCCTATACCACACGGCAGAATCCTCTACTTGTACTCTGACTTATCTCCATTGCTGATGCATCCTATAATAATGGAGTCATCAGAGAACTTCCGTAAATGGCAACAGGTGGTGCTGTACTGGAAGTCCGAGATGTAGAAGGTAGGAGGCAGGACTGTTCCCTGAGGTGCCCCAGTGTTGCTCACCACCATCTCCAACGCACAGTCCCGGAGCTTCACAAACTGCAGTCTATTAGTCAGGTAGGTAGACTGTGGCCACAATCTAGGAGACTGTGGGGTATAAAACTGCATTGTCCTGAGCTTGTTCTCCAATCAGAGAGGCTGGATGGTGTTAAAGGCACTGGAGAAGTCAAGGAACATGATCTTGACTGTGATGCCAGCCATATCTTAATGGGAGTAGGCTCTGTGAAGGAATTGGATCAGAGCATCATCCACACCTGTGTGTGGCTGCTAGGCAAGCTGCAGGCTGCCCTGGTGTTCTGTTACCGGAGGTCAAAGCTATTTCAGTACTTCCGTATTAACATTCTGTATCATTAGCTTTCATTGTTACTTGTATAAAGCTGGGCATTAATCTGTCAAACAAGAATTCCAGCATTGTAATGGCAGATTTCCATGAGTCAGGATCTGGGGGCAAAGTTTATTTTCCTCCATCCAAAACACAAATTCACTGTTCAAAGTCAGTAATCATTGAAAGATCAATTTGGCTGAAAAAGGACAATGAAGGGTAGCCCAAAAATCATAGGCAGAATTCACTGAAGGAAAGTCATACATGGAAACACCATAAAACTGGACCTATTCTTCATGCTGTAGTTCAGGAACAAGAAACTTCAGAACTACAGTGAAATTAAAATAACAGCAATTAAAATAGTGTGTGAGAAAGACTGAAACGTGAGAGGTTGACAAGCGTGTAGACATATAGAATAATAACCT
This sequence comes from Stomatorhinus walkeri, assembly GCA_026784285.1. Classification (NCBI taxonomy): domain Eukaryota; kingdom Metazoa; phylum Chordata; class Actinopteri; order Osteoglossiformes; family Mormyridae; genus Stomatorhinus; species Stomatorhinus walkeri. The sequence continues at coordinate 13,889,187 of JAODUD010000095.1, read as the reverse complement.
GTATGCAGATGGTAGAAAGATGCCTGAAGTTTACAGAGAGCATTCTGGAAAGCTTACCGAGGTTTGCTAAAGCGAATTGTGATCTCAAATGCTTTGAAGTGACAGCCAGTTCCCATGGGCCTGTCTGAACTCCACCAAAGAAGAAAGCTGAACTTTAATTTGACAAGTGTCATGTTCTGGAACTATTTTGATACACATAGGTGTCCAAGGTTATGGGAGTATAGATTTGGGAACAGAGGATAAGAATGGACAGGAGGTGTACTGTCAGTGGGCAAATGGTGAATGTTTACTCTGGATTTAAACATGAGTGGGACAAAATACGAAAAAGGAGCTTAACTATCTATACACAGGAACAGGTTGGGCTCGCCCAGCCTAAACCCTACAAATAATGCACTCAAATGGCTCTGTTTACAGAGTCTATTCTATAGGATCAACCTTCTATCTCTTTGTGCCAGTGTATTTTTTGTCCCCTGCTGTTTCAGGGTGGATGGAGGAGTGTGTACTTGTCTTCAGTGTATTTCCTGCCGCGCCCCTAAACCCTGCCCTCTCTTACTCATGTCTGTTACTTCAATCTGTTGCAACAACAGCACCATCACCTCAGCCTGTATCTGCAGGTGTGCTGGGCTGAAATGAAGCATCGCCCACTGGGAAGTCAATGGACCGCGAAGCTGGGTAACTTCAAACAAGTACTTCTAAGATGTTAGTACGTCTTCAAGAGCTTTCCCATAAAACATGCTCAGAATACGGCAGCTTTCGCAGGAAAAGGGGGATCATTAAACGTCGGTGGCGTTCATATGCGAGGTTAAGACTTGAACCGCAGCAGCCGTGTACATGAAACCCGGCTTGCTACATCTGACAAGGAGAGGGAGGGGCCAGAGCCTGGTGAGGTGCAGGGATTTTGAAAGCTCAGATCCTCATGGAGCACTTGACAGGATGCTTCAAAAGAAGGATGACACACCACTAAGCCTGGTTTAGTCAGCGGAATTTGCAAGCAGCTCGGGTCCCGATCTGAACTCCCGGAATCTTGTCATGCCTCAAAAGTCAGTTCTCCATCATAGCAGCAGTGATGTGCCTGGTGCACTCACCTCAGCCCCGGCTTCTTCTATTCAAGCGCCCAGCTGGAATAAGCACAAGCTTGGTACAGATTAACAATGTATGGCAGTATTTCCTGCCGGGTTGGACTGGCAGCTGCGAGCAACTGAGATCATTGCTGGAAAAAGAATCTGTTATGAAAACAGCTGAACGTGGTCCTGGATAAATTCAGCAGTATCTCTCCAGAAACACCTTTGGCCTTGTAATCAAGAGCCTTTGAAGTATTATGGTAGAATAGCAGATATTTCATGTCTAACCTTTTTCCGACCTCCTGTGTGCCTGCTGCAGTCATACGGCTGGCTGCTGCTCAGCTCTGCATAGGATTTTCATGGGGCTGGACAGCAAACTAATCTTAGTGACACAAGGACTTTATTAGGAGGTTGGGAGTTCAACAAACTGAGGAAGAGGACAGAACACGACGCTAGGTTGCATTGGCTTTAGGTATATGGGAAACGGAAAACAAAACTGGTGTGATCTGGTCTGTCAGGGTAGAGAGAGAAAGAACACTCTTTTATATCTTCGGCAAGTGACTTCAAATGAATGAAAAGGCTCATCCCCTGTGTTTGCCCAACTCCAAACCATTCAGATGCTTCCGCAATCCTAAATACTTCCTGTTGTATAGCAGTATTAAGTGACCATCTTTAAGAAACACCAATGTTACACAGTGCTCATGCTACTTGTATCGGTTACTTCTATTGAGAATGAGTGATTAGCATTTACCAATAAAATTCTAGACACATTTTTGTTTATCTGTTGATTTTCTGTAAATACTCATCTAGTGCAGGACACATACACACACTCTCACATACTACAGACAACTTCGTGATTCCGAATAGCTAGTAAGTGTTTCTCAACCCAGTCCTTGGGAACCCCCAGACAGACCACAAATTTACTTTCTCCCATCTCTCACCACATGTGAACCAAACAATCAAGAACACCAAGTACCAGGTCCAGGTGGGCTGGGAGCTGGGAGGAAGCAAAAATGTGGACTCTCTGGGGGTCCCTGAGCACTGGGTTGAGAAACACTGGCCTAACTGCATTTTTTGAAGGAGGAAATCAAAGTACCCAGCAGAAGCCCATATAGACACAGAGAACATGTAGGCTCCTCACATACAGAGCAGGGAGCAGTATTCAAACCTCCAACCCTAGAGCTGTGAAGGAAAAGTGCTGCCCACTGAGCCACTCATGTCTGTGTACTGAAAAAATACATTTAGTTACACTTTTCAATACAATCTGTAAGCAGGGTCTGCTTACAGTTAGAGAACAGCCACAGTTCAACTACCTACACCGAATAGTATATTCATGAAAAACAAATAGCTATATATATATATATTTTACTTTCTAGGAATTTTTTTTCTTCTGTCTGGGACTGTTAAATCGAAATTGCCTGTCTTCTAAATGCTTATCCTGGCCAGGGTCAAAAGAAATCCTATTATTTTATGTGGTAAATATTTTTGCTATAATATTTTAAAATTGAACTTTAATTACCTATCAGGAAAAGTAATACCTTTTTAGGATTCTATATTTCATAAGCCACGGTCTCTATAAACTAACAGCATTTGTACTGCCTGCTATGTACTTCAATCATTAATGTTGACGTTTGACATTTCTTGCCATTTACAGTTGAGACTTCTGCACGGTAAAATATTGCAAATCGAATGTATTTTTTTCCCAGCTAGAGAGTAGTTACGAATTGGAAAAATAAATCAAATGTGTTTCAGGAAAATCTTATACTGAGATGCAGGACCTTCCTTGTCCTTGGCTTGCTGGATGATTAAGCATCTCCTGGCCTCATCAAACTCTGGAGTGCAAATGTACATGGGTGTGCAGTGGAAGTCTTATCTTAATGAACAGCAAGACTGTCAATTGGATACATTCAGCGATACTTTTCCCTCACCCGTTCCTGTGCTGTGTTTGAGTCTTATCTCAAAGTGAGATGGAGGAGCACTATTAATTGTACCTGATGGTACTGTATACATTTTAACCATCAGCCACATACGGACTGAACAAAGAGCAATGAGTATCTCAGCAAATGTTGATGTCAGACATGTCGCTTTCTATGAGTGTTTTACATAGAATTTTTTCTCTCCTAAAGCAGCCATCTTTTGTAAAACTTCTGAAATGCTGAAATCCATCACTTTACCAGTTTTCCTCAGTTGACAAAGGTCTGCTAATCTGATCAGATTGAGTACGCAATAAAAAGATTCCTTTTTTCGCTTTTAATATTGAGGTGTGTTGCCTGTTTACGTGTTTATGATTATTTCATATGTGATGTAACAGTTGCTAAATTGGACAAAAAAGAACCTCCCAGTAATGTAGTGAAAGTCATATAAGCACATTTTCATCACACTAAAGTTCCACACCCTACATTTAAATCACAATTTCTACGTATATTATCACAGTTAAAAAATACCTACTTAATACAAATATCAGAACTCTGAACAGGGGGTGCCGTTAAAGATTTTGGGCCCCATGAAAGCATATTATGTTGGGCCCCCAGCCCAGATTAGTCGGATTATGTTCCAGATGTTTTAGCGCTGCGGTCACTCAGCGGCCCTTGGAATTGTCCTAACTCTCCCCCCCTTTACGGTGCCCCTGACTCTGAATGCAATTCTGTGATAGCCCTGAAATATCATTCATTTTCCTTTTCCTAACCAAAAAGAACAATGCAATTCTCACATGGACGCATACAATCTTTAAACTCCACTGCGAGCCTTAGGGGTCAGGACAGAGTGCCGGCAGTTACTATGCAGATATTCACTAGTTCGTGCCTGTGGTGGATGTTTACTTTGCAGCTGTGCCTGTCTTTAGGAGAAGTGCCTATTCCCTGGAATGCTAGTCCAGAATATGGAACGGTAGCAGGGCGTCTCCACGTATATACTGTACTGTACATAGGAGTGGGTTGGTTGTCGTGCCTATATTTAAATTAATGCACTGGGTGAGCATCAGCTCTATTTTCTGAAGTTGAGTCCACTGGCATCTCACCTTGTGAAGAAGCACATGGTGAAGCCAGCGCCCCAACATTTTCTGTTCCCTCACCTCCATATGGTCACTATGGAAACCAGGCAGTGGTACTAGTCACCGGGGAATTCCTTCCTCTTTGCTGCTCACTTGCCAAATAAGCATGTCGGCTCTATGGGGGCCTTTCTTTTCCTTCTCCCTAGCAACTGGTTGCTATGCTGCCACTGTTGCCATGCGATGTGTGTGTGAGATTCATAACAAATCGACCCTTTCTCACCGTGTGCCTTATCAGGGAGAATGAAGTGTCAAAAAGCTTTGACCTTTCAAACCGCTTGCAGAAAAATAAGAAATAATCCTAAAACATCACACACACTTAAAAGAGGGATCCATGTTCAGAATAATTGGATATTAGTCTTCAACTTCTGGAGGAATGACAGTGTCAGATTTGGCATTTAGAGATGCTTTTCTCATTTTGAGCTTTTACAAAAATAGCTAAATGTGTATCTCTTCCCTCCAGCTTGTCCGTTCACATTTAGCTTGGCTCATAAAGAGAGTGTGGAGATGTCGGTAGGTTTGGGTGTTGATTACCACTAGCTTGGGTCGGGTAGGCGAGCTCCACATTTTGGCAGGAGATTACTCTGCTATCTTGCTCATCCACAATACAGCATCCTCTTCAATCTGACAGAGTAGATTTCCTTATATGGTCGCTACAGCTGAGCCAATCACAGCCAGGAAGAAAACATACACAGGGCCCAGTCCTCACACTGCTTCCCACCTCTGTTACTGCTTCATTCATCACCATACAGATTGACTATTATGGAAAATAATTAAAACCTACATAGAATGAGCCTGATCCGCTGGAAACCATCAGCGCCGTCAGTATTGGCATCATTGCTTGAAGATTAAAGTGGACACAGTCAAGCTTTCAGGAAAATAAAGTAGTCAGTGATATGAGAGACAAGCAATACAAAATAATACGGCTTGGTATGAACGTCGGCTTATAAATGCGAGAGATGAGCCGGTGCCACTCAGGAAAACTGGACCCCCCCCAAATCTTATTTCCTCTCACATTTCCATAAGAATATCTGAGAGCAGCGGGAGGCATAAACGCTGCCAGTGCAGTAGGTGTACTGAGGGGGCAGAATGACAATGCTGGGCAGTGGGTTGTCAGAGTTATGTTGGCTTTATCGAGGATCTAGGAGCCCCTCCAAACCTTACTATGTTTAATACTGCAGTCAGCTGAGCCAGTGCCCCGCAATATCGGTTTAATATTTGCAGGCATCACTTCAGCTTTGTAGAAGTGGCACATTCCAGGCTGACGACTACGTATGATAAGCGTCTCCTAGTTCAGGAGCAGCGATTCTGGTGCCGCCAAGTCCGCTGATGTTTTTTCCAGCGTAAAATAAACTTTTGATTGCCTGTTTTGACAGCTGGCTTATCATTTGCCTGATCCCTGGGTCTGATTGTTGTCGCTCTGTTGCGACCAATTTTCCCAGTGTGCCCTGAAGACCGATATACAAAGGTATTGCAGCATTGGTTTGGTCTGGGGCAGGACTGAACACTTGGGGATGGGAGTCATAGTCACAAGTTTAACCTACACCCTTTGAAACAAACAAACAAAAGGTCAAATTGAAATGATGTGGTGAGAGTTCATGTGATGAGGTCAAAATATAGCCCTGTTTATTGGACTGCAACTGAGGCATTTAAAATCACCACTAGACAATTGTTCTACTCCCTGTCCTATGATTATAGTCAAAAACGAGCCTGAGCAGGTATAATAGGCAGCTAATCATATATACTTGGAAAAATACACTACTGCCTAAAATTCAGTTTTGACATCCATAACCATATACAACAGGTTAACGTGAATTCCACCTTGTACAACAAATGACTTTTAGATATATTTAGGTGCACTCTGGTGCGGGTGGGGGCAATGGGTAGCGCTACAGTTTCACCCCCCCCCAGGGCTCTGGGTTTAAACACTGCCCCTGCTATGTGTGTTTAGAGTTTGTGTGTCCTACTTGTGTTGTACAAGTTTTCTGTCCACAGTCCAAAAACATAAACGTAAGTGAACTGGTGTAGTGAAATTTCCTATTTTTTGCATCCCATCCAAGGTTTCCTGAGCCCTGAGCTTCCTGTGATTGGCTCCAGTGCCCTGAACTTCCTATGACTGGCTCCCGGGCCCTGAGCTTCCTATGATTGGCTCCCTGAGCTTCCTACGATTGGCTCCCCGGCCCTGAGCTTCCTATGATTAGTTCACTGAGCTTCCTACGATTGGCTCACTGAGCTTCCTACGATTGGCTCCCCGGTCCTGAGCTTCCTACGATTGGCTCCCGGGCCCTGAGCTTCCTACGATTGGCTCCCCGGCCCTGAGCTTCCTATGATTGGCTCCCTGAGCTTCCTACGATTGGCTCCCCGGTCCTGAGCTTCCTACGATTGGCTCCCGGGTCCTGAGCTTCCTACGATTGGCTCCCCGGCCCTGAGCTTCCTATGATTGGCTCCCTGAGCTTCCTACGATTGGCTCCCCGGTCCTGAGCTTCCTATGATTGGCTCCCAGGCCCTGAGCTTCCTGCGATTAGCTCCAGCTTCTCTGTTACCTTGTACCGAATAAGCATTCAGAATGCGGACAGATGATTAAGTATTGTACAATTAAAACATAAGTATAATGACTTTGAGACTCCTGCCCACACATTATGCATAGAAGGCTTCATGTCTTGTTTGACAAGTCAAGATGAAGAAAGGGCAGCAAGCTAACTGACTCATCTTAAATATGAATGTGCACAACATAAGCAGTGCAGGGGAGTGGTGGAGCTGGTAACAGTGTGAGAGTATAGATTCAGAACGTCAGAAGTGCAGGGATGGATTCTGTTTTTCCCAGTTGTTATTTAACGTGACATTTTGGGTCCCAGGCATTGGATGCCCCCAGAGACCTGGTCTGGAGTTCCACAAAGCCGCTTCAAGGTCAGCTAGGACCAGAGAGCCATGAAGAAAGCCAGCCACATCCATTCAGAACCAAACACACAGCCTTTATTTGCTGTCTTTTTATTCACGAGGCATTATAAAAGTAATCTTTATACGTGGGCTGTTTATGAGATTTCTGCTGCTACAGCTAATGTTCACCCTTCAGAAATGGACAAGGAGAAATGATGCTGGAAATCATCTATCCTGCTGATTATCAGTAAAAATGGATGCTTATAATGTTATTGTTTGACAAGCCTTGGGTAAAACACATAGTATCAGAAATTGCTATAAGCTGATAACTTTCTGAACTCAGATTGAATGTGTAGCCGGATGCTAATGCTATCTGCTAATTTAAATAAATGTATTGCAATGGCTACACTATCACTCGGTCCCTGTCCTGGCGATGCACAGTTTAAAATGAACGGATGGTCATTGCCTTCCTCAGGATCGGTAGTGAAACATCAGCGTTTCATCAGTATGCAAATCAGACACACTGCAGTCTACTGGAGGCTTATTATACTTATTATACTGGAGAATTATTTTTATTCGGAACGTGTCGATTCTGTAACAGAAAACTCCTGGTTAAGATTCATGGAGTAGTTGCTCACAGTGTACTAACTGCCGTCAGTAATTGAACGAATAATGCCTTACTGGTTTTGGTGCCTTGCATGAAACCCGAGAAAAGTAAAATTTGGTTGAACCCTGAAATATTCATGTAATCTTCAATTAGAGAATTATTTCGAGAGAAGATTCGAAACGCGTCACTAGCGGCGTGCTTGTACATTCAGTCAGCGTCTCACCACCTGACGCTGCCGCCTTAAGAACGCTGCTGATAATTTTATACTAGCAAATTCAAGCCAAGTTAGTCATCGAGCGGCAGCCTTTGATTGTGTTAAATTAAGCAGCAATGACGAAGGAGTGTAAATTAATATCAGGTGATTTCTGCGCTAAAGTCCTGTTTTTTTCTGCACCATTGTAATACAAAAGCGTTTTAAAAACGACCCCTCTTTGTTCTGCAAGCTGAAGGTCTGCTACTAGATCTGTACATGTAGCTATTCTTTCCAGAGCTGTCATGTGAGCGACCCCATTTTTCATAAAATAGCTGAGGTCAGTCGTAAACCCAAAAGAACACATTCGCTGGAAAGGGCTCCGCATACCATCCATACGCCAGAATTTGAAACATGAAGATAAATATCACTTATAGAAATGAGTGAACTGTTTTCCATTTAGAAAAAAACTCCAGTTGCAAATTAGTTTGAAAGCCAGTTGGTGTCGAGGCACAGAATTAAATTTTCCCTTTTTGATTGCTTTGACTTTTGTCCACCCTTATGAATTTGTTTGGCATATTTGCTCCCCAGCGAGAATTAATGCAAGATAAGGAAATTGACTTAACCATGCCGATATAAACTAGCATAAAAATTACAAAACGCTTGGCTGTTTTGGAAGTAGGCTACCCTCAGTATTAAATTACATTAAATATAATTTTACTTATTTCGAGTGGATAATTCTGGTTTTACAATGTTTTTTGGAATTATCCAGGAATGAATGCCTATTGATAATTACTTTATAGGTCGAACTCCGAAAAATATAACAAATATTTTCGTACAAATATGTGACCAATATTGAGTGAATAAAACACAGTGTTTACTTTTTGAGTAGAGGAGCTTCTAGAATTAGATATAACTAATCGGAGAATTACAAAACTACTGTACTGACCTGACCTGTACTGGGAAGACTACAAATTCCCAATGTGTAGTAATAAGATGTTCACACACGTCATTTTCTGTTTATATGTATATGGGATCTGAGTTGGAAATCCCGACATCGGTAAATGGTAATGAATCACGGGGTTGACCGAAGCATGTCCCAGGTGAGGCCAGTACACCACCCTTATGCCCCCTTCATCCTGTCTGCTTAAAAATCGCAGCATTACCGTAAGCCGCTCGGACTCTGCCCCCTGTTGAATAATTTCACGCAGTGCGCGGCGCCGACCGGCGCATACACCCACCCTCATGAATAATTGAGCGGCGACGAGCCGAGCTCCGCTGGCTGGCGGGGGTAGCGGAGGTGGCGATAGGCGTGCTCGGGCTGCGGACGGCGTCTCACTGGCAGAGCACCCTGCTTTTTGTTATGAATCGGCGCACACTGTCCGTCCTGCACGTCCGGGGGTCCGGGGACGGGAATGGCGCTGTAGACGGGGCCCGGCTCACCTTACGACGCGCGGCATCTGTTTAACAAAAAAACCCACCTCGCATATGTTGTCACACGCCGCAAACAAAGACCGCTGGCTGGGCTGATAGAGGACGCGGAGAGAGAGAGGGAGGGAGAGAGAGACACGGGGAAAGAGGGGAGATAGTTGGGCGCTCTTGAGATATAATTACAGCTGAGAAGAAGCGAAAAGTCAAGATCGATCGTGCAGAATACGGTAGAAGACCGCTCCTGCATTGGCTGAACGGGGCACAAGCAAGGAAGAGGTAGGGTTTTACCAAAAAATACGTGAATGCACAGAGCTTAGCGTTTCCTAGCCTTTATTTACACAAATGCCATAAACACCTCCGAAAACTCAAAGACTCTTTATCAGGCTTCATTTCCATCGCTTGCTCAACGAAACCCACAATACGTGTTGGCCTACTTTTAAGAGACATTATTTCTGTGACTAGCTAGACATTTCTTACTGACATTTTTTTTTCTTACGGACATGGTGTAATTTTTTCTATCGCTTGATTAATTAGATTGCTTTTCAAATGTGCGCTATGAACTCACCGTCACGCACGGCACTGACATTATTGTTTCCATTATGATTTTATTCATCCTGTAGTCGGGCTTCAGGTGGCCATCACGTTGAATTGCATGTCCGTCCTAATACCCATGTAACCCTAATAAATGTCGGACTGCAGGTATTGCGAATTATTCAGTATCACGGATATCAGTTCACGCGGCTTTTTCAATCCAGTGTGTAACGTTGCTGAAGATGCCTGCGATTAGTAATAAGAATAAACTTAACGGCATTCAGTTCAGGTTACAGTGTGGGTATGGTGATCACAGCCTGTAAACAGCACATTACAAGAGGTGTGCTGTGCCCCCTTTCCACCATACGGTAACCATATGGCAAATGCACGGCTAACCGCGCCGATAAAAGACAATCGGATTAAATATTCATTATAATACCGGCTATCTGATGACAAACGGGCACTCGCGTCCGGCCCTATTAAGCGGGTATTTAAATAGTTCCGGGAACGTGTGAAGCGTTTCGGGTGATTTTAAAGGCTGCGTCCTACTAATTGTGAAGTACAGTAAGACGTGTATATGATGCATTAAATGTTTACGGGGCTCCCTTTGGGTAGTACGCTGACTGCATCAAGTGAGGGGTGCAGTAATTTTCCCTTTAAAAGGAAATGATACGGTGCAGTGCATAATTCACCGCCTCCCGTGCCCAAGGAGGCACCGGGACCGGTGCGTGGCGCCCTCGGCAGCCCATTGCTCCGGCCATTGAAGGTCGTTGTCTGGATGATGCCGGAGTTGACGCCTTTCGCAACACGCGGTGTCAGTCAATTTATTCCTGCATTATTTCACTACGACAGTGCGTTGGAAAGCCATATTGATTGAAGTCGAAATAATGCACGCAAGGTGTTTGGGGGATTACAGTCGATGCACGGTGAATTGCGAACAAGTCGTGAATACTGTTGGGAGTAATCGACGCATTAAGGCATATGTAAGATGGGCCGTAGAAAATGGAACCAGGTAGACAGTATGTTACGGGTATTAGAGGGGATATTCTAGGGAAGAAAGCGCCTGATCCATGGCTTGTCACCGACCGTAACATTTATGATCTAATTAGTATTACTGACTGCAGCTTGCAGTGGATGCGGCAGCACGTCTGCTGTTCCCCAAATGTCGACCGATTTTGTGGTTAAAATGCAGCTGACATACTATTACGGGGGGTGGGGTGGGGTGGGGGGGGTCCAAAGCCAATACATGTATAAATTTAGTGACTTCTTGCCAATGCCTCTGGTGTTTTTTTAAATGAGTGCTCCCCCCCCACCCGCTGCCCCGCTGCTGTGCTCTCCAGTTTTTCATCTTTCTCATAGGGTTTGGACGGACCGCCGGTGCGAATAGGCTGAGTGGTGATACCTGGGCTGTAGTTTGTGTGCAGTGGTGCCCCATCAATTTTCAGGGCAGGGTTATTGCGGCATAGCTGCAGTGGGGTGGGGTGGGGTGG
>JAODUD010000095.1:13844430-13855254 GCA_026784285.1 Stomatorhinus walkeri | reverse complement strand
GTGTGTGTGTGTGTGTGTGTGTGTGTGTGTGTATGTGTGGAAGCTGAAAACTCCTCTTCAAGCCCCCGTCCCTGTTTGATGGCAGTGGTCCCCTGTCCGTAAGCATGTTTTCCCCATGTTCATGCGGACTGTCTCCCTTACAGGGCACATTACGGTGGGTGGGTCAGTAAGAATGTGCTCTGACATGGACTGTGTGGGCTGTCTAAGGGTCCTGCTCAATCTATACCCTGCTAAAAACCTAAGCATATACGGTTTTGCCGGTGAGTTGCTTAATGTAAATGGTTGGACTAGAGTTGTAGAAGTTCTCCACTGCCCATAACCATGCTTTCTCCTGCATTTGTGTCAATATTTCTTAATGGGCTTAAACCAGGTCTTGCATGTCTGTTCAGTACTGTCTTGATGCGACCTGGATCGAGAGTAAATCCAAATGCCTTGTATGTTTGCTGTTTTGCACATATTTCACAGATGCTTCTAATTTGATTGCTTCCTGATTGCGTGATTCTGGATTTGTGCGAGACTCACATGTCACATCGGCAGCGCGTTGGCTTGTGCTTCTGCTCCTGTGTCTTCCGGCCCTAGGCAGGGTGACAGCCCTGAGGGATACGGAGGCCCCGCCCAAAGCCCCCACCTGCTGTTTTTTTAATTTGGATATTAGTAACACCAACCCCTGGCTTGTCTTGCTATATCAGTGCATTAAAAGGATAATTATCCTGTTCCCCACCCCCAGCACCAGCTTACTGACTGCTACCAGCATTGCAACGTCCTTCTAATGATCTGCAGATCAATAATATATCTGTGTGCACAGCAGACTAGAGACTGATTGTCTGCCCAGTTGTGATGATGCATACATTGCCTTTTGAAGTCATGATGTCATTGATTGAAATTACACATTGTTAGTAATCCATTAATTTCTAGGAAAGCTTTTACAGTGTGCATTAAGCGTTATGATGGAGAATGTCTACATCAGATTAATCTGTATTTTCCGTTTTGTGTATATTGGGATACTCACATCTCTTTTTTCATCCAGGTGATTTATGGGTTGTGTAAAATGTCAGGCCCTATGAAATATATTTAACTGCTTTCCATTTTTCTTTTTTTCTGGTTTAATGTATTTTCTTTGGGTTTTTAATGCTGGGTTTTTGGTTTTCTTGCTGCCTCAGTAAAAGTAGCGCTACCGACGTCGAATGCTAATATAGTGGTGCAGCGGATAGCACTGCTGCCGCATGCCTCCAGGGTTATGGGTTCGAATCCTTGCTTATCGTCGTATGCGTTAAGTGAGCTTCCTGTGGTTACTCCAGCTTTATTCATCAGTCCAAAGTTGTGCAGTTTTGTGCCTCTACGTTTCCTGAAGTGTATATACCCTGCGATGAACGTGCACCCCATCCAGGCTGCACCCCTACTATACTGCAAGGCTAGGGTGAAGGTGAGCATGGACGGCCTGAGTCTCTACACACATGCCTGTGTGTTTCACACAGAATGCACATGGAACCAGGACATGACATCAGAATCAGTTCAAAAGGAGTGTGTATTTCTATGAATGGATGTAAATGCTCTGTATAGTGTAACATATACTCATCTCTCTTGTAAAAGCACCTATCCAGTACAGGCCTCTGGAAGCTTAGGACTCAACACAGGAATCACAGACGTCAATCTTTCATTTATTTTTTTTAAAGCACACACTCTGCATTTTGCAGGTTGACACGGTCACAGCTGAGCCTTACCCAAAATCTTTAGGTGAATTTTTTTATATTTTGTTTCATCTGTTGCCTTTAAAGGTTCTGCTCTGGTCAAATTGTTTTAACATTTATTCTGCTCTTGAGTGTTTTTTGACTTTTATTGAAGTGGGAGACCAGTGGGCTGTGCAAGCACTTATATAATGTGTCCATTCAGGCAGCACTCAGAGGCTGGATGCAACCTCACCAGTTTAACCCTTAGGGAGCCAGTAAAATTCCAGTTCTCCATACCCTCCTCACTGGAGCCTGTGGAAGCACTTAAGTACCGGGAAGCTGCTTCTGCTGTCCGGCGGATACGATGTTCCCATCTGGAGTGGCTGGGGGCTCTGCGCACTTTACCATGTCATTGAGTGCAGTAGACTCAGTAAACCTGTGTGTAGCTCATCTTCCAAACCTCACATAATCACCACTCTGCTGGCTGATTATGACCTTGTTTTTTTAAATGGTCTTGATTACCTTGATGATCTTATTGTTTTCACGCATGCTTCTGTTTCCTCTGTCCGGTCTGGAAGCTGCTGTCTGTTAAACCTCACCATCGTCTGCACGCGTGCAAAAAGAACCGACTCCAATGTCTTCTCGATGAATTGCCATGTGACCCTGAGACACCAGCCTGCGTTCCTGCTCCGAGGTTCAGGAATTACAGAATGGGCCACACAGCGGAGATGGAGGGAGGGGGAGAGAGGGCTGTAATTACATGCCATGTCATCTTTATGGTCAGGCGGGGGCATTTGGAAACATCGGGAACAGACGCATTTTTTGCAGCCCCCAGGCGTAAGTCGTTTCGGGGGGGCGGGGTGCAGAACACTGGCTAACGGCCAGAGCTGATCTGAGATTACAGACTGTAATCTTTTGTCAAATTACGAGACTGGAATTTTGATCGGCGACGGTCGTGTGTGAATAGGTGGTTCTGTTCTGGTCGATACCGCGGCACACATGTTGGTACTGAAAGGGCTTCATTGATGTACCCAATGCACAGACACAAATGCGTGAATGCGGGCGAATGCGGGCACACACACGTACATACGCAGATCCCTGGGCCTTGTGGCATGTAGCAGATCTCAAGAAGGGGGATCTTTCGGCGGCTTCTGTGTTCCCCACTTGGCATAAACGCATCAGACTGCATCATCAGTGATAGAATTGCAGGGGGGGGGGGGGGGGATAAGGGGAATTGCTGAAAGGAAAGGTCTACAGAGATACCCCCCATCGCCACCACCACCGTTAACCTCTACACTCCTCCGTTGGATCTATGTTTGTCCTCAGGGTATCTCTGTATGTCTCCGCAGACAACATCCACATTTCTGGTAATAAACCAGCTTCTCTCAGAGTTAATTTAACACCATGTCTCTGAGTGCTTTTGCACACTTTCCTGCTGCTTGTGAGAATTACACACGTGTTCCTGGAAATTCTCGCACGTTCGCTTTTGCTAACATTAGCATGCTAGTCAATTGGTTTCATATTGTTTTCTCGTTTTTGGCCCAAACGCAGCCCGACAGTTTTGCCCTTACTTTGCACCCCAGATCTCTCTACCATATCCCTTGTTTCAATGCTAGGGCCCAGCAGGATGGGTCTCTTAAAGGATGCAGAGAAGGCTGCAGATACCGCGCTGAAGGTCATGCCGAACACAGTGAAAGCTAGTGTGATTTATCCTGCAGTAAATATGGCTTTCAGGCAGCGTTCTTATAAATGCACAACCATGCCTAGAAACGTGAGCTGTACAGCTTCAACATGGTTTGTACAAATTGCTTTGGACAAAAAAATGTGTGCGCTGCATCAACACATTTTAACGTCAGTGTACAAGAGCAAAAGAGTGATCCGGTTGGGGGTGTATACTAAAATGTGTTGATGCTCTGTTTCCTTCTATGAGAATTAGGGGTCTATTAGTCTGTATAGCTGAGTATAGGTGTGTAGATGGTTCTCATTCAAGAGAAGAACTCAGATGGACAGCTGCTTGAAAAGGCTTTGGTGGAGGCCTCCAGTGAAGAGCTCAGCTGATCTCCAGCAACGCACTGCAGTGAAACGGCCCGGGGCTTCAGTGAAGAGCTGAATTAAAGTGAAGTATGGAGATGAGACCGCAAGAGGCTTTAGTGAAGATCCATTTTAATGCAACCAATGAAGATCTGCAATGAAGAGCTTTGGAGATTTCCAATAAGGTTTTGCTTAAGTGGCTGCTGGAGAGGCTCTCTGAGCCACAGAGGTGGAAAGTTGAGGTCCAGGATGTACAAATCCAGACATAGGGTTTGTTTCAACCAACCAGTTGAGTACTCTGTGATTGTGACTTTATACTCAACTAGTTGGTTGAAACAAAACCTTGGTCTGGATTTGTACTTTCTCCACGTAAACTTTCCCCCTCTGTCTGTAATTGATTACCTTTGTGAGCACTGCCTAGAAGATGATGGTGATGGCCGCTGTCAGCTGCCACAGTAATCTTAAGGAGGACCATGCTGTGGATCTGGCTTCACCGCACAGCTGCTGCGGGGGAGTCTCCAAATTCACACCGCCTGGGAGGACGTCAACAAACAGGAAGCCCAGACTGCGGAGAACATGCCGGCCTGTGATTTAACGGTGCTCTCGCCTGTAATGCTTGCCGCCCTCTTGTCTGCGATGTAACGCTGCACTCACCTGTGATGTAACTGCACTTTCACCTGTGAGCTTGCCGCCCTCTCACCTGTGATGTAACACTGCACTTACCTGTGATGTTATGGTGCTCTTCCCTGTGATGCTCGCCACCCTCTCGCCTGTGATTTAACGACGTTCTCGCCCGTGATGCTCTCCACCCCCTCGTCTGTGATTTAACGGTGCTCTCTTGCCTGTGATGCTCGCCACCTTCTTAGCTGTGATGTAACGGCGCTCTCACCTGTGATGCTCGCCGCCCTCTCGCCTGTGATGTTCACCTCCCTCTCACCTGTGATGCTCGCCTAACAACGCTCTCGCCCTCTCGCCTGTGATGTTACAGTGCTCTCACCTATGATGCTCACCACCCTCTCACCTGTGATGTAACGACGCTCTCTTGCCTGTGATGCTCACCGCCCTCTCGCCTGTGATGTTTCAGTGCCCTCACCTATGATGCTCACTGCCGTCTCACCTGTGATGTAACGACGCTCTCTCGCCTGTGATGTAACGGCGCTCTCTCGCCTGTGATGTTTCAGTGCTCTCACCTATGATGCTCACCACCCTCTCACCTGTGATGTAACGACACTCTCCTGCCTGTGATGTAACGGTGCTCTCTCGCCTGTGATGTAACGGCGCTCTCTCGCCTGTGATGCAACAGCGCTCTCTCACCTGCTGCCTGGCTGCTTTCAGGCTGTTTCCTTTGATTCAATGTTAGCATAAAGGCCATCAGACGTTTTCAAGTGAGGAAAGACTCAGCCTTTATTATACATAATTGTGCGTGTGAGACACACAAGGCAAATGTGTGAAGTGGTAAGCAGGACACAGCTGCTGCTTCTGCCTTAAAAAGGCCTTTGTTTTTAATGTGAAATCATGCTTCTTTTTGCATTTCCTGTCCGGCTCACTCTTTGGAGACAAACACACACATACAGGTGAGAGCGAAGCCTGGGGTCCGAGCACAGGGACATACATTTATCTGGCTCCCCTGGGGCATTTTGAGGGGGACTTGGGTCCTAGTCAAGGGCCCAACAGAGACGTGGCTGTTCTGCTGGGGGTGAGACTTGAATTGGCAACCTTCCAGTTACAGCCGCGGAGACCTATCCGCAGAGACCTATCCGCAGAGATCTATCCCACAGTTTGGTGTTGTTTTTCAGAGTAGTGCGGTGCATTACTGGGAAGCACTTGCAGCCCCACGTCTCCAGGGGAGCTGCATTGCTATCCTACCTCTGTGTTTATGGAGTTTGCGTATTCTTCCTGTATCTAAGAGGGCCTCATCCTCTCTTCCACCAAAAACAATATCAGCTTGGGTGAACTGGGATGTCTGAGTTTTCTGTATTTTGCCCTCTATGACGGACTGGCATCCCCCCCTCCCTCCCCACCATCCGAAGAGCTGCTGGCCCTCCCATGAAATTAATTTCTGTCTACTGGTCTGGTCTGGGGTCTTCCCTGCCCTCTCTTCTCTAGGATAGGGCCCAGGCTCATCGAAACTTAGGTATTATAAGCCCTTTTGGATCCGGTCATTGGGGACCCACAGACAGTCCACATTTTTGCTCCCTTCCAACTCCCGGTAGGGATCAAAAATATAGACAGTCTGGCAGGGAACTGGGAGGGAGTGAAAATGTGAACTGTCTGTTGGTCCCCAAGGGACCGGATTGGGAAACACTGCTCTATAGTGTTATTTTGTCTATTGTAGTGTCCGTGTAATAACATTTCACATAAAATACCTGAGGTACTGTTAATGTTCATTTCACTAAATAGCGTGGATATAGGCACCCTTTCTGGTGAAGTCCGTTTCCATGGCGAGTCGTATCCAGATAATTACACCCAGTCAAAGATGAGATAAAACAAAATGCGAGGTGGTGTTAGAACCCAGATCGTTACATCCTCTGATCGCACCTTGCTTAGAAAAACTGCTGAAAAACGATTATTTTTCCTCCCCCACTGAACATCATGACAATGAGTGGTTCTGTATCATCTTTGGCACGATAGTTATTTTATTTTATAGCAATTATTTTAGAATTCAACACGTTAACTTTGTATTCCTGCATGTTGGCGCAGGAGGCTGAGCCTAAATAAACCTCAGAAAATGGGTTTTGTGTGGTAAACTGCAGCAACGTCGATTGATTTTCCTTGGATAGCATTAGCGAAGATCCGGGCCGTATCATAAACATGCACAACGTTGTTTTGCAAGTGGATGAAATCTCTGTAACGTCTCCTGTAATATCGTTGTATTCGCGTGGCATGTCCTTCAGCTTGCGGCTGAATTGATCTGGAGCTGACCTCCTCCTGTCATCTGCCGTTTTTTTGTGCGTTGCCATGGGGATTCCTGTTGAGGAGTCGAAGTGACGCCCCAGTGGGGCCCGAAGGTCCTCTTGCATATTCGGGGGGGCCTGTGACTCTGTCGTCATGCAGTAGATGCCACGAGTTGTCAGATGTTGCAGAAACTCTATCTCATATGTCATCAAACAAAATAACAAGCATCGGGCACCTTTATGTAGCTAAGAAACCGAAACGGTATGATGTAGCACTAGTGTTCATGCCACGTTAATGTAATACTAAATGCAGAAAACGCATTCATGCGAACATGAGGCGGCTGTTTGTATACGCGCACCATCAGCTTGAGTCATAGCACTGTCACAAAGGCCGTGCTGAACTCGCGCTGATTCCTGCTGACCACAGAGCAGACTCTGTCCCGTTTTGCTGTGTCATACACTGATGCTCATCTAGAAAGTATGAAAATGATACGGGGTTTGTCTGTTGGAATACAGACAGCATGAGACTCACCTTTGCAGTCGGAGCCACGGCAGAGATGCTGTGAAGTTTAATCGTAACTGCTGAAGACCGAAATACATTTTCCTTCCTGTTTTTATCATTTCTCTGTTCGCAGCGTCTGCTGCAGGAGGGGCTGCCTTGTCTGAGAGTATGTGGGCCGGCCCTGTCAGGGAGGGCTCAGGCGCTGGAGCACCTTGCCGGGCAGAACAAGCCAAGCTGGAGAATCTGCTTCGGCGTCCTCGCACCGCTGGGGGAAGGGAGCGTGTCCTCCCCACTCATCCATCTGAGACAGCCTCCGAAATGAAAGCGCGAAGTTCCTTTGAGTTTAACGCAGCTTGTTAAAGTGTTTGGTGGTGGAGAAAAGCTTAATCTTTCATACGCTGGATGTGGCTCAGTCGAGCTTCTCGGGAGAGAATAATTTGCACCGGGAGTATTAATCATGAGGAGAAGGTGGCTTTTCTGGGTTCCAGGACTCATGTTGTAGCTTCAGTCTTTGGGAGAATCTCCTGGTGCGTTTAGGTTAAAGCAGCACTGGAGGCCTAGCTGACACTGAGTGGACATCAGTGACTGTTTCGGCATCACCTGCTGCTGCAAGGTTAAGGTTTATACTCACAGTACAACAGAGGTGCAGGATCATCTGGGGTAACTGAGTACAGAAAGAAACCTTGGTAACGCGGTATTAGCTGCGGCTGATACTTTGTCTTGCTCTGAAATTTGTAGGCAAAATATCATCGAATTAAACTGCCTATGCGTTTTATCTTGTGTTCTCCGAATCTGCATATTATGCCAGCTGAGCTTGCAGTTTGATTCCTTTGACTCTCTACACGTATATATTTATCAACATGCATAAAGCTGTATATAGCAAAAATTAATAATTTATCTGTACAAGTTTGTCGTCTTAGTTTTCCAGTCACCTCCAAAAATTTTGGCACCCGGAGCAGGAAATGTATGAAACAAATGGCTCACAGCTATGTAATATTTAAACTTTAAACTTAATTATTCAGTTGAATGAACCACAATTGTGGAATTATACATTTATTCCCCAAAATAATTGTCTCCTTGCAAGGTTAGTGAGACTTGATGTTTAATAGGATCAGGGGTCTCTGTGGGAGAGATCTTATACCATTCCTCCATGCGGGATCTTTTAAGATGCTTTTCAGTTTGTGACAATTTGCCTCCCGTTTAAGCTTAGCAGATTTTCAGTGCGGTATGAGTTTGGAGACCAACTGCAACCATGTTGATTTTAATAGGGTAGTTTTTTTACGGTGTGATATAAAGCTTATGTTTTCTGTAAGATTCCATAGGCATGTGCTCCCGTGTACCCCCCTCATGACCCTGAGCAGGAGAAGTGGGTACAGGGAACGGATGGAAATTTCTGGTTATCTGTGTTTCTGCACAGTGTCTGTCAGGAAGTAACAGTAAGTGAATGTACCTTTGTCTGGTCGTGCAAACAAGCCCCTTTGAATATCGACAGTCAACACTATTTGAATGTGCTGTGCGCCGCCTTGCTAAACAGCACTCTGACCTCACTCCTCTTTCGGTTCCTGCTTCGGTGTGGAATCTGCATCTTCTCTTCTCTGGCCGGTCGCTCTCTCGTTTCCTTTGCAGTCCAAAGGCTGGGAATGCCCTTAGTGTGTGATTGCGCTTGTGGCCCCGGCATCCTGATTTCGGGGCGGTGCTGCTGCGGCTCTTGCGCCGGGGATGGACTCCAACCTTGCCATGAGCCAGCGTTGTTATGGACCATGAAGAATTAGATAACAATTGTTTCATGATTTTGTGGGTAATTACAACATCGTTTGGAAATATTCTCAGGTAATGTTGCGCATTGAAATGATGTTTAACTTTTTAGCATTGCAGAGATTTATTGGTTTACACTCTATGGGTTCGTGAGACTCTTGGTGAGTCATCATCAGTCACGTCCAAGTGTTTCCTCTGTCCTCCTCCTCTCCTGTTAGATGGGAAATTAGTCAGCTTCAGCATATAATGAGGCTTACAGGTAACTGTGAGTTTCGCAAACAGGCCCTGTCATCGCGTCTGAAGCTTAGCTCATTCCCGCTCTGCCAGCTCCTGCTTTAGAAACTACAGGATTTAAAAGCAAAGTTAGTGGTGTTATTGTCTAGCAGCCATTATGTAAAACAGCCAATTAGCTCCAGTCCATGTAAACAGACAAAGACGGCGATAAGAAAGAGCAGTGAATAGTCTTTGGAAGGTTTGAGGGTTTGGGGAACTATTTTGAAAAACGCTGCCGGTGCCATCTTCTTGGCATCTAGGCTGTGTACATGTTTTATTTGTGATTTTTAATTTTCTGATGATTGTGGTCTGATTGGTCTGGCTGCTTCATGTTCACTACCCTCTGCCATTGCCCCTAAACCCCACCTTTCATCATGTGGGTGGTGGGCCCACAAAATCACTCCCAGTAGCCATTTTGGGCTAAGCGTTGCTGGGTTACTTGGACTAAGGATTCTGTGGAGGTGTCAAATCTCTCAATTGGCTTGGGATCTTATTGGGGACCTTCCAGAAGGAGCTGGGGTCCATGGCCTTACGAGAAGGTCTGATCTGAGGAGATTCCACTGCAGCCGTCACCAGGCAGAATTGGGATGGATGGATGAATGAATAGATAGTCTACAGAGGCCAGTTGAGGGGAAGGATTGAGCAGTCCATTCTGACAGTCACATTTGTTCAGCTTCTAGAAGGCCAAAGCTCTTTGGCACTGAGAAGCCTCCCCCCCCCCCCTCCACCAGCTGTGTGGTAGTAAATACTGGCAGAATAACCCTCTTCATGCTGTTGATCTTCCATGATCCTTGATAAATCCACTGTGCGTCACGGAGGACGGGGGCATGTGGACCGCATGCTACGCTGGCTAACCGCTCTGCTGCAGATGTGCGATGGACCTTCAGGGAGTGGCAGCTGGATGCACAGCAGCCTTTCTCAGGCTCGCTGCTCCCTCCCGCTGGCTCCTTCCGCACCTCCGCCAGGAGGGTGCCACGCCGCGACCGCTGCTTCTGCAGGATTAACACGTCAGCCGGGCCCTGCTAATAACCCAGCAGCATGTCGCCTTTTGTTTAACATTTATAATGAATTGGCCTATTTATATATGCAAGACTTTATTATAAGAGGTGCCCTGGAGATCAGGACACCCGCTAGCTCGCAACGTCTTGTTGGTGATGATGGTAATGATGAGGATGATGAGAACGGAATTTAATTCTGTGCTCTCCAAACACAGGTGTGGAGATATGGGGTTATTTGTGTGGGAAACCGAGGCTATGGAACTTGGGTTTCTCCTCCAAGCTTCTGGGGAGTCTTTGGTGTCTCCAGGTCTGCAGGCTCAGTCCAAAGCCCTGCTCTCCTCCGTACACCAAGCCCTGAATGCCATACTGGCTCGATCCCGACTTTATCTTCACATGCAAGCAAACGGATGAGCGGAGCCCGGCTGCCATGACGGATGGACTCGCTTCGCTGACATGAAGGGGGGTGGTCTGAGTAATTGCTTTTTGTGGTGAGGCCTTCACGGCCCACCTGTGCCGCAGTCAGAGCAGCCCCTCGCTAATTGCAGAGCAGATAGAGCGCCCGGTGATGGGCTTGGGAGGGTAGTGTGGCTGCGGTGACAGGGGAAACTTTTATCTCCTGGGAAGGTTTGTCTCAGTGAGCAATAATGAGCTTGTATGGAAAGGGGTGGTGGTGGGGGAGGGGGGGGGGTAATGCCGCACTTTGC
>JAODUD010000095.1:13817630-13831791 GCA_026784285.1 Stomatorhinus walkeri | reverse complement strand
TGTGCCTGTGTGTGTATTTATGTGTATGTATGTTACTGTATGTGTATGTATGTGCCTGTGTGTGTATTTATGTGTATGTATGTGCCTGTGTGTGTATTTATGTGTATGTATGTTACTGTATGTGTATGTATGTGCCTGTGTGTGTATTTATGTGTATGTATGTGCCTGTGTGTGTATTTATGTGTATGTATGTTACTGTATGTGTATGTATGTGCCTGTGTGTGTATTTATGTGTATGTATGTGCCTGTCCGTGTATGTGAGTATTTATGTGTATGTATGTTCCTGTGTGTGTGTATGTCTTTACCTGTATATATGTGCCTGTGCATGTATCGTGTCGTTATGTGTATGTAGTTGCCTGTGCGTGTATGTGCATGAGGTGTATGTATTTATGTATATATGTGTGTCTCTGGGTCTGTGTGTTTGGGAGGGTGTTGGAGCCTGGCTGTTTGTAATGGTAGCTTCGGCACTGGGCCGTTAGCAGGGGCTCTGGGGATGGGACGGCGACCTGTAGCAAAGACCCCCCCCAGCAGACCACTCCCGCTGCTCTCCTCTCTGCATGTATCGCACACTCAGCATCTTCATACCCGCTCGGCTCGTCGCCGTGAAGGTGGAATAGTGGTTGTGGCCTGCTCACTTTCCCCAAACCGCTGACTGGGGGGTGAAGTTCGGGGTGGTGGGGTCTGGGCTGTGCTTGTCCCTCCCCCCTCCTGTCGGCCTCCTCATCTTCATTTATTGGATATTGAGTGCTTGTCCCCAAGGATTTGGTATCACTGCATAAGCCCGTATTTGCAGACTTGCGGCATTAACATCCCATACCAGCTTCATATCTAGTTACATGCAAAGTTCTGAAAGAGGGGGGCAGAAAAGGTGGGGGTCGTATTTGCAACCTTTCTACAGTGTAACCAGGGGGGGAAAGGAATGGAGAAGAGGAGGAGGAACAGAGTGGGAGGGACATGAGAGGCAAATACACCTGATCAGCTCAGCATTAAGTGTCAGACCCCCAGCGCCCCCGACCTCCCCATCCGCGCCATTAGCACAGTAAAAAGGCCATAGTCTAATCCATTACTCCTTACTGTCTCCACCTCCGTTTTTAATAAATTATTTTTTTTAATCTTCAGAGTGTTTTGGTGGTTCATGCCAACTCCAGACCAGTTCTTATGTGGCTCTGAGATGTTAAGCACGAGTGACTGTGTGCTGCCATGGACCTTGGCTGCATGCTCTTGATGTGTGTGTGTGTGTTTGTGTGTGTGTGCGAGCGAGCGAGTATACCTATCCTTATGTGGACACAATGTCCCCATAACGTGATAAATATTTTATAAAAATCGGAAACTGCTATGAAAAAACTAAAAATGAAAAAAAATTATTTTGCTTATGGTTATGGTTAGGGCTGGGTAGGGGTTAAGGTTGTCATAGTCAGTGTTAGCATTTTTCCCATAGAAGTGAATGGATAGGTATACCCGATATGTGTGTGTGTGTGTGTCTGTGTGTGTGTGTGTCTGTCTGTCTGTCTGTCTGTCTGTCTCTGGGAGCTGCGGCTTCATCGTCAGCCACATGGGGCGCCACAGGCCACCTGCAGAGTGTTTGTTAGAAAATCACAGCAAGAGATAGGGAGGGAGAAGGAGAGCTGTGGGTGGGAGGGAGGGAAGGAGAGAGGGAGGAGAGAAATAGAGAGTGGAAGAAGGGAGGGAGGAGAGAGGAGGAAGGGAGAGGTGTTACCCGCAGTAGTGAGATTAATTAGCTTTCTCCATGTGGTACGGATACACGCTCAGCTCCTGCCCTTTGATGCCTGTGTTTGTGTCTCAGTGCATGAGGCTGTGTGTTTGTGTCTCAGTGCGTGAGGCTGTGTGTTTGTGTCTCAGTGCATGAGGCTGTGTGTTTGTGTCTCAGTGCGTGAGGCTGTGTGTTTGTGTCTCAGTGCGTGAGGCTGTTTGTTTGTGTCTCAGTGCGTGAGGCTGTGTGTGTTTGTGTCTCAGTGCGTGAGGCTGTGTGTGTTTGTGTCTCAGTGCGTGAGGCTGTGTGTGTTTGTGTCTCAGTACGTGAGGCTGTGTGTGTTTGTGTCTCAGTGTGTGAGGTTGTTTGTATGTCTCAGTACGTGAGACTGTTTGCGTGTGTGTCTCAGTGCGTGAGGCTGTGTTTGTTTGTGTCTCAGTGCGTGAGGCTGTGTGTGTTTGTGTCTCAGTGCATGAGGCTGTGTGTTTTTGTGTCTCAGTGTGTGAGGCTGTTTGTATGTCTCAGTACGTGAGACTGTTTGCATGTGTGTCTCAGTGTGTGAGGCTGTTTTTGTTTGTGTCTCAGTGTGTGAGGCTGTTTATGTCTCAGTGCGTGAGGCTGTTTGCATGTGTGCCTCAGTGTGTGAAGCTGTTCTTGTTTCAGTGTGTGAGGCTGTTTGTGTGTCTCAGTGTGTGAGGCTGTTTGTGTGCCTCAGTGCGTGAGGCTGTTTGCATGTGTGTCTCAGTCTGTGAGGCTGTTTGTGTCTCAGTGTGTGAGGCTGTGTGTATGTGTGTGTGTGTGTGTGTGCGTGTGTGTTTCAAGGTGTGAGGCTGTTTGTGTGTGGGTCTCTGTGTGAGGCTGTATGTGTTTATGTCTGTATGAATATATGTATCTGTGTGTATGTATGCATGTGTGTTTCTGTATCTGTGTGTCAATGCTCCGGTCTCACATGGCTGTCAGTGACAGGCCAGTGCTGCATCCGCCTCATCCCTCTTTCTCCGTCCCTGGCTCTCCTGCAGTGTCCTGCCCTGCGATTGTCGTCACTATGATTATGCACCCCCCCCCCCCCGTCTGGTGTCCCTAACGCATCTTTAACATCACTGTCATACTGAGGTTTATGCATGTAATGGAGCAGAACACAGCAACCTTCAGAGCGTTTCACTCCACAGTTAACGCCCTTAAAGAGTCTTAGTGGGGCGGGGGGGCTGCAGGGGGCTGTTGGCGCTTCATCCATCAGCACTTTAGTTTGGGACCTGGCCGTGTGACCCAGCATCCGCCTATGTGGCATCTTAACCCACATGTTCTGGCTGTGAGTCACCCTGCCTGAGTGTTGTGTGCCTGTTGTCTGTGTTCATACATCCGATTGGTGTGTGCGTGTGTGTATGTGTGTGTTTACGTGTGTGCGTATGTATGTGTGTGTGAGGGGAGGAGGGATTATGTTTATATTATATTGTCCAAATGTCCCCCACAGTGTGATAACAGCCTGTTATTTTGACATTATATTGACCTCCTTTTCATTCCCCACGAGGGGAAACTCATTTTTGTAAAAATCTGTGAAGGCAATCAAAAAAGCTAAAATTGTTGAGATTCAAGTTATCTGCATAGAAATGAATAGGGAGTCCCCACAAAGATATAATTACAAACCTGTGTGTGTGTGGGGCTGTTAGTTGTTATTGGTGTGTACCATACCTGTATCATATCCTGCTATCCAGTACCCAGACACTTACCATAGTAATGTACTGGAATCCGAGTCTGAGCAGAGGGAGGATCATTGAAATCCCCCCCGTTAGGGACCGGTAAGCGGCACTTGGCTGGTGTTTTGGGGGCGGAGGGGGCTGTGTTAGCTGGCCTGCAGTGTGGAGCAGCTCTGACCGGCACCGTCTCCACTCTGCCCCCGCAAGTCTCTCTCTCCTGTCTCTCCCCCTCCCTCCTTACTGCGGAGCTTCAGCGACGCACCAACCCACAATGTCGCGCGTGTGTCAGCGTTGGCTCGCCCCCCCCCCCCCCCCAGTGTCAGATCTACATAACGATCAGATGAGATGCTGCCGCCCTGTAAGGCGGTGAGAGGAATGTAAATAGGGGGGAGGTTTGTTTGGGAGACGATGCGTGTGATCAGGCGATCTAACCTTCAGAAGCCGACGCAGCTGTCTTCGTCCAGCCTAGGAAAAACATCATCAATGATGTAGTTTACCTTTCTGTCTCACTTGGAGAGCCTGGGTCGTCCCGTATGATGCGGTGGTGGTAAAGCTGGCAGTTACTCTTCGGATGGAAGAAAGGAGGCGGCCGTGCTGGAGAGGAGGCCCTAGGGAGGAGGGAGGAAGCGCAGGGAGGCGAAGGCAGGAGGCGCGTGTCCTGATCATGCGAACAAAAGCCTTTGAAGTGTGACGGTGACGTTCCGCAGACGGGGGGTGTCCTGGCGCTCTTTGATCACGGCTTCTCTGTGGGTCCGCGGCGCCGGTCCGGATAGAGCTGCGGGCCTGTGTGCCGCCCATCTGGCTCGCTGGGACATCACCACCTCTTTCCCGTGTGATGGTGATGGTGCTGTTTGTGTTCTGCTCTCCCGGCCTACACAGATGGGCTGGCAGGCGGCCCGGAATCCCTCTTGATTAATTAGTGATTGAAGAGTCGTCAGCAGTGAAACTTTGTTACTGGTCACTATAAATGGTTTAAATGCGTCCCCCACACCAATGATTCCACCCCCCACCCCTCATACCACTTGCCATTATTGATATTACTATGATTTATGGGGCCACGTCTGACTGGTGCTTCGTAACCCTAAGATGGATGAGATATATCCAGTAGGGGTGGGGGGGTGGGGGAATTCTGCAGATGGGGGGGAAGGGTGGCAGATTATCTGTTTAATGAGGAGCGACCCTGTTTCACTCATACCCACCTGAAGGGGGCACACTGGTGCTGTAGGGTAGCGTCCCCTCCTGCCCGCTCTGCATCCTCCGCCTCATCATCACCGTCTGCCTGCCGGTTAGCCGTCCCACGGCTGTGTGGTGTCGCCGTGCCACGGCTGCGTGGTGTCGCCGTGCCACGGCTGTGTGGTGTCACCGTGCCATCACTGTATCCTTCTGTACGACTTAAGCTCTCCCAATCTTCGCCCTACAATTCCCCCGAAGAACCAATCTGCAAATTTGTTTGAGAGATGAAAGGATTTCAAAGAATCCTGCACTGCATTTATGCAGCAACAGACTGAGTTCTGGGGCTATAGTTGCCAGACTTGTGTACAGTAGGGAGTTGCTGTTTGTACTGAGTGTGTGTGTGTGGAACGTTATATGTGCCATAAGAGCGTGTGCTTTTCCGGAGGTGACAGCGAGGGTAATTACCCGTAATCCCGGCACACCCACACCTGCAGGCATGCCCTTCATGTAATTACACTTACTGGCTGTGTGTTTGCTCACCAGGGGGGGGGCAGCTTTAAACACGCAGGCCTTGCGGTATGCTGCCCACTCTTGCTGTCTCCCGCCATATCAGACACGGGTTTAGTGATTGCATTGCAGTTGAGTGCTTAACTTGTGGTTAGATTTGGCCTCCCCCAGCATGAAATATGCACCTGGTATCTCGCAAAGCAGGTGGGTGACGGGCATGTGGATTGTGCCTGGAATGTGGACTCTCTCCACCCCTGGTGCTTTTAAATCCCTTATGCATTCTCTGCATGTCCCCCTTCCCATTTCCTCACCGTCTCATTCACAACAGCCTTTGACACAAACGGCCTCTTCTACACTTAAATGCGATGGCTCCCCATCGCAAACTGCACCCTGCTCACAACTGTTAGGCACATTTTAAAGATGATCGTCCCCAGCCTAAGTGAACATTAATGGCATTGGCCTATCCTGACCTCTGACCCCCCCACCCCCTTAGATCAATACTGTTAGGACATGGGCAGAAGCATTTGCAAATGTTTATTGGCTTGTTTGAAGCCCCTGACTGATCAAATAGTGGAAAGGAATCGATCATCGCTGCCATCTTGCACTTTTGGATAATCTGCCACCACTTACAGTGGGGCTGTAGTTCACGAGAGAACCTTTTTGTTTTGAAATGGACTGGTGTAATGCTGTTTATCAATAATATACACCATTGCGTAGTAGCGTTACTCACCTCTGGGTTCTGTTACCTGGCTGGCGAGAGATGAAAATGGCTTTGTTAATTTCTGTTTCTGTACTGTTACACGTGTGAGCCTGCAGGTCTCAGCTTCCCCGCTCCCAGTGAGGGCTGGGGGCCCAGTTTGCGTTGCCAGTCTAGATCACAGCCATTCAGCCTCCTGTGGAAAGAGACTCCACTTCATGTCTCATTTATAAGAGCCTGTGTTTCTGCTGGTGTATGGAGAACAACCCACCCGGAAGAGAGAGTGTGTGTCAGAGAGTCAGAGAGAGAGAAAGAGAGACAGGGAGAGCGAAAGAGAGACAGGGAAGACAGAAGTGATGTGCATGAGGTGGAGGAAGCCATTATTAAAGAGAGGGAGAGAGAAGGAGCTGTGAAGGAGGAGGAAGCAGTGAGGGGGAGGAGGCCTGTTTTAGACTGTAGAGAGCAGTGAAGGAGGAGGAAGCAGAGTGAGGAGGAGGCCTGTATTAGAGAGTGAGAGAGCAGTGAAGGAGGAGGATGCAGAGTGAGGAGGAGGAGGCTTGTATTAGAGAGTGAGAGAGCAGTGAAGGCGGAGGATGCAGAGTGAGGAGGAGGCCTGTATTATAGAGTGAGAGCAGTGAAGGAGGAGGAAGCAGAGTGAGGAGGAGGAGGCCTGTATTAGAGAGTGAGAGAGCAGTGAAGGTGGAGGATGCAGAGTGAGGAGGAGGCCTGTATTAGAGAGTGACAGAGCAGTGAAGGAGGAGGATGCAGAGTGAGGAGGAGGAGGCCTGTATTTTACAGGGAACAAACCACACCAACAGACCAGGCTTATGTGGCTCAGCAGCATAGAACCTGCATCACTGCTGTGCCTTATATGTGCAGTAACACTGAAGGGTGAATCCGTTTCCTCAAGCTTCTGGTTCAGATTGTGGTCGTCTCCTCCCTGTGAGGAGACCAGCTGATCCCTTGCGTCTTGCACTGGTCATATTTTGTGTTTTCCTAGTCCTCCATTTTGTAAGATCTTTTGGAGAAACACATGGAGCAATGCAGGAATAATGAGGATGCTTCTGTGAGAAAGCAGATTAGCCAATGATGAGTATGAGTTACAGCCATATTTCTTGTAAACCTGACTATGTCTGGACTTTAGGGTCCGTGCCGGGACACGTGCGTGATTCAGTGATGGAGCTCTGTGCCTGTCTCTCTCTGTCTGTCTGTATGTCTGTATGCACACATTTTGCTCTCTTTTAGGGATAAAACCTGTGTTACCCAGGAAATATTATCACAAAAATGCACCTTTTTAGTTGTCTTATTGTTTATGTTTTTGTATGTTGGTGTTTTGGGTTACTTATAAGTGAGTTCCTCACACATATTTTGTGTGAGTGTGAGTGGCTCACGCTGTATGTTGTGTGTGTGTGTGTGTCTGTGTGTGTGTGTCTGTGTGTGTGCGCGCAAAAACGTCCTGTTCCAACAAGACAGCAACTCCCCAACACTCAGTGTCGTACCCGAGTACCCTCACTGAGCCAGATCAAAGCTGACAGCTTCAGGCAAGCCCGAGCCCTCACATGGCGTGGGGGGTTGGGGGGGGGGATTACTCTGAAGGTAGGCATGAGTCTGGCCCTGTCACTCGCCGTTCTTCCTGCTCCTATATCCATTCATCTACAGCTGTGCTGTCCCTCTGTTTACATTTCAACAAAGATGGCTTCCTTCCTTATCGGTACCTTTTTATGAATGCCTGAATGTGTCCTCAGTTCAGAGTTTATCCTGCTGGTGTGATCAAGGCCCCCCAGTGATGAATGTTACTGCTGTATGTGCCCGTCCTATTGCTTCAGGGTTTGTGTCAGAGGGTAAGCTGGTTAGCCTGCGTAACTAGTCCTGAGATGCACATTTCAAAGATGTCACAGACTTCAACTGTCACCCCAGTGTACTGCCCAGATGGGGGCGCCAGGGCCTTCCTCCTTCTACCACCAGCACATCGGATAGGACAGAGGCAGTCTCAGTGTTATTAGTGTAGTCCTGACCTTGCTTATGGAGATGTTTCAGTATATTCTGCAGGACTATTGTGGTGGCCAAAGGAAGCTTCATGAACCACTTGCTGTATTTTCTGACCCCACTAGATGGTGTGGTCTGTGCAAAAAAAAAACAGGCTCAAAGAATGACCCAAAACAAGCCAAGAGCACCATCTAGTGGGGTTAAAAAATACAGCAAGTGGTTCATGAGGCTTCACTACTCATACAGGCCCACTGCTGTCAGGCCAGTTGGGTTCTTCGGGTCCTGGTCACACGTCCGTGAGGTGGCCTCCTTCACCTCGCTGTCTTCATCTTGCCCGAAGGTTCTTTCACGCTGACAAGCTGCCATTTCTCCATGCGCTGTCATCTCAGACAACTCATCTTCAGCTTCTCTTTTGTGGACAGAGATCTGTTCCATGCCGTCCGAGCCAGCAGCCAAATGGCATTAGAATAAAGTCGCCTTTTCATGGTCACGCTCGTGCTTAGAAGCATTTTAAAGGGTGATTCAGAATCATAAGCATGGACAGGAAACGGGTGAAGTGTCATTAATTGTTGAGTAATTACGTCGCTGTGAGGTGGCAGATGGAGGCAGCCTGGTTCAGGGACGGCATCCAGAATCCTGTGTCCTACTGCATACTTTTCATTTTACCTGTGGGGGGGCTGTACTGTCACATCAATGTGTGGCAGTGACGCGGTGCTGGGTGGAATTTTCCATTTGCTCTTTTCCTGCCTTATCATGACCTAAAATATGATGAATCTGTCTCCTTTATGATATCTTATAACAAAGACAATTCAATGAATGAAAAAGACAGATTTGTCTGTGAATGTTTAATCTTGAATTAATTCTGGAATAATCCTGAATAGTACACAGACATGGCTGGTTGATGACAAACAATTATTTTGGACAAATCGCCTACATTTCATACGCTTCCGTCCTCAGGTTGCTCCTTTGCCTGACGGCTTCAGTTAACATCCCGAACCGTGCGGGTTCCCCATTTGGGGTCCACTTAGAAAGTCTGGTGTGCTTCCAAAATAAAATAGGTGACTTTTTATCTGCCTGTTAGGCTTCATGACAGTTCAGGATGATCATTTCAGACATAGCTTCCTTGTTTTAAGCTGTGTTTTTCTGGTATCTTACTTATTTTCCTCTGTGACCTGTGTTTAACGTGTATTGTGAGAGTTTCGTCGCGTCTCTTTATCCACCTTCAGAGGCGTTACATGTCGGCTAGAGGGAAAGTGATTCAGGCAGATGGCCGTAAGCGATCCGTTCCTCCTGTCTTATCCGTTTCCTGACATGCCTGGCTAGTTGAGCTCCTCCCTTAAGGGGGAGACGGAGGACGTGCGACGTTGTGAATCGGGGGAGGCAGGTAGAGGCCTTCGTCTTGCACGCAGGAAGTAGGGCGAGTGACGGAGAGCGAAGACGAGGACGCTCAGACACGCCGCAGACGGATCCCCTCCGCGCTTCCGCTGACGACTGTGATCTCACCTCGTGGCACTCTCTATTTCGAGTGCGAGCCGTTGCTATGACGATGCAGAGGCGGTCGTCATTTTAAGGGTGCCCGGCTGAGACTGAGGAACGCGAGGGCAGACAGTGAGGCTTTAGGCGAGGGTTAGGCCCCTGTGACCCCCCCTCACTGGAGCGGCTAGAGGTCGCCTGGAGGCTTCGTGACCCCTCACAGGTGTGGTTGCCTTACGGCTGAGCCGACACTCTCCCTTTTGGCGGGGGGGATGCTATGCCAGGCACTCATAGCACGTGAGTCTTGGCTGCTTCCAGTGCTGGCACCACTAATTGATCTGGGGGGGGGGGGGGTCTTCTGGCATGGATGTACCACTCCATGCAGAAGCAGGGGGTCCTGTTTTGACCTCCCTTCCTTAGAAGAAGGTTGCATTGTGTAGGTATAGATGGCATTGATGAATAACTGTGGATATGAGCTATAGAAGATGGTGCATGGGTCAGTTGGGTTTTAGGATGGGTCAGAATGAAATGCAGCCTTGAGCCTGTTCTAAAGGCAGTCAGTCCTGCTGTTTCACGCATGCTGGGTTCTGGTCTGGCATCCATCTGGCATCCATCACTTGGCACTGGTGTTGGCTGCTGAGCGTTTTCACCTCGGTGCAGGGAGGGTGAACGCACTCATGGGGGGGGGGGGGGTCCCAGAGATGGAGCACCTGGGATGTGCCTCCTCAATGGCAGTGATCGTCATGGTGACCTGAGAGAGGCTTCTCTGCGTCATTCAGTCAGGATGCGACCAGGGACCTTTTCCGGACCCGTCTAGCTGAACGGAGGCTTCTTTGCTCCAAATGGTCCATCGGCTGCTTCACCCTGTCCTCTCATACGTCTGCGGCCGCTATGGTACATTAGAAAGAACCAGAAAATACTGTTACACCATGATATTTAGAGTTCCAGATGTCTTAATCCAAAGCATTTTGTTCGCCTGGATATTCGCTAATGGTACATGCTGCCAGAAACCAGGCCTCGTTCAGCGTTTCCACATACACTTCCAGGTCCCTGTTCCTCTGTTAAGCACATCCTGCGGTGTCTCTAGTTCCTTCAGAGTGTGTGACCTCGGGTCACATGACCCATAACAAAGATGGCCACTGCCTGGCATCGGAGACTGCGTCCTGTCCCTGCTCTGGTGCCGCGTTCCTTCAGCTTGGACCTGCGCTCAATGTCTCCCGTGAGCTGGAGACGGGAAGGCGGTGACAAGCACAAAGCTCTCCATCTGCTGGCTCCTCACGTGCTTCCCGCACCGCAGACCTGCGCAGACCATTCAGCTGCGCGCTGATCATCCCCCTGTGGGTAGTTTCCGCACATACTGCACGCAGCTTCCTTATTAGCGTCATTTCCTTGTTTACCCTTTCCAGGGGTTGGGCTATTAACCGGCCGCGCCTGGCTGCGTTTCCGACAGGAAGGGCTAAATGTGGGTGTTAGGAATCGTCGCTGTGTCGGTAGGGGGCTTATTACAAACATTTCCATCCATCATCCAACCAATTATCCAGTAGAGGGCCTTGGTGAGGCTGGAGCGTCTCCCTGTCAGTGCAGGGCATGAGGCAGAAGACGGCCTGGGTGGGGTGCCGCTGCATCACAGGACCCACTGCTGCCCGTGTGTTTTGTAGAGACAGCAACTCATATTTGTCTGTCCGCCATTGGGAGGAAGAAAGCCTTGGACCGGTGGCAAGATGGGCGAGCTTCTCACACGCTGCGGAGGAGGGACTCGAACCCACAACCCTGGAGATGGCAGGCAGTAGGTTAGCCACGAGGGAAGCTCTCCGACTTGCGCATTCCTCATGCTTTGTTACAGGCTGGGCTCTGATATGGAGAACGTGTGGAGGGCAGGGCAGGACCCCCCCCCCACAGAGGCTTGGAAGGTGGCCTCACGTGTCCCCTTCCCATGCCTGATTTATCTGAATGTCTTATTTAATACACCACCCCTCCCCCCCAACTCCCTCAAAAACCCGCTAATTTATTCCTCATGCCCTTCCCCGCTGGTCCTTCTGGCTGAAATTATTTTGTTCTTTGTTCATTATCCCATATAGATCCACCTGACAACATCCAGCGACTGATATTTAAAAAAATGAAGGTTAATGAGCAGTATGTCCTGGCATCTGTGCATGCTGATGAAGAGCTTTTACCGAAGCGGGCCGTCCGCTGTCACACTGCTCTGCTGCTGGGTGTGGCCATGACCTGGCTATATAGCATATGAACGCAGTTAAACTGTCTGGAAGATAGGCCTGGCATCTAGGCAGCACGGCACAGGGAGGCCCAGCGTGCGCCTGGACCACAGCACACACGCACGCTCCTTGGTGGGGAAGGCTGCCGTATTACCCCCCCGGCCCGCGTGTCAGAGGCGCCCTGGGGGTACACTCGCTTACAAAAGCAGAGACGCGGGCCTGAATTATTGAAGCCACTGCTTCTGGCCAGATGGGCTCCATGTGCTCGCCGATTAGCCGGGCCAAGAGGCTGACATCACCGGCGTGCCGTCTCAGTTTACGCTGCCTCTCCCCAGCCCCCTTGGCGTGACTTCGTCATACGTCCCGCCTCTCCGATAGGCAAGGTGAACGCCTGAGCGGTACGGTTCACGTCAAGGGCTTGTGCATGAAGCCCTCCTCATCTTCCCTGAAACGGGTCGCATAATTGGATGCCAGGATCCGAACATGGCGGCCCTGACGGATTTTTCCAGCTGACCGTGATCTCCATCCCACGCGCCCGGGCTTTATATGTCGGTTTATGCTCTCCAGCTGTAACGTTTAATAGCAATATAACATAAAGGTAAAATCCAAAGCAGCTCTATTGTCTGAATGATAAAAGATGTATAATTATTTATAAGATCACTTGCAATGGCCTCCCTGCAGCGTAAGGCAAGATAAATCATGGATCAGCTGAGTTATGAGGAGTTTCTTGTGATCCTCAGATGAGATATAATACATTGACATGTATGATGCGTATTTGTTCCGCTGTGTCTGTCTCGGGTTGAGTGCCTTGGCTAAGGCGCTGCAGCAGAAGCTCTCATGGGATCAGAGGGGTGACCTTCAGCTCAAGAGTCCTCTGCCGTAACTGCTACGCTGCCACTTCATGGCGATAAATACAGATCCTCTGCCTAGCCGCTCTCGGGAACATTTATTGGAACGCGGGCAACAAGAACATTTTCCAAGTCAACAGTGAACTTTAATAACGGGAGAAACAAAGCAATCGAAAAATCAAAACACGAATGCAAGCAAATTAATGCCAGCTATCATATTTATCATGTTAATGAAAACCACAGCAATGCAGCTTGGTGGGTGTATTTCTGCTCTCTAAGAGCAAGCTGCACAAAATACAGTGTTCATGTAAAATGCGGAGATGGTGACTGGGCCGCAGCACCTGGCTGAAATCTGTAAGGACGTCTCTTACTTAGGGAGAGGGCTTTTCCTGCTAAACTCCGAATGCTACGTGACCTTCGCCTGCACGACGTCCTACCTCTTCTGTACCTCGCAGGTCTCACAGTGAGGTTAACGCTCAGTTGTTCTGTCACCCATTTCCGCAAAGGTCATTTCAGAAGATAAAGGCAGGGCTGGTCAGCTGGCTGGAGTAAGATCTTTAATTCGAGAGAAGTCTGCACACACACGTGCACTCACATGTACATGTATGTCGCTGTTTTAATACCTTGTAAATAGTTTGTAGGGTTTGCAAACTACCCCCAACGCTTTTGATATAGCTAATTTTAGGTTTTTAATGTAATAATATCGATTTGCCATAAGATTTCTTGTGTGAGCGTGAGAGTCTGAAAGCGTGAGCGTCACGCCAGATGTGCTGTTAATGGGAGTTCCCTGTATATGCTTTCAGCTGTTTTGGTGAACGGGAAGCAGTGCTGTGTTTAGCGGGTTACCAGTGACCAAGGCTACAGCCTTTATCCACGTGGGGCAGACCTCCCCGGCCACCCCTATCATCATCATCCTCCATCCTCTCACCTCACGGCATTTCTGTGCTCGCCAGTGACCTCTGGGCCAGTTACAGCCAAGCGGATCTTTACTGCGTAGTCGGTTCCCAGGGGTTGGGTTACACTGCAGTCGCCCAGTCCCCGAGCGTCTGCCACGGCGCTGCGTTTTGAGAGGGTGCCGTGTTAAACATCTTCTCGACCTATATGTTACACGCAAGGCTCTGATTCTTTGGTTCACAGGTTCACA
The DNA here is from genome assembly GCA_026784285.1 of Stomatorhinus walkeri. NCBI lineage: Eukaryota > Metazoa > Chordata > Actinopteri > Osteoglossiformes > Mormyridae > Stomatorhinus > Stomatorhinus walkeri. The sequence goes on along the minus strand of JAODUD010000095.1, from coordinate 13,818,345 downwards.
GGGAGCTGAAGCCTCATCCTTAGCGTCAGGAGCCCTGCGGCACCTCTTCTGCTCCCGGAGTGCGATGTTCTCCTCCTGTCCTCTTCTCCTCATCAGCCCACCTCCTGCTTCCGGCATTTTTCCCGCCCGTTGACCAGCCTGCTTGCCTCTCTTTGGTTGCATGACTCTTTGCTGAGACTGTAATATGTGCACGTTGTTTATTTCCTCCTGCTGCAGTGGTTGTGATTCTGGGTGTTTTATTGCATATGCAGGGTGACGTGGGCCCCCCCACCCCGACCTTCGGCTATATCGGGGGAGGCGGGGGCGCAGAGGCATACGTGTTCGCACAACATCCCAGCTCCTACAGGAGTGGGCCTCTGCCGGTGCCCCCCTCTGCGTTTACAACTGCATAGAGCGTCTTCTGAAGGGGGATGGGGGGGTCCCGCTGATCCTTTAGACCTTGTCACAGTTGCAACTGGGGACATGGTGCAGACGGTTCCTGTTCTGCCTTATAACGTGACTGCAGAGGGGGGTCGGAGTTCGGGGGCCTTCCTGTTCCTCTCCTCTCTGTGTTCGTCGGAGTCCGAAATGGATGTTTGCCACCCCCCCGCCTGATTCCTGCCTGTGAGCTGCTGAGTCATCCGCACGTAACCGGCAACATCTGTTCCTCCCTACGGCAATTATAAGCGCAGCCCCATGCATCTTCGTAATCTGGGGGGGGGGGGGGGGGGGGGGG
>JAODUD010000095.1:13730454-13742333 GCA_026784285.1 Stomatorhinus walkeri | reverse complement strand
TCTGGCCCTGTCCGTCTCTCCGTCACACCGTCGCTGCTCCCATTGGCTGTCTGGCCCTGTCCGTCTCTCCGTCACACCGTCGCTGCTCCCATTGGCTGTCTGGCCCTGTCCGTCTCTCCGTCACACCGTCGCTGCTCCCATTGGCTGTCTGGCCCAGTCCTGCAGAGCAGCCCCCCCAGCTAGCTTCCTAAATACCTCCCAGTGATCCCGAGGCCACATTATGCAGATGTATTTAAAAAGGAAAAACAACTTTGCTCAGAAGCGTAATGAAATATTTATACTTGCAAGAGGCAATTTTCAGCCCAGCTCGTAAGTCCCTGTAGCTCAGTGCATTAATAATGAAGGTTAACCCCCCCTTTTTAATCCCGGTCTCCCCTTTGCTTAGTGTCTCTATCACTCGGTTTTTAAAATTAGCATTGAGTTGTAATTCATCCCCCCCCCCCCCCATCCAACTACACACACAAACCCATCAGGACGCCATTAGCCCATGCCAGGTGGATGGAGGTCACCACGTGGGTCTGAGCTCTGCCCATTGCGCCTGCCCGCTCCACACCCTTCTGTAGATTGCGGTTTCTTTTCGGTCACTGATGCTGTCGGATAAGCAGCGAAGCACCCACAGCTTCCTGTAGCCTTTCGCTCTCTTTCCCTTAAAGCTAAACTGGTTCTCCTTCATGTTCTTCCCATAAAACTCCCAAAGGTCATTATTTCATTAGGTACCGGCAGGTAAAAATTGAAAATTGGCCCAAGTTAGTTTTTAGTCAGAATGTTTTGTTTGGGTACCACAAAAAGACACAAAAGTCATGATCTGATTGTTGGGATATTGGGGAACCCACAGCCTGATGACCTAATGTTCATTTCTACAGTGGATTTCTGTCATTCATTGTGTCATTTTGCTACAAAGCTCTTGAGGAAAGTTGAGCTGCGTTTTTTTATTGTTGTTTCTGAGAAAATTGAGTAATATTTGTTGAAAAGTTCTTGCATTTCAATTGACAATTTCAGTGCATTTGTTTAAATGAAATAACCAAAAAGAGTGAAAAAATACCCTTTACTTTTATGAAAAAAAAATCAAATGTGACATTTCTGGATAGAGGAATGATACGTTGAAGCTGAAGTATTTTGTGCCAGGTTTAGCACTTTCCTCCAGTCGTCCTGCTCTTACCTAACGGGACCTTGTTCTGTCTCCGTGCTCCCCAGTCCCATCCTGTGGATCATGTGGATCAAACCCCTGAAAGTGTGGATGCTGGAGGCTCATTTAATATTCCCTTCTCTCTCGCTGCCCCCCAACCCTGCCAGGTGGTTGCGTACCACTACTGCCAGGCAGACAACGCCTACACCTGCCTGGTGCCCGAGTTTGTGCACAACGTGGCGGCTCTGCTGTGCCGCTCGCCGCAACTCATCGCGTACCGGGAGCAGCTGCTGCGGGAGCCGCACCTGCAGAGCGTGCTCAGCCTGCGCTCCTGCGTGCAGGACCCCCTAGCGTCCTTCAAGAGGGGCGTGCTGGAGCCCCTGGACTCCCTCTACAAAGGTCAGCCCCATCCCCAGCATGTCAATGCAACGCCAGAACCCCCTGGTCCCTGAACAGTGTTTCTAAACCCAGTCATCGGCTACCCCCCCCAGACGGTCCACATTTTTGCTCCCTCCTAGCACTCCTAAACAGTCAAGAACAATGAATTCCTGGTGTAGGTATGTTCGGAGCTGGGAAGGAGCAAAAATGTGGACTGTCTGGGGGTCCGTGGGACTGCGTTCAGAAACCCTGCCCTAGTAGGATATGTAGCTGGCTGAACAGAGTCGGCACATTTCCTCACTGTCATGCTTTGCACGGGTTAAACCGCATCAAAGACAGGGAGCATTAACACTACACTGTATACATAATAACAAACAGGGGGTGTCACTAGGCTGGTATTTATATTGATTATTGTGTTGTCATTTTTGATTAAAGTCAAACCCTAGTTGCAGCCCCCCTCTTCGTCATGCTCCTAATGAAAATGCAATACCAGCTTGCTGTCTAGCAGTGGGCTTTTAGGAGCCTCTCTCAAGGTTTTTCAAAAAGCTGACGCTGACCTCTGTGCTTCAGAGAGGAAGATCACCACCGACGAAGACCTCCTCATCCTCATCGACGGGCTCAACGAGGCCGAGTTCCACAAGCCTGACTACGGGGACACCATCGTCTCCTTCCTGAACAAAACCATCAGCAAGTTCCCGCCATGGCTGAAGCTGGTGGTCACCGTCAGGACCACGCTGCAGGTGGGGGGGGGGGGTGGGTTTTGCCGCACGTTAAACCATAGTGCTTTATGGGTAAATGTGATGCTCCGCTCCTACGTGATGCTGGAAGAGCTGCGATTGCACAGAGAACATCTTCCAGCGAGTCGATCTCCATCCAGGCTTTCATAAGACTGGTTTTGCTGATCATTGACAAAGAGAACCTTTAATAATTAATGCAGCAGGAAAAGCAGCAATTACTATTAGTCATTCCTCATTCCCTCGGTACTCGTTGTCATTTTTCTTCTCGTGGATCTTCTCCTGTGTTTCTATCATCCCATCTCCTGCTGCAGGAGATCACCAAGCAGCTCCCCTTCCACCGTATCTCCCTGGATCGTCTGGAAGAGAACGAGGCCATCGACCAGGACCTCCAGGGCTACATCCTGCACCGCATCCACAGCAGCTCTGAGATTCAGAACAACATCTCGCTCAACGGCAAGATGGACAACACCACCTTCGGCAAGCTGAGCACCCACCTGAAGGCCCTCAGCCAGGGCTCCTACCTGTACCTCAAACTGACCTTTGACCTCATCGAGAAGGGCTACCTGGTGCTGAAGAGCTCCAGCTACAAGGTGGTGCCGGTGAACCTGGCCGAGGTCTACCTGCTGCAGTGCAACATGCGCTTCCCCACGCAGTCATCCTTCGAGCGGGCGCTACCGCTGCTCAACGTAGCCGTGGCATCGCTGCACCCACTGACGGACGAGCAGATCCACCAGGCCGTCAATGCCGGCTCGGTGCAGGGCACACTGGACTGGGAGGACTTCCAACAGCGCATGGACAACCTGGCCATGTTCCTAGTGAAACGGCGGGACGGCACACGCATGTTCGTGCACCCGTCCTTCCGTGAGTGGCTCATCTGGCGGGAAGAGGGCGAGAAGACCAAGTTCCTGTGCGACCCCAGGTGAGGCCGGCCATCGCCACCGGGTCTCTAAGCTTGCAGTGAACGCTGTTATTTGGGCTACAGGTTTCTATGGGATTTCTAGCAGCTGGAGGACACTTCAGTAGTTTAGTAATTAAGCCTCAGGTCTATTAGCAGTGAGCTTCCCAAGAGATATGGAAGCTGCCAGAAACATTAGAATAGTTTTCATTAACATTACAAATTCAAGATATTCACATACTGTCTCCAAATTACTTACGAACTTACAGTAGGAAAACAGGTTACAATAATAAGTACTAACCACTAATGGCATATTTTGATGAATACTTGGCATTTTCTTAATTATTTTTAGTAGAGGAAATGGAATCTTGGTTATTATCATTGAGGGACTTTATGGTAATTGGATGAACTTTATGGTTAAGGGAGAGCTTATTATGGAAAATGAATATTATTAGTTCTGCATTCAGGACTGTAGCCTTTGCTAATGATAAGGCTAAGTGTGTGAAATCATATTTTTTGGGTACATGTGCCTTACATTATGGAATAAATGTGATATCCGTTCTGAAATTGCTGTAACCAAAGCCCCAACTTGCCATTTCTCTGTCCCACCCCCCATCGCAGGAGTGGTCACACGCTCCTGGCCTTCTGGTTTTCACGCCAGGAGGGCAAGCTGAACCGGCAGCAGACCATCGAGCTGGGTCACCATATCCTCAAAGCACATATCTTCAAGGTAGCCATCTTGGATCACATGATCCCAGCCAGCACTGAGTCTGGAATGCCAAATGCACCCATGCTGTGTAGCTTCTCTCCCTGCTTATTGTATTTGATATTAATCTCCTAGAGTAATACCCCTGTACTGTAAAACAGGTGAGGTGACCTGTTCTGATTAAAGCAGTGTTACGTGCCTATTTGTTAGTCTCACTCTAGTTACCTTTTATATTACAGGGCCTAAGCAAGAAAGTTGGGGTTTCCTCGTCCATCTTGCAGGGACTTTGGGTGTCCTACAGTACAGAAGGCCTTTCTACTGCCCTGGCCTCACTTCGAAATCTCTACACACCAAATATTAAGGTACTCTAACACAGGGAGACGTGAATCTTCCCATCTGATAAATTCCAAAAAAAACACTTGTTGTAATGAAAAGGGGTTTTTGTAAAGCCAGTGTGTTTAGGTTTTTTGCTGTACAGTTTTCCCCAGATGAATATCCGTTATGGCAATTTATCCATCACAGTAATTTGTTTTATTTATGGGATGATAATAAGCGCTGCATTTGAGCCGCACACAGCGGAAAGACAAGACGTCACTGATAGGGAGGTAGCGTAAGTCCCTGAAATTTAGATCTGGTGGCCTGGAGAGTGACATGCGCTTTGCATCCCATGAGAGCCCAAGTGACGTGTGTGTCATCTGAGGGCTTTTGTGTGGTTCAGTGGGTCGGGACACTGCTTGTGATCGCAAGGTTGTTAGTTCAAATCCCAAGGTTAGCAGAAAGATTTCACTGTTGAGCCCTACTCTGGACTGAAGCAAATGCTAATGTAAATTCTGCCTGATATACATGCCCCCCCCTCCAGGTTAGCCGCCTCCTGATGCTGGGTGGGGCCAACGTGAACTACCGCACAGAGGTGCTGAACAATGCGCCTATCCTTTGTGTCCATGCCCACTTGGGCTACATGGACACAGTGTCCCTGCTGCTGGAATTCGGGGCCTCCGTGGACGCCGCGTCCGAGAGCGGCCTCACTGCTTTGGCCTACGCCGCCTCTTCCGGCCATCTGGCCATTGTCACCGTTCTGTGCCGCAAAAGAGCCAAGGTGAGCCTCACCGCCTGAAGGAGGGCCTCTGCTTTGTGATGACATCACAGTAGTAATGCTGACAGACTCATACAGGGGGCACCTTAGCTGTAGAGATTGATCTCGGGCTGAGAATGAATCAGGACATACATTTTGTTGTCAAGTATAGCAAAAGGGCATAACTTGTTTGATTCTTAAGTACAGGTCACTTAATGGATTTCAGGTCTGTGACACCACCTAATCTATGACAGGAGGGACTCTATGAGCTATTTAAGGTTTTATAAGCCACTTAAGGCTCCAGTGCTCAGCTAAATCATTCAGGTTGCCTTGTACTTTTACTGGTTTGTTTCCTAAGTTGAAAAACTCATTCAGCTGTTTCATGTTAACATTAGTGACACATGCATGATTGTAGGAGATTGACCACTCAGCACACATCCAGGTCCGTTTAATTGGAATGGTTGAAGTGGTCATTTACAAACCTAGTTGAAGCTCATAGTGAGCCTGACCACCTCCTTTCTGCAGGTGGATCACCTAGACAAGAATGGCCAGTGTGCCCTGGTACATGCTGCCCTCAGGGGCCACATGGAGGTGGTGAAGTTCCTCATCCAGTGTGACTGGACCATGGGAGGCCAGCAACAAGGGGTCTTCAACAAGAGCCATGCTGTCCAACAGGCCCTCATCGCCGCAGCCAGCATGGGCTTCACTGAGGTATGTTTTTTGAATCTGCAGTATAACACACCCATCCTGGGCTTAATTTAGGCCTTGTGGGCCTGTACTATAATACACCCATCCTGTGCTTAATTTAGGCCTTGTGGGCCTGTACTATAATACACCCATCCTGTGCTTAATTTAGGCCTTGTGGGCCTGTATTACAATACACCCATCCTGTGCTTAATTTAGGCCTTGTGAGCCTGTACTATAATACACCCATCCTGGGCTTAATTTAGGCCTTGTGGGCCTGTATTACAATACACCCATCCTGTGCTTAATTTAGGCCTTGTGGGCCTGTACTATAATACACCCATCCTGGGCTTAATTTAGGCCTTGTGGGCCCGTACTACAATACACCCATCCTGGGCTTAATTTAGGCCTTGTGGGCCTGTACTATAATACACCCATCCTGGGCTTAATTTAGGCCTTGTGGGCCTATACTATAACACACCCATCCTAGGCTCAATTTAGGCCATGTGGGCCTTTACTATAATACACCCATCCTGGGCTTAACTTAGGCCTTGTGGGCTTGAACTATAACACACCCATCCTGGGCTTAATCTAGGCCTTGTGGGCCTGTACTATAACACAACCATCCTAGGCTTAATTTAGGCCTTGTGGGCCTGTACTATAACACACCCATCCTAGGCTTAATTTAGGCCTTGTGGGCCTGTACTATAACACACCCATCCTGGGCTTAATTTAGGCCTTGTGGGCCTGTACTATAACACACCCATCCTGGGCTTAATTTAGACCTTGTGGACCTGTACTATAACACACCCATCCTGGGCTTAATTTAGGCCTTGTGGGCCTGTACTACAATACACCCATCCTGGGCTTAATTTAGGCCTTGTGGGCCTGTACTATAACACACCCATCTTGGGCTTAATTTAGGCCTTGTGGGCCTGTACTATTATATACCCATCCTGGGCTTAACTTGGGCCTTGTGGGCCTATACTATAACACACCCATCCTGGGCTTAATTTAGGCCTTGTGGGCCTGTACTATAATACACCCATCCTGGGCTTAACTTAGGCCTTGTGGGCTTGAACTATAACACACGCATCCTGGGCTTAATTTAGGCCTTGTGGGCCTGTACTATAACACACCCATCCTAGGCTTAATTTAGGCCTTGTGGGCCTGTACTATAACACACCCATCCTGGGCTTAATTTAGGCCTTGTGGGCCTGTACTATAACACACCCATCCTGTGCTTAATTTAGGCCTTGTGGGCCTGTACTATAATACACCCATCCTGGGCTTAATTTAGGCCTTGTGGACCTGTACTATAATACACCCATCCTGTGCTTAATTTAGGCCTTGTGGGCCTGTACTATAACACACCCATCTTGAGCTTAATTTAGACCTTGTTCTGTGTCACCCAGAGGTTTCATGTAAAAGTGTGTGTTTGCACCCCACCCAGATTGTGTCCTACCTGCTTGACTTGCCAGAGAAGGACGAGGAGGAAGTGGAGCGTGCTCAGATCAACAGCTTCGACACACTGTGGGGGGAGACAGGTATAATCCGCAGCATTACTGACAAAGGTCCCTAAAATGCTGCTCTCTCTCAAAGGGTGCAGCTTCTGTGCAGTAAGTGATAAAAAGTAATAAAGCAAAACAAGGTGAATTTCACTGCAAAAATACTTACGAAGTGGCAGTGGCCCTTACTTGTTCTGCGGCAGGTATGAGCCGTGCATCCAATAGCTGATAAACTCAGCAGAGCAGCATGCATCCACAGCACCCGCATAGCAGAAGAGGCTTTGTTTACAGAATAATTGCTGATTGTTTACCACTTGATTGCTTATTTCTTGGGATCACTGGAGGGGTGCGGCGTGCTCGGGAAGGGCAGCGGGGGTGGGAGGGGGAGTTGAAGCTGATGCAGAGCTCGCGTCCCTGATAGAATCGTGTTCTTAAAAGGACAGGCCATCCTAATTTAATTTTAGATAAAATATACCTGCCCGAAACTGGTACATTACGCTATAGGGCGGTATGATTGATGAAGGATTAAAAAAAGGTGCATCTTAAGGATTTAAAATGTACCTCTTAATGTCTGCAAACCTGCTGATTGCATTTCATGCATAAAATGAGATGGAAATACTGGCTAGTCATAAAACACCAGAGAGAGTAGGCAGCTATAGTACCTGTAGATGGCGTACATAAATAAACGTTTCCTGACCTGACTCCTCAGTCTGCACATTCATGTTTAAAAATTCTATTTAGAGTATCGATTTTCTAATTTGAAATTAATTTTTTAATGAATTTTCTAAATGCCAGTTTATACAGGTGCAAGTGCTGTAATTACAGTGTACCTTCTCACTGTTATTTTTGATAGACTGTGATCTTGCTTAACCGTGGAAATGGATGTTTTGCATATTAGCAATGTCACGCTGTTGCGGCTTTTAAAATATAAATATTGCCGGAGGAGCTCTTCTGGTTTTTCATATCTTGGCAGTAGTTTTGTTGTCGAAAACTCCTCTGAACTTGAGTGACAGCTGCGTGATGAAGGATGAAAATGAGTCCGAAATGTGAGTCTAGCTGACTGGTCCCGGAAACACAGAACGTTCTCAAACAGTCAGAGCAATGTCCTGGCTCAGCTCCCTAGGCCATGTGCTGGAGTTCCCCCTGTCAGGGCGTGGCAAGACGCGGTCCACTGCAATGCAGATAGGAGGGGCGCCGAGAGAGCGAGGGGCCCCTGGAGTGCGCTCCCCTGACAGTCGCTGCTCATCTATCTCACACTCAGTATCTTTTGCCAGATTAGTGTGCAACCATTAAAAAAAAAAAACAAAAAAAAAAAACAGCACTCAGTATGCAGGGAGGCCGAGAAAGAGGCTGGGGCTCGTGGATGAACAGCCGTGTGTGAAATCCCTGCTGCTCTCTGTGTGATGTAATTGTTCACATGTATCATTTTCACTCAGTGAAATGGGAATCTTCCAGAAAAACCCCCTCAAATACCTTTCAGGTTTCACTGGTGTACCAGTGCTACGGCGCGGAGTCTCTCTACTGGTGATGCTCTTAGTGTTGTGTTGATGTGTGAACCTCCCCACCCCTCCGAATTCAGCGCTTTTATCATTAATGAAAAAACAAAAACAGGAACTATTTTAAGGAAATGCAACTAAAAACTACAGCTGAACAAAAACTATATATATACATGTATACATTGGTCCTGAAGCCAAATTACTGTGCACTGGTATTCATGTAGGAGTCTCTAAAGGTCAGACGCATCAAATGCAGGGGTTGAACAATGAAATTTAAACACTGGCCAAAATAGTGTTTGAAGTCTCACACATATATATATGCGCGGCCTGGTGGCCAGTCTAGAGTTTAAAGGTTGAATTAGCAGAGGAATAGCTTATCTGCACTATAAGTATTGCAATCCACGCAACATAATGGAGACATATCAGAGTTCAAAAGAGGACACATTGTTAGTGTGTGTCTCGCTGGCACATCTGTGAGCAGGTCTTTGTGGCATATCGAGAGCCACAGTGTCCAGGGTAACGTCGGTCATGCCACCTCAAAGGACGGACCACATCCAAAAGGAGCAGGAAGCTTAGGACGTCTGGGTATCAACCCAAATTATATCTAAAAAACATAAAACCACAGCTGCCCAAATCACTGCAGAGTTAAATGCTCACCTCGACTCATCTGTTTCCACCAAAACTGTTCAATGGGTCTCTACAGGGTCAATATTCATGGTTGGGCTGCTGTAGTCAAACCTTTGGTCGCTTGTGCCAATGCCAGACGTCAGATTCCATGATGCCCAGAGCACATATCTTGCGCTGTGGACAGTATGAAAGATGTATTGTTCTCTGATGAGTCCACCTATACTGTCTTTCCTACATCTGGGAGAGTTATGGTGTGGAGAAGCTTACAAGAGTGCAGCACAGGGGTGGGTCAGTGGATCAGTTATGATTTGGGCTGCAAAATCATGCCATCCCCTTGCCCAAACTACTTGTTCTAGATGGACGCGTCACTGCCAAGGACTACCAATCATTCTGGAGGACCATGGTCACCCAGTGGTTCAAACATTGTACTCTGAAGGTGGTGCTGTGTATCAGGATGATAATGCACCTGTACACACAGCAAGACTGCTGAAAGTGGTTTGATGAACATGAAAGTGAAGTTGAACGTCTCTAATGGCCTGTACAGCCACCGGATCTGAATATTATTCACATTGGGCCGTTTTGAAGGACCGATGTTTTCCTCCACCAGCATCACATAGTGAATTGGCCACGGTTCTCCCTCTGGCCACTGTGCAGAACCTGTATCGGTCATTCCCAAGATGAACTGATGCTGAATTGGCCGTAAAAGGAGGTCCTACAGCATACTAACAAATTAAACCAGGTGTTTCGGTTACACTGTCCAACTGTATAACTTTCAGTTTATCCTTAGAGAGATAAATTTAAACTGAAACTAAAGTATAGAAAAATTAAATAGAAATTTATCAGTAAAATAAAAGCCAATAAACCATACAGAAAATTAAAACTAAAATGGATTTCAAATTAAAGTTAAAAGCAATATAAAACTACATAAAACGACATAAAAATTGAAGCTTTAATAAAACTGCCCTCCATTTACACCCTCCGCCCCCCCCAGCCCTGACAGCAGCAGCGGGCAGGGGCAAGCTGGAAGTGTGCCGGCTGCTTCTGGAGCAGGGGGCCGCTGTGGCGCAGCCCAACCGGCGTGGAATCGTGCCCCTCTTCAGCGCTGTGCGGCAAGGCCACTGGCAGGTGTGTGACACGGGGGGCTGTGGGTCTAGAAGGGAAAACAGAAGGCTATGGGTTCTAGTCCCAGGGTGGGGTCTGTTACATTATCCCCATTACATCCGTCCCTAACTGTTTATTCAGTGCAGGGATACGTTTGAGGTGTATTCTAGCAAGCACTAGACATGAGGCAAAGGTCATTTCAGAGCAAAGAGTCACGCACAGTATGGGCAGCTTAAATTCAACAGTGTGTCTACCTGCAAGGTAGTGGACTACAGGAAAATACAGATAGAACACAAACAGAAAAGCCAGTACAAACACAGGGAGCACGCACACAGGGACGGGGACGGGACTCAAACCTCGTGGTGTGAGACTATAGTACAAACAATCAATGATTTCAGTAGAATATTCACCTGTCAGTAGATCATTTTGTTAAATCCTTCATGCTGTGGGGACATTTCCCCATAAGCTGCCGGCGCTCTCTGCGGCGATGTCATCCCTCCCATGTGCTGCATACATGTGTCTGTCACCCAGATCGTGGACCTGCTGCTGACGCACGGCTCCGATGTCAACATGGCGGACAGGCAAGGCCGCACCCCGCTGATGATGGCTGCGTCCGAGGGCCACCTGGGCACCGTGGAGTTTCTGCTCGCCCAGGGTGAGGAGCACGGTGTCACCTAGAGGACATCGAAGCAGGAATTAAGACGCCAATCTCTGCAGGGCAGGGGGAGTCACGCTCCTACATCCTCCTTGATGACAACAACCTGGCATGACACTTTTGATAATTAGCCATTAAAGACAAAACAAGCCTGATCTGTTATTTGCTCTCCAGCTGGAAAAGAAAGCAATCTGCAATCTGATAGGTTATCTCTCTGAACCAACCATTTTTCATTTGTCCTCAGAACATTTTTGTAGAAGTGTAACTCCAACAGGCTATATGCTGGCTTTTTCTGGTTCTCTCATATGCAAGTTGGGATGTAATGGTTGACTTACTTAGTCATTCTGCACAGGTGCGTCCCTGTCGCTCATGGACAAGGAGGGTCTGACGGCCTTGAGCTGGTCGTGTCTCAAGGGTCACCTCCCTGTAGTTCGCTCTCTGGTGGAGCGGGGGGCGGCGACGGATCACGCAGACAAGAATGGCCGCACCCCCTTGGACCTGGCGGCCTTTTACGGAGATGCTGAAGTGGTAAGTGGGCTCCTTCTGGAAACCTCCAGCCTTATGAAGCTTGTGATACTCTGTGAAGCTGTTATGAACGTGCTTGAAGATCAAGATAAATCTGTGGTTTAAGATGCAGATGTGTTCACCTCCTTCATGCAATCCAGGTTCAGTTCCTCGTGGACCACGGGGCGATGATCGAGCACGTGGACTACAGTGGCATGCGCCCCTTGGACCGCGCCGTGGGCTGCCGCAACACCTCGGTGGTGGTGGCGCTGCTCAAGAAGGGAGCCAAGATCGGTAGGGTGACCAGAGACCGCCAGCGGGGCGTAGGGACCGGGACAGGGGGATGTGAGGTGCAAGGACCGGTTCAGGGGTGCCGGGTGCAGGAATGAG
>JAODUD010000095.1:13693584-13718100 GCA_026784285.1 Stomatorhinus walkeri | reverse complement strand
GGTCCCCCCCCCCCCCCCCCCCGTCTCCCCCATCCGTTCAAGGTCGCGGTTATCAGGCTAAAAACGAAGCCCCCATTATTTATCTGGGGAAGATGTACTCATAGCAGGAAGCGCGTGCTACAACCCCAGATAGCAACACTCTGTTCCTTCAGAGATTGGATTGTTCTATACTGTAAATGTAACAGAAAAAAGACAAATTACTTAAGACAAACCTGTACTTAGAAGAGGAAAAAAATAATATTTATAATTTTAAGTTATATAAAATGTATATAGATACATATACATACTTTCAGTTTTGTTTTTGTTTCGTTCGCTTTTCTCTGTTAAACACGTCTGAAGAAGGTGACTTGGGAAGCGTGATGAGGGGACATCTACAACTCCGCTTCTTGCCTTCTGCACTTTCTTCCTGACGGGTGTATTCTGAATTACCTTTCCTTTTATTTACGCTGCCCGGTCCAGAGCCTTGTCCTTACCTGACGTCCTGAAGGCCCCAGGATTTACGGCATCAGAGGCTGCGCCCCCCGCCCACCTCGACCCGCTTGGCTTCTCCCGAAAGCGCTAGATCTCTCGTGTCATGTTAAAACCGCGCAGTGGGGAACCGGTGTACCGATACGACGTACCGCGTGAGACTGCAGCACCCAAGTGCAGGCCACCTCGGTTCCGGGGAAAGGAATTCCATCGGCACCCCCTGACCTCCGCGCAAAGGCTGGTCTGCTTTTCGCTGCCTGGTTCCATTCCTGTTCGTACACTAGGAAACTCTCCATTTTCAGAGCCATGTGCGATTGACCTTGGAGATGTCCCTTTAGCACTTAGGAAATACAAGAAACGCAACAGTCAGTTGAAGTAGTTTAGCACCTGAAAGCTATTTTTTGCAGGAATACAAACCACTTTCACAGAAGAAAGGCTTTGATCATGCGAGAATCCTTATCTTCAGTTTCATTTGTTACTTTTTATTTCTGTGAATTCTGACGTAAGGGTGCACTTTAACATTTATTACGTTATTATTATGATTACGATTGTTTTTTTTTATGTTTTCTGGTGAGTTAGGGCGTCTTCATTGACTAACAATGATACTGGAAAATTCTTTGTGAGTAGTTGTTCTTATTACTAGCAAATAGCCAACAGTTATTGTCTTTGGTGGAGTTTTTATTTTTCATGCAGATAAACGGAAAATAATTTTAAAAGAGCAAACAAAATGTCTAAACGAATGAAAATGTATTGCTTTTATAGCACAACCTGTACCCGCTGTATATACTGGCCAAAATGCCCCCCTCCACTCCAGTTAACCTTCCTGCTGTTTCCACGGCGATGACCCTTCCTTAAGATGCAGACTACCACAGCCACGGCCTACTTGGATCCAAACTGGCCAATGTAGTTCCCTGTACAGCATTTTTAGAACTACAACCCCAAAGTATGTCCATATAAAAGTCCCTTTTAATTATCCGCGCGTCCAAGCCTACTTGGCAGGTTATTTAAAAAACAGGTTGACATACAAGCTTGCTGTCAGTGGACGATATGCCTGGGCAGGCGTACAGGGTTCTTTACATGCTGGCATTCGGGTAGATCCCTCATCTCCCAGAGGTGAGGCCGTATAACACCTGTCACTCACTCTTTTAGGGGCTGTCCTGGGGAGTGCATGGGGAGCAGACACTGACGTAAGGGCCAGGCTTGTCGTTTTGATTCACTTCTCTTCCGTTCAACGTCCAAGTCTGCATTAACTGTCCTTATGAGTGAGTAGACTTGAACTCTGCAGACTGTGACTTCCTACTCTTTGGCATCATGCCAAGCATGAAAATCGTTGAGAAAACAAACAAAAAAAACCTTAGTCCTCCCCCAACCACACAACCGTGGCCTACTGTAACCAAGGAAGCCTGCTTATATGGGTCCAATTCGGCTTATTTCTGAGGTGGTGACGCAGACGCAAAAAGCCAGTCTAGCGCTTAAACAGCTTATGGTTCTAACTACTTCACTACTTTCATTTGTTTTGGTTTTTTTCCACTGCTGGATAGCTAATAACTATGTATTTCTTACTGTTTTTTAATGACGAGAGAATGAAGTTTCAGGTGCCAATTGTACGTGCTGGTTGGTGTGCTGAAGAGGTGCTGAGCAGTGAGACGTTTCAGGCCACTGTGCCGACCAGAGTCGGGGTCTCGGACGCCTGCCGGTTACGGCTGGGATACCGTAGAGAAGCCTTAGTGATCGGACACACCGCCAACGGCAGAAGCTGCTAGATCCCGAGTAAAAACATACCAGAGAGGATCTGATGCTTGGCTGTCCTCTTCCGAAGAGAGAATAACAGGCAAATATGAACTATGACTACATTTTCAGTGATGGACATTAAGACGAAGGATATTTTGGGGTGTTTATTATTATTATTATTATTATTATTATTATTTTTTTGTAGACTTCCAATGTAAATGACTTTTTTTCTGTACATACTTGATGCATGTTTTGTTCATTATTCCAGTTCACGCACACACATGCACACACACACACGTATATATAAGTATATATATTTCCTGGTTTGTGATATCAATATCGTACTGAAGTAGGAGGAGGGGAAGGAACTGTGGCTGCAGTCTGTCCCAGTCCTCCTCTCTCCGGCCTCACCGGACAAACGCAGGTCTTTGATTTCCTTTTCTTTTTCTATGAGTTGATTCTGATTTCAGTGTATTCGCTTGCTGAGCAGAGTTGCTCTTGTCTGTAAATGTGAACTGTCAGATTGCTGTGATAAAGTTTCATGAAAAGCCCAATAAAAAAGAATGCGTTTTTATCTCACGAAAATGACCGTCTTTTGTGCAGTCAGAAGGCTCACCGGAGCAGTACCCCCATCTGCGTGTCATTTCTGGTTCAGACAGCAGCGCATGAAGCACTCACCCGGATGCTGCAAAACTGACATTTTTTCACTGGTCAAAATAACCCATAAACTGTGACTTTGTGGATATCGTAGCTCATGGTTCCTTACAGAGTGTCTGACCCAAGAGAACTCAGATCTTACTCGTGTTAGATAGTCATTTCTGCAAGTCGCCAAGAGGCTATTAAAGAGGTTTTAAATTTCGTCCTATTCAGCAGAATATGGAAATGTAATAGGTGCTTAAAAAATGCACCCCTGCACTCCAGAAACGTGTGTCTGAGTGAATTTGCATCATAGTGTGATCGTCTGTGTGTTTGTCCTGTGATAGACTGGTGCCCCCTACTGGAAGTCGTCTGCCTTGTGCCACGTGTTTCCTGGGTGAGGCTCCAGCACATTTTGACCCTGTACTAGAAAAGCAGTTGGAGAATGGATGAACAGGTGCAGCTCATGTTCAAAGTACATTTATCAGATGTGTTACTACGGGTATACCTAGGAGTACCAGAGAAGTAAATCCATTCTGGTGTATTTTATAAGGAATAATTTTCATTAAAATTTTAATTTCATTAGCTTGATGATTTCTTGCACAATTAGTCCATCCATCCATTCATTATACCTGCTTGCCCTGTTCCGGGTCGCGGGGGTCCGGACCCCATGCCAGTAGCAGTGGACGCAATAGAGGGAACAGCCCAGGATGGGGTGCCAACCCATTGCAGGGCACATAGTTAAGAATATTATTATTCATTAGTTAAACATTAATGTATTATTAATATTGTATTATAAAATTGAGGCTAACAAATTTGTGATATCCATTTATGAGCCATTATTAGGATTTAGAAGTTGAGCAATGATAATTCTGCATAATTTTATGAATGTATGACTCTACAATGTACTTGTTTGTTTTGTAACCTACTGCAACCATTCCACCACGCTGTAGTCCTTGTTGAGTTCAAGTAACGTAGATATTTACAGTCTTGTGACTCAGTCTGTGCAGTCTATACCTCACAGTACTCGCATTAAGCAATACTAATCCAATACTAATCCAAGATCTCACCTTAAATACCCCATCTGACCACTTGACCCATGTGGGCTCTGCCATAGGATGCTTCTTCGTGTCCCCGATTTCCATTGCGCATAACTCACACGCACAAATTCATATTTTTTCTGTTGCCACAAATGATAGACAAACAGCTTTTAATTGAAGGCCTCATGAATTGAAAGCACTCTATCCAAACTGATAGATTTTTTTGAGTGATGATAACTAACGACTTTATAATAAAATACAGCTAGACGACACAGTTACAACAAGGTTACAGCAAAGTGAAAGATATGAATACTCTACTGCAGCAATGGATCCATTAGCTGGTACAATACACATATGTCATACCCAAATTTGACCACATGAGGGCAGTATATGTATATC
Source organism: Stomatorhinus walkeri (assembly GCA_026784285.1). Taxonomy (NCBI): domain Eukaryota; kingdom Metazoa; phylum Chordata; class Actinopteri; order Osteoglossiformes; family Mormyridae; genus Stomatorhinus; species Stomatorhinus walkeri. The sequence continues at coordinate 13,713,826 of JAODUD010000095.1, read as the reverse complement.
ATGATCTGGCAGGCAGGGCACCAAGAAAGGAGCTTAAGGGGAATTTGGACCTTCCCCTTCTGTCAGGGTCTTGAAGTGCATGGATAATGCCTCTTCCTCTGGGTGCAGTGGTCTCCGGAAGTCTTCCTTTGTCACAATGTATGCCACCACCACCCCAAAGCCCACAAGCAACAGCCCTAGTGTGTTGCCCAGCACGCCCTCCGGTGTAAATTCCGAGTATGTCGGCCTGGAGACAGAGCAGAACGGGATGCGTCTGAGCACAGTGCGAAGAGCAGAAACTCCTGTAACATGGCGGTGAACCTGGCACTGCGTCGCTGACTCACGCGATGGTGAAGAGCAGCTTCTCGGTGATGCCCAGCAGACAGGTGGCGACGGCCAGGGCGAGAAGGGCCAGGCCGAAGAAGACGTGCAAGGAGAGGTAGCAGTGGCGCAGCCGCTCGGAGACGCCGCCGAAAAGGAAGAAGCTGAGGCCCAGCAGCCACTGTGGGAAGGAGGCAGTGCTACAGACGCCCAGAGGAGCAGCGCTGTGTGCGGCTGTCCTCTGCTTAGCCTGGCCTGCGCAGCCAGTGTCACATCTGCCCGATTCATATCACAAGTGAGAACCGTCATAGATAATAGGTGTATGTTTCATATCTCCCGATCTGCCTCAAACACAACCTCAGCTGTAAAGTAGCATGAAAAAGAAAATCCCGTCCTTCGGGTATCAGCGGTAATTCTCAGTCCTGATCTTGGCGATAACCCTAACCCCCCCCCCCCATGCCAGAATGTTTTCATTCCAGCCCACACTTCTTTCAGCCTGCCACACTCATTATTAGCCTGTGAAGGACCATATAAGTCTGATTGAGGTAGAGTTGGGATGAAAACATTCTGGCTAGAGGGGGGACAGGAACAGCACTGAAAAGCACTGTGATAGAGGGACGAGAGAGTAAATGAGAGAAGCGTAGTGATGCCGCTTATTTAGTAAGGATGGTCCCTGCAGAAGCCAGTGTTCTGCCCGAGACAGCCGCCACCCCCTTATGCTCTATAACTGGCTACTGATTGGTTGCCAGCAACAGCAGCGTCCAAAGGCTTCCTGTACTTAGTGATGACATCACACAGCTGTACATGTATTTTGGCTACATCAACACCCTGATGTTTGTAGGTTTATGAGCATTAACTACTGAATTTAGGGTTTACACTCATTTTCTTCATCCACACCTTCTGTCCTGCTGTGTGTTGCAGGCAGTCTTCAGCCTGTGGGTTTATTGTCAAATATAAGGTTCCTTCATAAGGGTGATTCATCCAGGTCCTGATGTTGTGAGCACCTTTGATGTTTCACCATTGTTATGATGGACGTACTGTGAAGTACTTTATTTAGACTTAATGTTGACTTGTCTGTCTATTGAGGAACGATCCATATCTCTTTCACACACGTAATCGGTGACTTCAGGCAGATGCCTTTGGACGTCTTTGTTCCTCTGTCATGAATATTTCCAGAGCATCTGTGTGAATCTGGCCTTTAGCAGAGAGAACAGGGGGCAGCAGACCCCCCCCCCCCGCCCAACCCTCCCCCCAGTGTCGTTCTAGGGTTCTTTTTCTGTGACAAATTTAAACCTTGTTAACCTCGTTTTTGATATTTGGCCAGGGTGGCCCATCTACCAGGATAGATTCAATGCATTTTCGATTTTTGAACATTGTACATTTGGAAAAAATAGGCCTGACTGTGGTTTGCTAATGTTAAAACGGGTCGAAGAAAATTTAAAAAGCACTGCTTTCTGTTTTCATTTACATTTAACATTCTGTTACAACTTCTGTGGCATTGGGGTTTGTATACTATCATAATCCACAAAAGGATCTTTGTAAATACTTCTTTACAGCACTGTAGAGGGTACCTCCTACTGTGAACCCATTTACATAAAGCATTTATAGCGGAACATACATTTATTTAGTTGTATTTGTATGCAGATGCAGTGTACACACCGCTTTAAAAATTCCCAAGCTTACAATGTTTCTAAAAATACGCATAATCTTTTAAAGACGGAATACATTATTGTACCCTTAGTTTTTACACAAATTAATAATGGTCCAAGTTTGGGCCGATCCATGACACTAGGCGGAGCAAAGAAACGGAAAGAGTGGCTCATACCTGCAGACAGAAGAGGACAAATGTCAGCATTCCACACCAGCTGTGCAGGGAGTACATGCTGGGGATCTTGGCACTCCGATGGAAGTCAAACACAGCCACAAAACCTTCACAGAAGAGCAGAGAAACAACAGAGATGACACTGCTAACTGACCGAAACCTATAGGGGCTTAGAAGGTATCAGGTATGAAATAAAGAACATGTTCAGAACCCACTTGAAACAGAATAGAATGCCTTATTCGTTATTGTAACATTTTCATTGTAACAATGGAATTCAATGTGTGATTACCCAGTGATGCCTTGAGATACATGTGAATTTTAAGAAAATGAAGAAAAAAACGATATTAAGTTAAATAAATAAACAAGAATACAAAGTATTAAAAATATAAAAGAAATAAAAAAAAAGGTAAAGAAAGTAACTACTCTTATGGAATACTGCAGCATGTTTAGGGAACATTTGCATATTATAGGTAAGTGTATTGTTGTAGGGGGTGCTTCCTGAACTACATACTATAATTACTATATATACATACTGTAAGGTACTTAAGTAAAATAGCCTAGAAATATTATTAGCAAAAATATGAAAACATAACAGTAAAAAATGAAGGGCCACTGTGCTTCAAGAGGGAAAACAACATTTGTATATGTTATTTCTGACAAATCACTGATCTCTTGCAGATATGGTGCAGAGATAATGATTAGAGACCTCAGGCCATGCGTATCAGATACCTCCACGCTTGACCCAAGCAGATCAAGTGTGATTCAGTCAAGAGAGTGCCCGGGTGAGAATGGCTTGCATAGCTGCATGCGGCCTACAGTAGCGCTGGCGTTCCGGCTTACCCACGATGCTGATGACGAGGGCGATGAGATGGAGGGTAGCATGCAGAACCTTAACGCTGCGTTTGGCCTCATTCCGGAACACCCGGTACACCATGATGGCTGGAGTAAAAGAGCAGATCACACCGAGGGTCCCTGCCTTGCAGAATTATATTAAAAAACACTTGCAGAACAAATGGCAACCTACATATAGAACCTGCAGCTTAATTATACCGGTATCTACACATGATATTTACCTTCTGTTCATCTGTAAATTGGGAAGATTCTGGGTTAAATAAAAACCTCAGGTATTATTGACTGTAAGACAAGAAACATCAGTGGCACACAAGGTTAAAGTGTCCTTTCTGAGAGAGAGAAAAACGCTTGAAATACATAGTGCCCTGCAAGGCCTAGAAAAAGGTTATTTCTATTCAAATAGCCGATCTTGAACTGACAGATGAGTTCTGGTTAGTTTGAGGACAGCACCTCAACGGGACCCTGAGATAATGGTGTATTCGTGCTACATCCCTATGCCTGGGGGCCACTGCTAATGTCATCTGTTTGTCCAGATTGTCTAAGCGTGATGCGTGGATGACCCTGTGGCCTTTAAAGGTTAAACCTACAATAGAATTAGGGAGACAGAGCTGCAGACCCATGAGTTTTGGCTGATGCAATCAACCCAATTGCCGCGAACGGTTTTCTTAATTGGCTGCTGCTGGGCTTTTCATTTGACATGTAAACACATTTTCTAGTAATGGCTATTCAGATAAGAGAAGCAGATTTAATTATGAATATAACTACTCGCTCAAGGCTCACTGCGAGGTGCTTTATTGAGGACAGCTGTGGTACTCATTTATTTGTCTATCTATTTAACCAATAAGATTCAGGAGACCATTGCTAGGTTATAAATATGGTAACAATAAAGAGGAGTTCGTTGGATCATCGCTAGATCGGTTTCCATACAGCAAAGGTGTGAAAAGTCATCATCACTGTATCAATTGCTAACACAGCTTTGTTCATATTCCAGCCAATTAGACTAGAGGAGAACAAGTGTATTTTGATATGAAGGACGACAGCACAGCACAGCACAGCACAGATACAGATACAGCTTCTATTTGTAAAAGGCAATAATAAAAACGAGTCCCACAGGTGACCAGAGGTTCTCTTTCGTAAAGAATCGCACCACTATGAGAACCATCCCATATGAGTCCACTGAACTGCACTGAACCATCCTCAATGGGAAATGGAGCTCAGGTGAATTACTTGTTTTGTATGAAGAACCTTTACATTGGTCAGCTCCCCCAGTTCCTCTCAGAGTTCTCCTACACACACCGGCAACCTGAACAGAACTAAATCAAATCTCTTCGTCTCCAGCCTTGGTAACATTATTATCAGCCACCTCCTGTTGCTGTGCATGTTATTTTGGCTGCTACCGGGCCGCCCCCCCACCCCCAAAAAAGCCCAGGCTTTGATCCTATCAATGCAAACCCTCTGATCTCCCAAGACATTTATTTCAAATGGCTGGGCGCGACGGAGCTGCCCACTAATTGCCTCGCCGCTTCTATCAACTCTGTGCTGCAGCCTGCGAAGCAGTTCGGCTGGAACTGAGGTCTCTGCATCTTACTGAGGAAAGGGAAACCATTTCTAAAAAGACCGGGCCTCCACCCCCCTCGTCAGCCACGTCACCCTCCCAGAGTGAGTCACAATGCATGAATCATAACTACAGCCAATTCACGTCAAAGCCAACCGCTGGATGTTTCTTGGCAGCCGGGATGATGGCGGAACCTGAATGCTGCATTTTTCTGAAGGATAGCAATGGACACAATTTTACAAAAAGCAGGAGTTAAATACATATTAATTAGAGTTTCTGGAAATCCTTTATTGTTAATGTACAGAAAAACCATAAGTATTAGCTTCTACATATGGTCCTGTAGCAAAGTCCTGGCACTGGAAGTTTGAACAATTTGACTGTTACAGCAAATTGCATGTTAGAGATCAGGCTGGGTAAAGGTCAGACGCACAAAGAGCTAATTTAGTTAGCTTTTTTTTTTAAGAGTGCTGTTTTGGAAAATGGACTTTTTATTAGATTGTCTGGATTTGAAGACCAACTGAGAGGAATGTGAGCCCTCGGGGTGAGCTGAGCTACACTTCTGCACCGAGAATGGTGTTGTACCCGTGCGGGTGAGCGGTGTTGGGCATTGGGTCTAGAAGGCTACAGGGATACAGTGCTAACGACGGCGTTCCTACTGACCATCTCCATACAGGAAGACCAGGCCCAGGACCATGCAGAGAGGGTGCACGTTAAACTCGTGGGTAGTGCCATCCCAGGCATAGCCGCCCCGGTAGTGTCCCATCCACACGCCAGTGATCACTACACAGGCCAGTCCAAGGAGCTGGGAGCCGGCCACATACCAGGGGAGCCCTGGGGGGCTGGCGTCTGTCACGGGGCTGTCTGCCATAAGCCTAGGGAGACAGGGGCAGAAAGTTCACAGCTCATTACACCACTATCCTTGTCGCGCACATCATTTGAACAAATCCTGACAATTAAGGAGAATTCAAACATCAAAGTCGTTAATTTATTACAGTACATTGTCACGTCTACTCTAATGCCAATCTATGCCAGCCATTTCACTTATGAAAGTTCTAAGCTTGTTATTGGAATACAAATTACCTCATCCTAAAAAAAAAAAAAAAACAGAAGATGCAACCTATGTGAACTTTCTTTTTTTGGTAGTTCTGAGATGGCAACATGAGTACTTTCCAAACTGATTGGCCCTTGGATGGTGTATTAAATACAACTCTGAAGAAGACTTTATGTTCGGGGTTCAAGGACCATGGAGATAAAGAGGGGAAAAGAGAAGGAGACATAAAAACAGGACTTTCATGGTTTACTCATTTATTAGATTTATAACACAAAATATAAACTAAAATAGCACACAAGACATATATGAAGACAGATATTATAGGTCTTACTGAAATAGCATAAAACTCCTTTTAAAACACCACAGACCATTGCTTTCACAAATTTAACCATATGGATGCTGAGAAAATTATAACATTTTCAATACATTTTTTCCTAAAGACTAATAAATAACATGTTTATATTTTACTTGGGTGATCTTTGTTATTTCACACTTGATATATATTTTCTAAATATATAAATTCAAATATGTACTATAAACTGATTCACTCAAGTTTGGCATTTGATGTTTGGCGTAACTTTTTCACTGCAGGCAACAAGTGGCCCGCTGTAATAGTCATTTTCAAATATACCGATCATGCAGTTGGTGTGACCAATGCCAGGCAGACCATCGTCGGCCCGGTGTGGTCATCACTCAGACTGCAGCGTCGTTGCAGGGGCCCGAGACTTGGTCAATTACTGGCCCGCTTGCACCGCAGGAAGCTGGAAACGACCTCCTTGGTATCGCTGGAGACCGAGCCCTTGCACAAACATTACTTGCTATAAAAGGCACTCTGGCAAAACACACACTGTGTGTCTCAGCACAAATTAATACCCTCACTCCGGGAAATACGGCTATTCAGTCCAGGCAATGCAGTATATAACGAGCCTGTTCACAGACAGACTGGCCAGCCTACACCTCGCAGTACTGTGACAGGGTATGGAACATACAGTACATTTAAATTGCCTACCTGTAATTCTTGGCAGCACCTGTTTGTTTTAAGAGGAGGATCCCAGGATCAACACTGGCCTGGCAGGCCTTCGCAGAGGTGCCTTGTACGGTTTCTTCCCTTCCTATTTATTTAGGCCCCGTTTGCACTACAACCTTAAAAGCTTTTACAGAGATCAGAGTATGGAAAGGAAGCAGTACTAGGCCTTCCCCCACTTCCCTGGGAATTTTAGAGACTGGATCCTGGTGTGAGCACCAGAGAGAAAGATATTTCTTTTTGCGACACAGTGGCACAGTTTAACGTTGACAGAAGACAGGAGGACAGTCCCCTTAGTCAATACTGTGGCTCGTCTGGGGGGAGGGAGTGGCTAGATATTCTAGGCAATGTTCTCAGAGCTTATTGGCTAGCAGAGAACATTGAGCCCACCCTGGTTTCTATGGAGACCTAGTGGGCAGGATGATTGGCTCACAGGTTGCTTTCCTGTTGAAGTGAGCTGGACTGATTGTCTCTCTTTGTAACATGTGTGTAATAGTGACAGCCATTTAGTTTGCTCAGAAAAGAAATATATCTATACCTGTATGTATGTATGTGATATGTGTGTGCGTGTGTGTGTACATGCAGGCACACACACATACATGCATGTAAACATCTGTATTAAACTGAATATGGAGAATATCCCATTTTAATATTTAATTTACTAATTGTGTATAGGTGATTATTATAGCAGTTTTGAAGGTAATAGCCAATTTCGTTTTTCCCTTTCTTGCAAATGAATTCATAAAAGTTCATAAAGGATTTTAACTTATCCTCTGGAGATATTTTGGTGTAGATATCACTTTCTGTCACGTGCACAGAAAAAAAACGTAATTGTTGAGCTCTGGTAATTGATTTCTATTTCAACTGGGGGTACTGAATTGAATGGGACGACTGAATTTTCATTTAGAAGTGTTAACATCCAATTGGTATACTAAAATGCAGATGAAATTCGCTATTTATAATTCAGATTTAAAAAACCGAAATAGTTTGCTTTTTTTAAGACTTTGAATTCATAAATCATCCTTCCATCGTCCAATTTTCATCCCTGTTCCGACCACGTAGTGGAGTGCCTTTTAAACTTAATTTGTTCGCTTTTTTATCTTAGTCGTTTGAATTCGATCGCATGTAGTTCTTGTCCCGACTGAATACAGTCTCCACATATTACAATCTGCGTAATCTGCGTTTGGAATTACGGCTGTATCTTCTTTTCAGATATTTTCCAGCAATTACTATCGGTATAATGGCAGCAGAAATTATATTGTGTTGTGGCAATATAAAACGGTAATGTAATAATTTAACAATTATTAAATTGTAATAATTTCTTCTTGAGAGTTAGAAACACTGAATCCATTACGAAAACAGTATATACAATCAACTACTGAGTTAAGAGGGTCACTAGATTTCGTGCTAGCAAATCCAAACTAATTCATGAGGAGCCTCTGTGGGAAAACAGCGCATGTGCGTGGAGGAGTTTTCTGCTTTTTCAGTAAGACCTATAATCTGTGACGTCACGTTTCGGCATTTTGACAGGATCGACGCGAGACTTTAGCAAAATTGAACCTATGGGTTACATTGCTGACTGCTGAGATGGGCCATATCAGCTGTGATCCTTGCTGAGACAATTAAAGGCCAATGCTCTATATAAGTGAGACCAGTAATATTAATATTTGTGAAGCTAGACTGAGTATCTGTATGAGGAGAGTGAACTTACAAATATCATTACAGAAGCACTGTACCCACAGCAGGAATTGTACAAATGCAAATAATCATCTACGGGTAGAAATACTTTTCTAAAGATTCCCCTGTAGGCTTATTTGAAGTAGGCTACTTAAAATATTTTTACCCCGTTTTCACAGACCCATGAAGGTTTCTTTTCTCTACAGTTTTTTCAAGGATGGATGAATTGGTAAGCAAAGGGAAAACTTTGCGTGGAAATAACGCTGTTATTTTTCTGTTTCATTTATGATTACTTAATTATATCTTAACCACTAGAGGGAGGCAAATGTTAATGCAAGTTCAAAAGTTGCGTCGGATACGCTTTAGTTTTTCAGGCGATATCGAATGTCTCCTAACGAGAAAAAAAGCTTTAAAACTTTGTCATGCTTGAATATATCCTTACGACTAATTGCCCGTTGTGTATTGGGACACATTTAGGTAACTGTCTTGTTACATGACGCCTGTCTAGAATGTCACATGTGACGCTGTTGAATTTGGGCTATTCATACATTCAAACCAAATTTTTAACAATTTTTAAAAATAGATGGCCTCAGAGATTAGGTAACATAAGTTGTATAGTACACCACAGTACAATTCACTTGAGTTTGATGATGATGTTCTGTCATGATAGTGGCTTATAATAAATTACTTAAATAAATGAATGAACATCTACTAAGGTCATAAAATTTCGTTGATATAATTGCAATGGTATGCTTTAAAATGTTATTGGGGTAAAATATGAGATCTTTCTGTTTGTTTATTTATTTATTATATATATATATACTTGTTTTTTTTCCTTCAGGATGAGATTTAGGTAAGGTGGCACCGAATTCGTCTCCCAACTGAGGATAAATCCTCAACATTAAAAAAAGAACTGCGTCGCTATGGAAACACGCGTATATTTTCTCCGTAGAGGAATCAGATCTGCAAGACAGTTTCAGGGGTCACTTATACGAGAACTGAAAATACGGTAAGTTTCTATCATGTGTTGCCATTGAACCCCTGTCGAAGAATATATCACCAATGTTATGATTAGCACTTGTCCTCACAATCTGACAGCACTTATCAGTTATATGATCCGATGGGTTTATTAAAGCGCAACCCACGACTCATACTTCAAGCCCCCACTGCATGGCTAAAATATAAGTTATATAATAACTAAATTCACCCAAAAACAACTGAACAGATAATCAATATCAAAATCTGAGACAGACATTCCAATTTTTATTTAAGTTTTGCTTGCCCGTCTAAAAATCTGTTTGCTTGATCAAATAGCGAGTACGAGTTGTAGTTAACGGGGCAGGTAGGCTATTTGTTCATATTTCGTGTAATGATTTGCGGGCGGGCACAGCTGACAAATACCAGATTCGGGAACATCTGAGAAAATGTTATCCTTAAACATTAAAAATGTTAACATGATACTTTGAAGGATCGTCGCATTGTATTCCAAGAATATTTAATATGGAATTAGACGCTTTCCTTACAATACGTATTTTCGATTAGTACAAAACAAAATAACAACAAAAGAAAAAACGTATTCAACACATTCGTTCGTCCGTCGCCTCACCGCTGATCCTGGGCACATACACGCACACCCACTATGGGCATTATAAAGACATCATTTAGCAAGTGCATTGCTTTGTACGGCGGAGAATCCGTGAAACACGAAGGACACGCGGCCATCACACAGAAGGCCTTCGAACCCACAACCCAGGAGGCGCAAGGCAACAGCACAACACACTGAATCACCAGATCATGCTTATGTGGTAGAGTAATTGGTTATGCAAATTAAATTGTGCGCTTTTAGATACACGTTAGCATGGTTATATTTGTGAACCATAACATTATATAACATACAAACCCGAAGACAAGCATATTAGTTTTGGATTCGAAAATATGGCACCAAGCAAGATGTCATTTGTTATTTAAAGTGACCAGTGCGTCATTCTTGGCAGGCTCCCTTAACTGCAGTAAGCTAGCTTAGGAACTCTTGACGTAACTATACTAGTGTTCACATTCTCTTTAAGGAGAGGAATGACGTCTTTTTATGCGCTTATCCTCTTCCCGAGAGCTCACCCTTTTAAGCGCAGGAAGGAATAGTATGTAATATTAGCGGTCATGCACAGCCGTGCTACTTAACATGCCGTTCAGGCGCGCAACCGGCGGAAACCATGGCAACCACCAAGACCCTGACACCACTGGTGCTGGCAAGCAAACAACCGTGGCTGTTATCTTTATCCTTTTCGGACACTTCATCAGTACAACTTCAATAAAATGCACAACAGTCTTTATAATATTTGTTTGGGCTGGATAAATGCTTTTGTGTGTGCATTATATGGCTTTACTATTCAGCCGGCTACTGGCACCTATGTAGGCGGCGTTTCTCCACAACGTCTTATCTTACGTCAGGGTCTTAAGGCTTTTCAATGGGAAGTCAGAGATTACCGCTACTATCAACAACATTTTTGGAAATGCGGCTAAACAGATTTCTAGGTTACAGAATTACACTCATGTATTGGCTAATCAATGGCTATATTTATATAAGTGGGGATAAATTTAAAGCTGCAATAAAACTTCAGACTATACTGCCATCTGTATTTCTCCATAAAGAATCTGGTCGGTAAAAATAAAGATATTGCCTATTTTTGCAACAGCGGCTGGAAATACTGCTGCCAGTTCTAATCAGTGAAATTTCACGGTGATGACTAGTTGAAAATCACAGACAACATGAACAGAACTTACTGCCATAAACATTAAGTCCGAGAGACTCCGCGGTCTCAGATACGTACCCTGTCACCACGCCCATAAAAGAAAAGGGGCGTAGTAATATATACTAAAATATAGGGCGGAGCCCTGAGTAGCATCATGTGATCACACCAACGAAGGGCAGTGACAGTGGCCAATAACAGTTCGAATGACAGTCTGATTGTGCATCACGTGCCCTTGTTCAAACCAAAAGGAATTCAGATATCCAATTACAGTCGGAGCCGCAACCTTGGTTGATCACATGACCTCAACTCAAAAAACCGGAACTTGTGTTTTACTGTCTGTCATTGCACGTAGAAACTTCAAAATTACTGAAGTGAAAACAGACGTAACTTCTACAGGCTACTACAGTTTGATAGAAAGGAAATCCTTTATTCATCCATTATATCAAATACTTGGTATCTCATTGGTGGGAATTTAGAAGCACTGCCAGAAATCATCTTAATTGTGCTGTATGTGTTATAGTTTATTAGGAATATCACGTGCTTATAATTTTTCTAATTTCTAAAAATCATTATATTCTGAAACATACGTGTAGATACTGCCAATTAGACCAATATAGAAAATTAGTAACGTATTTTGTTATTTGTAATTATGAAGTTCGGTTAAGTAGGCGTCGGACTGTAAATGTCGCGTTATTTACAACGTATCAATCCCTCTTCAAGTAACAACTATAAACAGGTCATTAACGATACAAAGAACTCAACAGCTTCTGGTATGGGACTCGGTTACTTAACCGTAGTTAAATAACATTAAGTAAAGGGATATGTGTGAATCAGAGAAATATATTACTGACAGGATTTAAGACGTATTATATTATTTCGGACCAGGCATAATAATGTATGAAAAAGAACTTTGCCAGTAAGCTACGCCAGAGAGAATCCTTATAATGTTTTTGCAGAGACAGCAAATTTAACATATAGTAATATCAAAATAAAATTAATCTTTATCCCCTTAGGGTGCAGTCACCACAATATTATTTGAATGTAAGCTAAAGTGGGTTTTGCGGTCTAGTTAACCTGAAGTCTGTAACATGAGCATGCAGGGCTTGTTCAGCAGGTTCTTCTTGGCTGACTTGTGGTTGCCTAACTTTAAGAATGGGTCTATTTTTAATTGACCAGTGGTATGATTTACTTACTACTGATCGGTGGACATGAACCTGGAGTAAAATAATAAAGTACTAAATATGTATATGTGATTTATTATGCAGACGTTTTATCAACAAAGAATGTGTATTAAGGGTCAGATGAAGTAAAATGTATAACATGAATCACACAGTACATACGTTTTAGAACATATAGGTAATCTGGTGCTTAAATGGTGTCCAACGTGCTGGTCTAGGGCAATATCTGTTGATGAGTATAGTAGGAATATTCAAAATGTGCCAAAATTCCGTATTTATACAATGGCTTGAATGTTTGTGGATTTGCGATTAATATTTTGTGATTAAAGTTGTAAAAAAAAGTTAGATTATAAGGTAAACATTTTTAGTCACACGAATAGGCCAAAGATAATCTAAAAATAATTAAACATCAAGACACTACCTTAATAAGCCCCCCGGTTGTAAGTGCCCATGAAGGGCAAATCCCACAGTTCTGTTCAATTAAACGGGGGCAGCGGAAATCACACTGAGGAAATACATCGACGTGCGGACTGTAAGATGTCACTTTATATCAAAGAAAAGCTCGGCTGTATTAACCTTGAGCAAGTTTTTAACCTGTAGGCTATCACAGTAGCAAAATATTTAACTGTACAGTATATGCAAAACATGCATTATGTCACTTTGATTAAAACCAGAAAATATATTAAAGGCAAAATTTTAATGAATCATGCCAGGTTGAAAAAAATATTATACTGACAATGAATAATGCCATCCTTAACTGTAGGAGGCCACGACGACACTCTTTTCAATTATCAGATATCTATGTTTTTTGCGCATTCAGCCATAAAACAGGGTGAATCGCTGTATGATCGTTCGCAATCTGTTATCCGCTAGCAGATTCAGTTGTGCCAGACTTTATATGCATCTCGCGGAGAGTAAATAGAGTGCAAGGCGCTCAAGGCTTTCCAACCGGTGTGCCATCACGCTGAGGTGTGGGTTGCGCGCCCCGCCGTAGGTTACTCGGTGGTTGTGCCGTCTATTTTTAGGACTCACCCCCTCCGGGGGGAGTGTCACGTGACGCCGCCAATGACGTCACTGTAAATGTTGTTGTTGGTGGAGGAGCCGCAAATATGGAGGAAAGAGAGCTGTGACGGGAAAATTACTGCTTCATACCATCGGGGGAAAAATAATATTAAGCCATCCAGCAGACGGACCGACTGTCGAAGAAGCGTTCTTCACCTTCTGGACAGGCTAGCGGATATTCACGAATATCAGGTAGCTCAAATGGTAACTGTTGTTTAAGCGCTTTCATTTTTTAAAATCCCGATCCTTTCAACTGGTTAATATTAGTAGTAGTAGCAGTCAGTCTCTCCTAAAAAATGCTGGCATCCAATAAAACATCCATCCACTCACTTCTTACCTAGTTAACCGAAACCTCTGCCGGATGCACTGGCTTGCTTTCACGCTTGTAAGATTTATGCTGAAGATACGGACTATTTTTCTTGGCTAAACATCGGCAGCAGCAATTAACTTTACAATATACACGTCCGATTTCCAACGAACACTTCCAGGCTGTTTGATTTACCCGAGTTTGCCCGTTGCGGTGCGAAAGCGATCCACTGTAGTTGCGATGGTTTTCGTAGAAACTGACCAAAATATTTGATGGAAGATACACGATGGGGCAGCTGTGCATCACATCGTTTATTTTACAAGCATTTTTATCCGCACTGATGCCATAGTTGTGATGAAGGGTACATTAAAACTTTATTATTAACTAATAGTTTTTTCGGAGCTACTGATTTATACCTGGGTATAAGAGGCGAATGCAGAATACGACTGCATCAGGAGGAAGGGGGTGCAATGCACAAGAATAAGTAAAACGTATAAATAGCTTTACCGTGGAAAAAGTAAGGCGTGTTAGTTACCGGTCTGACGGACAATGAGATTCAGGTTTATGCACGTTTTATGTAAGTTTTTACCTAGACTAATGAAATCTCTTTCATGTAATAAGACAGTCATGTATGGAGGATGCGATAAGCAAAATGCAGTAAGAGATGAATGTTTGTTTCATCGTGGTCTTGAACTTTAAACATAATGCCATGGAAGCATGCTTAAATATACTATATTAAATTATCCAAAACATTAACTATTATAGTCGTTTTACATGATAGTAAAAATACATGCATTCAAATACACATATAAATGCTGACATTAGTTTTTGCTTTCCGTATAAATTATTCAGATGTCAACAAGATCTGCTCTCTTAAACGACATTAATAGGCCTACCTGTTTTAAAGCAGAAGCACCCGCAGCCGATGCGATTACACTCAATTCTGACAAACTACTTGTCAATGTGTTGTGCTAAACGATCCTTTACAAACACTTACAAATGCTCACAAACTAACATCACCGAAATTAATTGGCTGTTGTTCCATCCGGCTAAAACACATTTTGTGAACTGTAGGGAATTGCAGAAGATACTATGACGAATACATATATAAATTCTTACAGATTTTAGGAGAAAGTAATTTATGATGGATTTCTCAAGCTTCTTCAAATAGCGGGTTTTTAAAGAGCTATACGTATCGCTATGTCCTATTACTGGCGTGTATATGAAATATGCTGTATTATTTTGCCTAGAGGTTGAAAATTGTAATAAAACATCTGTTTTTAAGCATCCGACCGAGTTTACACTTTGTTAGGAAAATGCACGCATTACGCCTTCGGATTTTCTGTTTTAGTCAAATATTTGTACATCATCAGTGTTTTATCAAAAATAAGCGCGGAAAACGAAAACTCGGGTTGCTTTATAACATTATTATTTACTCGCGTGGTCAGATGCTGAAGATGTGTTCATAACCTTCAAGAACACGGTTTATAGATCAGTGAAATTATTTAGATAGATTATTTAATATTAGCCTGACATATTTTTCCAACGTTTTCAAATGTGCAGATCGCTGTCAACGTAATTCAATTAAATTGCTAGGCATGTCGAGAGGAGAGAGATATCGAGATGGTGTTTAGAGTGCGAATTGCACGGCAGATCTGTTTTTGGTATCTCGGATGTCACTGAAGATATGATGATAATGAATATGCCTTGATTATCGATCAGAAGTGATGCCCGGTGTTGTATTTTTGCTGCTGTCGAAGACGCGTATTTGTGTTTGTGCCCATCGAGAGAGCAGAAACGCCTTTATTACGATTTTTATAAATTATACTTTCCAGTGCTGTATTTGAAAATAAGGTATGTTTAAGTGATCTTTTCGTTTGCTTTTTTATTTGAACGCCACGGTGATGTAGCAGAGGTGTGGATATTGCGCCGCCTCAGCTTTGTGTGAACTTCTTCTCTGGCAGAAGCCGTCACACGTGCGTCTATTTGCCTATGAAGTGAAAGGCAGCAGCTGGCGTAGATACGTTTAGATTTAGGATTAGCCTGGTTAGACTGTCCCCGCCTTTTAAGCATCATTAAATGGTGAATTTGGCGCTCAGATTTGGAAATAACAAATATTTCTAGCACTCTGCTGCCCTTCCGTCTGTTTTTTTTTTATCAAAGCAGTTATTGAAAACATCGTCCTCAGTTATACCTTCATTTGATAAGGGAATTGGAAAATGCACATTCAGGATGAAAAATAAAGTTTTGACAATCTTAATATTAATTATAAAACCCTGGCAGTGGAGTTCTCTAGTTTAAGAGGATTCATTTTGCTGTTGTTGTTGGATTAGCTTGGAAGGCCTGCCTTCTCTCCTTTTACTGACTGTCAGAACGCACCTGTGTAATGCAGGAATGTTTTGCACTGCAGACAAAAGCCGAGGTCCCTTTGACCAACAAAGGAGGAACTTTTACTTGGCGATTTTCAGCATTATGTCATATGCTTAAAACTGAAAATTCTGCATACAATGAGTATGTACACTGGTCATATTACACAATAGGAGAGGTATATGTAAGGCCTTCCATGGAGACTTGATCGCATGAAGAATATTCCGGGTGGGGGAATTGCAACCGTGTGGCGTGCAACTTGCAGCACAACTGAATTTCATAATCCTGGAACCGGTTAAGCAGGTTACCTGGGTGTTTCTAAATAGCATGTACTGGGGAAAAAAGCCTAGAGTCTGGGCCCTCACTGGTAGGCCGCCTGGGCTGTTAATGCAGTGTGAAGTGTTTATTCACATCTTATCATCCAGAACTCTGGGCCATGGAGACGAATTCAAGGGGGTACGGCATGTAGATGTCACCAGATGAGCAGAATGGCGTAAGCCTTTGGCACTCTTCTGTTCTGCTGGTGAGGTAACATTACTTAGTGTAGAGCGGGAGATAACATCGCTCCGGGGGGGTGATTCGGGAGGGCGGGTTGCCAGCCTGCAGCTCCTCTGCCGTACGGCACGCTCGTTTAACCTTGAAAGCCGGGACTGCAGCAGAGCTCGGTTAGGCTCACGTAGCAGGAGACTCGGCGCGCTGCCGTGACTTTGCAGCTCGAACGCCGTCCCCGGCGATCCGGCTGTGCCCGTCCCGGGAAGCTGTCAGCGGTCACTGTCCAGAGCGGCGTGGAGCAGCGGCAGGGGGGGAACGCGGCTGTGGCTGCGCCCCCTCCGATCCAGAGATGGGTGTCTCCGGATCTTTGGAGAAGGCTGAGGAGATGCAGACGCGAGGAGCTTGAGTTGCACAGGAGCTGGAAAAATAATAGTCAGTGTCGTCCTCGGGGCTCTCTGCCATTTTTGGATGCTGTCAAAATCAATATGGATACAGTTAAACAAGTGTCCTAATAATCATTTATATATAATAGCTGTAGAAGGTAACATTTATATTGGGTCTGTTTATTCCTGACGGTCCTGCAGTGCGGTCAAAGAAATATCATCCTAAATGAAAGACAAAAATAAATCCATGAACTCCTATTAGCCCAGTGCGTGTAGTTGCTAGATTTGGGCTACAGAGTTGTGGGACAGGCGGCAAAATACCCCCCCCCCCAACTATATAAACATGTTCTTTTTAAAGTCATCTCCCTACTGCCGAGCGTGATGATCCCTAAAATCGAAAGGTGACGCAGACCGGAAATGTGTGGATAGGCTGGATGTTTCTGGGAAGGTGGTAGAATTGTCCATGTGAGTGGTGCTTGTTGCATGAACGGGAGTCCAAGTTCATGAATGGACAGAGTGTTTCATCGGCACGGCATCCTCAGAAATCCAGACTGCCTTCCATTGTGTGCATTTTGCTCATTATGTAATATATATAATCTGCTCATTATATTAGGGGGGGCTGTTGCCACAGGACAGAGATTTTATAGGTCCTTTCTAAAACAGCAGCAGGTAACTATACAGATGTACAGCATACTTAGCTCAGGCGCCCAGAAAAAACAGGTTTAGGGACTGGATTTGGGTTTGGAAACATTTACACTAAGACATGTTGGCACTTCCTTCATGAGGAATTGCGGTGCTTGGTGTCAGATTCTGCAGCAGTACATGTTTTGGAGATGCAGAGAGCTGTAAGGTGTCACGTGCTCGGAGTGTATTGAGCTGTGTGCCTAATGGCGTGAGTTTTCTGCCATCTCTGCTGGTGTCTGGGATGCGGTAAGATAACATTAAAATCTAATACGGGTAGGCAGGTTGATGTAATGTTTGTTACCAAATTATCACATCGTAACATGTTGTGTCATTTACTGATCTGGGTGAATTAGCATGACCAGGCGGACCGCTTGACTCGTGTACAGATTGTTTCTTTGATTAAAAAATTTTTTTGAAGATGCACCCTCCATTTTGCTCAGTGACAGTCCCCTCTGTGGTACTTTGCTCTCCCGGTCCCTGTTTGTACCTCATTACAGTAGCACCTCTCCAGAGTGACAGTACTCAGGTGACCGTGTTGATTGCCTGTGAGGTTGAGGCGTCCAGCTCTGCCGCACTTTGTTGTGTCAGGCTGTTGCAGGGACCTGGGGCTTCGTGTCAGAAGGAACCTGGCCTTGAAGTTTTGGAAGTTGCCAGTGGTGGAAGTGCAGAGCGCCCAACTGCAGTCTCAGTGCGGCCTGCCTGGCCCTCATACAAGTAGGTGATGTCTGCTTCTGGGGGTCTGCCGTGTGCTTCTTTGGGGGGAGGGCTGTTTGTTGAGTTTGTTGAGTTTTGTTGAGTTTATGTTGCTTCAATAACGGCTTTGTCGTGCCTCTGAATGGCAGCAGAGCTCTCAGGCAGCTATAAATGAATCAACAGAACTGTTGGCGAGCATCTAACTCTTAATCACACCTCAGATGTCCCCCCGCCACCCCCACAATGGATGGTATGAGGGTTCTCTGTGCCACCTCTGTTGGTTCCCAGGATTCAGGTATTCTTGGCCGGCTTGTAACGCGCCTTTCCTCACAGCAGGAGCTGAAGAGCGGGATGACCCAGGGGTCACTGTATGAGTGACACGGCGCTGGAAGGTCCTCGTGCCCGCCGGTCAAATCAAGTGGGCTTTATTGTCACACCATCCATCCATAGCAGGGATATGGTGAGAAGACCAAGGACCCAGAGCAAGTAATATGAACGGAGGGGTTCACAATAATTTTAAGAAGTGCAAGACAAGGAGGCTGAGCTTAAGTCTTATATACACAGTGCCTGAATGTGCATCTATGATGATAAATAATGCATCAGCAGAGCACAGTAAATAACTACAATCATGTCAGTAAGCCAGCAAGAAAAAGTAAAGTACCCAGTGCCAGTGAGGGAGGGGTTTATTGGTATTTATAGGCTCAGGTAGGAGGTAAAGGGGGCTGCAAGGTTCTGCGTGTCCTGACAGCCTCGGGGAAGAAGCTGTAGCAACACCAGGCAGAATTTACTTGTGATTGTTCTTTTTTTGATGAACCTTTTGGTGAGGTTGTTGGGAATCAGAATGCCGGTCTATCCGTAAGTGATGTCATAAGACAGTGTTTCTCAAAGCACTCCTTGGGGACGCTCCCAGAAGATCCACATTTTTACTCCCTCCCAGCTCCCTGCCTGACAGTCCATAAACATGGACCATCTGGGGGTCCCAGAGGGAATGTTTGAGAAACACTGTCAGGTGTCAGGCGAGGCTGGAGTTCAGTGGCTTTGCAGACGCCGTTCTTTTCCTAAATAAGTAGCTTATATTTCTTCCTTCATTTATGTTTTTACTGCAGCAGTTCAGGTGAATCTCTGGCCTTCAAGGTAGAACAGCACGGTCTGATGCGCTTTTTTTTAGCTGCCTGCCGCAACGGGAGAAACGATGTGAGCGTACTGCTGCTGTTTTAGCTCTTGAAACCGTTGTTGTCTGTCAGCAGGGAAATCCTGACCAGCATTGTTTTGAGAGGTGATACAATTTTTTTATATGACCAAAATTAGATTTTACTGGCAGCAGTTTTCTAGCACTTGGATTCTCAGGCAAATCAGCTAATTTGCGCAAGAAATCGGTTAGTCGATAAGAACAGCACGCAGCATAAAGCGAACCTGATGGCGTGTTGACGGAACATAAGGTTGGGAAAAAGTTTCTCACTTTGAATTCCAGTGTTGGGTCTTAATTAGTTTCCAGTGTTTATGCACCGTGAGCTGACGGAGGTGTGCTGTGCGCCGCGATGTTCGGAACTGAATCTGGTGCCAGCTGAGTTTACTTTTCCATTGATCCCTGTGGAAGACGTTCTCTCTGGCAGCTATATGGGCAGGTTTTATGGCCTGTGGTGACCCTGTGCTTGGCACCGCTGACTGCCACCGTATTCTCTCAGAGGCTTATACTGGTACCGTGCCCCATCTGCGGGTTTTACTGGTGCCGTGCCCCGTCATTGGGTTATACCGGTACTGTACCCTATCTGTGGGTTATACCTGTACAGCCAGTAGGTTATTCCGGTACCGTGCACCGTTAGTGAGTTATACTGGTATCGTCAGTAGATTATACCGGTACCATGCACCGTCAGTGGGTTATACTGGTATCGTCAGTAGAGTATACCAGTACTGTGCACCGTCAGTGGGTTATACTGGTATCATCAGTAGATTATACCAGTACCGTGCACCGGTACCGTCAGTGGGTTAAACTGGTACTGTGCCCCGTCAGTGGGTTATACCGGTACCGTCAGTGGGTTATACTG
>JAODUD010000095.1:13675361-13692259 GCA_026784285.1 Stomatorhinus walkeri | reverse complement strand
CCCCCCCCCCCCCCCCCCCACACGAGGCTTGACCAGGTCTTTCAGCCTCTTAACCACTTCGGTGCTGAGTTGCAAGCCACCCTGGCAGCTCCGTAAGGATCCGGTCCTTTGAGCGCTTGGGTTGGGTGGCCTTGGAAACACTTTGAAATAGCCAGTGGAACCTCAGAGGATGTGGCTGATGGGGGAGAGAGCGTCAGCCGGCTGGCCTGGGCGGTGCCACCTCTCCATCATTCCTACTAAAAGAATAGATTAGCTTGTTGTCTTTGGTTTCTTCTTACTCACTCAGTCTCTGCATTGTTTTCCGCGCCGCCACCCAGGCACGTGCTGCTATTTTCGGCCTCTAGTTTGTCTTCTCACCTGCTGAAACTGCTTCAGTTTTTCCGCTTTTGGGTCCATGAGCTGTCTCATAATTCAGGATATCGGAGAATCCTGCATCCTTAGTTTTTCTCATTGTCACATGGTTCTGTTGAGTGTCCTAACCTGAGGGGTCTCTCTCTCTCTCTCTCACACACACACACACACCTTGCTGTGCTGCACACTGCTCTCTGCATCTTCTCGCTACCATACCTTACCTCCTGAGATGTTTCCTGCTCGTCTCTCTTTCGCTGCTTTGCACTGCCAGCCGAAGGCCCTTTTCGCTGGTTCCTCCTCATGACTTCTGTGGTCTCCCATTGAGCTGTGCTTTACGCCCCCAGTTAATCCCAGCATCCTCTTCATCTCCACTTCCGGCAGGGTGCTTGTGCTTTTGCCTGTTGGAGACGGCTGCGGTGGCCGCAGAGCTCTGAGTGCCTCTCGGTAAAACACCCCGACCCTAGACTGCTCTTCATGGGAATGGATTATTCGATGGGCCCTGTCTCACATTTCGCTCTGCTTCTTAAGGTGGTGGGCGCCTCCCTAATCATGAGCATCCAGTACCTTCTGCACTGGAACTTTATGCTTTCTCTGATGAAAATGTCAATGGACTGGCCAACCTGTCGTGTGTCAGAAAGCATGTCCCGTGACTCTTGTTTTTCGTGGCCGTTGCAGCGGCACGACGACGGTGGCGGCCTGGCTTCCCCGTGTGGACATGGCCGACTCAGAAGACCCGCTTTAGAGCCCTCAGTCGCCGCCTTCGCCAAGTCCAACACACACCGTGCACTGTGAGCGCTCTCGCACGGCCCCTTCATCACCGCCACGCCACGCTCGCAGACAGCACGAGACCAGCCAGAACAACAGCAAGTTTGTGTCGTTAGCCTATGAGCTCTTCTAATATTCCAGGTAAGGCCTGCACAAGAATTACGCTTGAATTCACTTTTCTCTGCTTGGTGTTCTCATCAGTCACATGATGGTGAGTGTGGTGCCTCAGTGGTTAGTGTTGTGGCTTCACATCCCCAAGGTTGTAGGTTTGAATCTCACCCTCACACCCAGCTTGGACTGTGTGTGGAATTCTCTTGCCATCCCTGTAATTACATGGATTTTCACTTGTCCATCCAAAAACATCAAATTAGATTACTCTAAACTGTGTGTTAGCCTGTGACCTGTGATGGTCTGGCCTTTCTGCTGGAATTTTTCCTGCCTTGTAAGCTGTCCTTCCTGGGATAGGCAGCAGGGACAGTCTCATCACTGGAAGGGTGTGGTAGCCATCACCTCAGCCTGTTACCAGTGTTATTATTATTATTATTATTCTAAGAATATGCTCTCGAAGTAAGGAGTTTTGGTTCGACGAAGAATCTTGTCATTGTTTCAAATGAGGAACCGAATGAGAACAGAGGAGAGAAACCTTTTTTCATTCTAACTGCTTTCTTGTTGCGGAAAAGGATGTTTCTCTGCACTGTATTTGACGTTGCCGTTTGTTGACACCGAGACCTCCCGGGATGTCGCGTGCCGCATGGTCGACTCTGTCCTCCGACAACCTTGAAAGTCGGAGTCAACCGTCTTTCTGTTCCACGTGTGATCAGACCCGGCTGTGTAGGCAAGCGTTTAATAGCAGGTGAAAGTTTCACAGGGTGGAAAGGTCAGCTTCTGAAGTTGTGTCTTTGGTGTTGCTTCATCTGTCAGTATTGATTGTGGTTGTATTATCTCTTGTCGTGCGTCTGCTGACTGTTTATCTGATGGGTGTTAGTTGGCTCTAATTTGCATCGCTCTTAACTGGAAAAACATGCATCTTAAAAGGTGATGGATAGTTATTGTTTAGTAATTGGATAGTAAAAAAAAGTTTTTTTTTTTTAGTTTGACTGCTGTGTCTTTTCTCTATTTACGTTCCAGTTATATAATGTGATGTGTTATTGCTTGTTTAATCCTTACTTAATTCTTGGAACTGAATCTTAGAATGCTT
This sequence comes from Stomatorhinus walkeri, assembly GCA_026784285.1. Taxonomy (NCBI): domain Eukaryota; kingdom Metazoa; phylum Chordata; class Actinopteri; order Osteoglossiformes; family Mormyridae; genus Stomatorhinus; species Stomatorhinus walkeri. The sequence continues at coordinate 13,689,945 of JAODUD010000095.1, read as the reverse complement.
GCTGGAGGGTTAGGGTTAGTGTTTAAGCGGTAAGTGTTTTATTCAGCAAAATTTCCCAGAAAAATGGTGCCGTTCAGAATAGCAAGCTGTTGATCAGCTAACAACCAGGCAAGTTTGTGAATTGGGAATACCGCTTACCTTGATGTGAGCTTGTGTGGGTGATTTATTCGAGAGGCCTTTCAAACCTAGGGCTTATTAAAATGACATTTTTGTTTTCATTTCTCTAATCCTTCTATAAGCACCTGGCTTAAACTTTTTCCATCAGCTCCTAATGTGTGGACCATGTATGTCTGGCAAACTCTGCATGTTTTGTCCGCTGCCTTTACTGTAGAAGACTAAAATCCCCCAAAAATGGGAATGATTTTAGCTTTTTGGCTATTGTGAATAGACAGGTAGTTAGGATGAGGCCTAGCATTTAAACCACAAGGATTGGGAATGGCGCTGTTTGAATCCAGGACTGCTGCTCTGGAGGGAATTCCCTAGATCACTGACTCTTAAGCTGTGGTCAGTGCCGTCTATGCTCTGTGGGTCTTTGTGGACAGAAGGCTCTGCTCAGTGAGTAACTTTGCCTCTTCAATCCTCACATCACTCCTACAGACTGGCTGGCCCTTTATTGTCCTGCCTTGCAAGGAAAAGATGGCCAATTGCAAGAAGCAGGCGGTGATTTAAGCTGGTGGCAGCACAGATCTGTACCTCAACTCTAATAAGTCTGCTCATGTACAGTTAAGGACATTTTAGTCATTATAGATTTGGTAGAACTTTTTGGTGCTAGAAGCCGTAGAGATTCTACAAATACCCAAGTTCATTACATTAGAACATAGTAAAGAAAAGATCAGTAGATTGTCCAGTAAGAGATCATTATATGTGGTAGCTGATCTCTGCATGGTTATTTCTGACCAATACTTGTGCTCATGTCTTGTACTGAACCCCTGACCTCTATGCTAGGTACAGGCACCCCAGGCTTATATGTTCAGTGCTCTGCCTGGACGGCATGCTTGCATGCAGATGTTATCATGTGTACCATTGATTGTCATATGTTTCCAGCTTGATGGGGAAGAACAGTGAAGCTTCACTGGCTGCTCCTCAAATGATGGTTGCTGCTTAAGGTGAAGTACTGAGCTTTCTGCAGTGAGAAAATTCAAATAGGGTGTAATAAGCATACAGCCCTATAGAGGGCGTTAGATACTGGGCCTGTTACACTAAGGTCACTTTTCAGAGCCTGTGGTTAAAATGCACCTGACATGACTATTCAAATACATTTTAAAGGTGGTTTGTCTAATTTGATTTTTTCTTGTCGTAAGAGGCGCTCATGGTGGAACAGTGAATAGATCTTTGTGAGTTGGGAGGAAGGATCAGGGACTTTGGAACTGGAGTGGAGATGGTCTTAAAAACTGTGGGGTGTGATGAAAACAAAAGACAGCCATTTTGGCATCAGGGTGAAGGGAAATGCAGGAAAACAAACAGGGATGTGGGAGCCAAAAGTATGGAACTGGGCATCACGATCTAGACGCGTAATGCATGTTAATCAGTGACCGGGACAGCGGCACCGGTGACCTGAACGGGTGACATCGCTGGCTTACGGGTATCTGTGTCAACGCCAGTCAGTCGGTAAACCGTTTAAAACTTAATTCAGAAAAAAAATCAGAGTCTTTTAAAATAAACACCTCAACAGCAGTGATGCTGATTCCTTTTTCGCATTGGCCGGCGCCCAGGAAAAGCCCATTGCCCTTTGGAAAGGAGACAGAATTAATAAAACGATCTTTTCTCACTTCCGCCTCCGTTCGGTGCTTTAGGACTCTGTGTCAGGCTGCGTTTTCGGGGCTGCTTTCCGAAAGGCGCCCTGCCAAGCCGCCTGTCGCTTTACACACCGCCGGGCCGGGGCTGTGCCGCGGAGGCCACAGCTCCCATTAGTCAACAATTACGAAATCTCTAAATGCATTAAGTTATCGTGCAGTGTTTGTAATTTTAGTAATTAGTAATCATCTTAGTAGTACCAGTAATCATTTTGAGAATAATCAGCATAAGTTGAGCTGTTTCTGCTGTCTCAATCGTGTGATTTCCATGAAATCGTTTAGCGTTTAATTTTTTCCCCCTCGTTACTTTGTTTTCCTACTGGGTTTGTTGTAGCTGGCTCTCTGTGCGTCCTTTCTCAAGTGTTATAATTCCGAATAGCGACAACAAACAAGCCATGACAGCAGCATGAAAAATCTAGTTTATAAATGTTAGCTGATCTGCGGCCCCTCAGCGAGGATCGCACCGGACTTCGGAGGTACCATTTGTTGCTGGGGTCTGAGACACGCTGCGCACCTATTCTCATCGGATGTTTGATTTGTCAGGTCTCTCGGGAGAGGATATTAATTGGGCAGTTTCGCTAGAATATTATATACAATCAAATTGAGTTTATCGTTGTGTTGTGCCGTGTGCTTTCCTCGCCGCGCCTGGCTGTTGACACCGTCCAGAATGCTGTTTGTGGGACGATCTTCGTCGCCGCTGTCTGTCCGGTCACGTAAGCATGGTCATCCCGCGGACCGATCTGAGGTCAGATCCCATGCTTTAAGCATGACCTTCCTCTAGTTGTCATTCGGATTGTGCATACGCCTCCTCTCTGTGTGGCAGTCTGATCCCGCTGCTTGTGGACGGGCGCAGTGGTCTGTTTTTATTAGAGACGGGTCTCTGATTAGTCTCCCCTCCCTCCGTCTCTCGCTTTCCTCTCCGGCGGTCCATCTTCCCGTCTCCCCGCGCTCACCCCCGTCTCTCGCGGTTATAATTAGACCCAGTGACGACCACCCAGACCTTTTCTAACCTCTCCTTTCTGGATGACGTCTTTGCCAGTCGTTGGGCACCGTGGCAACCTTTGCACTGTTTTCGCGTCTCTGATTTGAGCTCCCAGAGAGTCGTTACTATTCATAGACTGTTTTTTCATTTTACCAATGAGCCCCTTTTTATTATTTTTCCGCGTATATCTGTTTGTATGAAATAGCTGCCGTTTCATCCTGAAATTAGGGATTCAGGAAGGCTCCTTTCGGAAGGCTGTGGAAACGAGGAAGCCAATAAAGAGGAAATATTGCGTGAACCGAAATGAAAGATGCTTTGATGTGTCGAGATGGAAGCTGCTGGAAATAGTTATGTAGCTGTTTCATTCAGTACTTTTTATTTGCTGTAATTTTTGTTCAACAGGAAGTACACTTCGCTAAGCAGCCCTATCTTTTTTTCCAGCAGTATCAAAGAATACATTCTGTACATAACCTAAGCGTACGTAACTATTAAAAATGCCAGCACATTATGCCTCTTTTCGGCTGATAATAAAAATGTGTTTTTTCAAACTCCCCCTCTGCAGCTGTAAATCATCTGCTCCAGCCAGACGTGTACACGCAGTATGCATGCACGTTAAATGTTGTGTAGTTGTGTTACATTTCCATATACATATCTGTCCATCTTCAATAAATGCATAAAACTTTAAGCTGTGTAGTACAAGGTAGTAGTGAGGCTGGAGACTGCCACACTATGCAGGACGGGATGGGGAACACGAGACACCCTGGATGGGATGCCAGTCCATCGCGGGCTGAACACGCACACTTGCCAGTGAGAGGTGAACATGAACACAGGGAACATGCATACCTTCATGCTCACCGAGTGGGCCTTGGGTCAGATCCAGAGCGAGAGACACCATGTGGCGGTCAGACTGCCTGTTATGTATAAAATACACACTTCTTATATGTTTTGTAATACAGTTTCAATGTGTTTTTCAGCATTGTGTGGTGTACCCCGGTAAATACAGAGTGACCAAGGGAAATTTCTGATTCTCTAATCAATTGTTGCAGAAGGGGGGGGGGGGGGTAGGGGTTGCAGTCAGTATATTTCACTGGAGGCACGGGGTCCATGTGACAGGTTGCCACGAGTGCAGGCCCGTGTCACAGGTCTGGGTGCGTTCAGCAGGGAGGGAGGGAGTCCCGTGACTTTAACGTGGTCATGTGGGCCATTGTTTAGAACTGGGTCTCTCATCATGATACACATGATGAACAAAAGAGGGATGAAGCAGAGGACCTGGGTCTCTGTGACGGCTGTCGCAGCTCCGGCCTCAAATCCGGACAAATTAGAACAGGCAGCGGACATGGGCAGATTGTTAATGGTGGTGTTCCAAAGGGGCTTTCTGCCCCGAGGATTGCTGGTGCCCTGCTCCCTGTCTTTTTACTGGCGTGTAATATGTGCGCCGCAGCATGGCTGGGAATCTGGCGTCCTTGCCGTTCATGACGTACATCAAGCTTTTCTGCTGAAAGATTGTGGGCCAATGGGTTAATCGGTCAAAGAGCCAATGGGGCCGTCTATCTCATTTATTTATTTTCGTGTGCTAATTCCTCGGAGGGTGTCCCGTCGCTTGGAAACATAAATTATGCGCTAGGTTATTATCACTTCTTTTGCCTGTATCTGTGGGTTTCCACCAGTGAATATCATCATCCAGCATCATCATCATCCTTCTAATAGGGGTTGATGGGAAGATGGTGGCGCAGGAGGTAGCACTATCGTTCGGCAACTGTAGGGTTGCAGGTTCGAGCCCTGGTTCCTCCTGACCCCATCAAAGCGTCCTTGAGCAAGACACTGAACCCCCAATTGCTCCCGGTATGCAGGTTGGCACCTTGCATGGCAGCCTCCGCTACCGGTGTGTGAATGTGTGTGTGAATGGGTGAATGTGAGGCATAATTGTAATGTGCTTTGGAATAAAGCGCTATATAAATGCAGTCCATTTACCATTTAATTCCCCTCATCCCGATGGACCCCCTGGGAAATGCATCCTCTCTTGGCTATTGTGGGTTATAAGCACGAGGGTGGTGCTGTCCGGGGTATCAGGTTTTGGGTATATATCAGCATCCAGAGCCTCATCAGTTGACTCCAGGGTGTTAAGACATGCGGGATGCTTGGCCTTTCGGATGGGGCTGTGAGTAGCTCAGAAGGATGCTGTGTCTGGTCGGAAGGTCATTGGTCCAAATCCCTTGTCAGCTGAGTGATGTCACCGTTGGGCTCCTGAGCAAGGCCCTTAACCCCAGTCGCTCCAGGGCCTGTCTGTCCCCGCTTTCTGAAAAACGTATGCTTTGGTAAATAAAAAACAAGATTTAATTTGTTTTGGACCAACAGATCATGCATTTAATACCAGTGATACCAAAGCAAAGGACCAGTCTGTTTCCTGTTTTTCTTCTAATGTGTCTGGCTGGTCTGATCAGTGTCTGTCCTCAGAGCGAAGAGGCTCAGTTGCTTCCAACGCTGAGCGGGCTCCTCCGCGTGTTGGTGTGACGGACGGTCCCCCGCCCAGCGACGGGCCCGTTGCGGGGGAATGCCAGGCTGTGCCACGCAGATGGCTGCACTGGAGCCGCACACCTCCCCCTCATACCTGGGGAGGGACGGCTCCAATCCGTTTCCCTCCCCAGGTGATTGACATGTCCCTCGGATATTTATTTATGAAATATGACAAAGAGAAGTCGATTTGTGTTGGGGCATTAAATCGTAGTTGGGGCAGAATTGGCTATGAGTCATTGGCCATATTTCGTTTGAGGAAAATAGCTCTCTGAGTCCTTTCTCTCTCTCTCTCTCTCTGTTCTCCCTCATTCTCTGTCCCCTTCCCCTTCCTTATATCTGTATGCATTTTTGTCCTGAAGTGCGCTTTAATTCATTTTGAAGCTTTGTTCATGTGTTTCATATATAAATGCTGTTTTCATGTAATTGTGAGAACTAAAGGGTTTTTTTTCTCCTCTTCTTCTCCCCGAGTTGCTTTTAATCCAGAGGCACCACATGTGGCTAGAGATCTGTGCAGAAGGTTTAGTCTAGTGTGAAAGAAGCCAGTTTCCCATTAAGAGTGATGTGCTCCTGTTTTGTGTGGGTTACGGTTTTATTTTAAGAGTGTATGATATTCTGCAGTCCCGGGCAGCATAATCTGTCACCTTTTGAAGGTGTTTATAGCCGTGGAAGGAATAAAGCCTTTGAAAGGCATCTTTTTAATAAGGATTAGGCACCTAAAAGTGCTGGCTCTTGGCCTGGCGTCTCCCCCTGCTTCTCTTTCACTGGGCAGCTTCAATGGCAGCCTTCTCCTGATGCTATAGTAGGTATATTTAGATCTGGATCATCTGTTGTTTTTTTGCATGGTCCCTTAAAACGGCAAGCTGAGAGATTTTCTCCCTGGCTCAAGGGCGAGATAAAAAATAACTGCGAGTATTTATGGGGCCTGTCCTCTTTCCTTTGTCTCTGCGCGTAGACATCTACCATGTCTGTTAGCTCTTGTGTGGTTTCATCAGCTCCCGGTCAGGGGGAGGTCCTTCCGTGCGTCGACGTGAGAACGTCCTGGACGTGGCCGCAGGAGAGCGGCTAAGCCCGTTGGTCGTGGGAGCCGTGCTGGGCGTCTTCGGGGTCGTCTCCAGGTAACAGAACCTCTATCCGGGCCTCGGTGAGGCGAGTTTGCACGGCCCCTAGGCTCAAATGTTCCTCACCTTTTGGCTCGTCCTCCTTCAGGGAGCTTGTGAAATGGTTTGGTAGCTGAAGTCTAGCACACTGGAAATCAAGGTGCCACCCACTGTAATTCCTCATGTCCAAGGCTTGTCAATTAAACTACCCTCAGATCCTTGGAGAACATGACAATATTAAGATGAATCTCAGTCACAGCGTGGCTCACCCATCTACATGTTAGTCCTAGCCAGCCCCCTAGGTGGCTAAGCCTGGTAATGAAGGATTTTACAGTTAACTAACAGGTAAAATCAGGCATGTAGGTGCTGGAACACAACTGATGAGAAGATGTGGGTTGCGGGTTTAATCCTGGGCTGAGGGCGGCAGTCGTCAGATGTCCTACAATTGTGCCACCGCAGTCGCTGTTGCCATGTCCGTCAGCTTGTGCCCCGTTTCCCCGGGGACAGTTTCTCAGATCTGGATGGTAAGACACGCCCATTTATCGTGTGGCACTGACCCACAAAGGAGTGGCTGTCATCCAAGGTGGGACAACTCTCACCTTGTGGAAAAGTCCTTAGGGGCTTTGCAGCCAATCAGGTCACAGAAACTAGACCTTGGTTTTTAGCTGCATGTTTCTGGGTTGTACTTCACTTAATATGAGAGAGCAGCATGTGCTGTTTCTTTTTTTCTTTTTGTCTTTTTCTGGGCTTTTCTTTTATTTTTTTTTGACAAGCCAAAGTCCTTGACATTAACTTGGAAGAGTTCACCCATGCAGACCCAAGCGGCGGCCTCTCACCTTCATCTCGGAGGCTAAACATAAACCTGACCAACATCACGCAATGAGAAAAGTACGTCCACTTATAAATAACAGGAGCTGTTGTAAAGTTATGCCAAGGGGGAGGAGGCAAAGGTGGTGGTGGTGGGGGGGCTGAGGGAAAGTGGGGGGATGGACAGCACACAAGCGGGCCCCCACCCCTGCATTTGGGCAACAAAACCTAGTGGCACGGACTCCACCCTCTGACGAAGGTCAAGGCACCTCTGGAGCTACCATTATTTTAGGACTGGCAAAGGGGGGGGGGGGGTTCAGGAAACTTGGTGATGGGTTTGTGAATCGATACGTCTGGGCTTGGGGAGACTTAACCCGCATTGCTGTGGTTCCTCTGTAAGTCTCGTTATGTGAGTGAATTGGGATTCAAAGTGCTATAGATCTAAGGTGTATTTAGAGGAGTCTCCTTTGTGTGGAGAAGGTGGCACCTAGGGTCTGATTGAAGGACCTGCAAGGTTGGACCTCCTTCAGATCCCATGTGGTCTAACGTTTAGGGTTGCAAGGAGCACTGGAGCATCACTACACCTTTCCATGTTTGAGTGTGTTGAGTTTTACATTTCAGTGCTGGTCTCCTGTCCCTTCGTCTCTTGGAATCTCATCGCCTGCCCTTTCGACCTGGTGGCAGTCAGCTTGCCTGTGGATATTTGAGTTTATGCAGGCGCCCTATGTCATCTTCTACAGGAGCCTCTCTCCTCCTGTCCTGCACGCACACACACCTGTAGACATGCCTGTCGTGGCCACGTGCATGTAGCCGTAACACAAAGCGTGTCCGTACTCATCCTGCACTCAGGGCAGCGGCAGAGTCATTTATGCTGTCGCCCTTTTCATGGTGTAATGGGTTTTTCCTTCAGTTGCGACAGGATTTTACCCCGGTGTGGCTGTTTTTATAGTCCGGTGTGTGAAAGCCAAGTGCATCGTCGTAGTGTGGTTCTGAATGTGGAACGCTTTTTGGGTTGTGGTGCCAAATTCATTTTGAGTGCAGGAAGTGAAAAGCTGAAGATGCACACCTTGTCTGTTTGAATGTATTTTGGGGGGGGGTTGCATGCAGACTTAAGGCAAAAACTTGCTTAATCAATTTTCTTTTTTTTTCCTCCCCTGGGTGGTGTGTGGGTGTCCCTTTTTCCTTTTTTTTAATCCCATTATCATGTTCTTTGGGTTTATTTTTGTGTCTGTGAGGCTCAATTCATATGCGTATTGCTAGAGATGTCAGTGCGTCACTTCCAGTGTTTGTGGGAAGCATAAGAGTGTGTGTGTGTGTCTGCGTGTGTGTGTCTGTCTGTCTCTGCGTGTGTGTGTGTCTGTCTGTCTCTGCGTGTGTCTGTCTGTCTCTGCGTGTGTGTGTGTCTGTCTGTCTCTGCGTGTGTGTGTCTGTCTCTGCGTGTGTGTGTCTGTCTGTCTGCATGTGTGTGTGTCTGTCTCTGCATGTGTGTGTGTCTGTCTCTGCGTGTGTGTGTGTCTGTCTCTGCGTGTGTGTGTCTGTCTGCGTGTGTGTGTGTGTCTGCGTGTTTGTGTGGCTGTCTCTGCATGTGTGTGTGTGTGTCTGTGTGTTTGTGTGGCTGTCTCTGCGTGTGTATGTGTGTCTGTCTCTGCGTGTGTATGTGTGTGTCTGCGTATGTGTGTGTGTGTGTGTGTGTGTGTGTAGCAGTCACATTGCCTGCCTCTCACAGAGCTCGCGGTCCCCAGGGCTGCGGAGCGACGGCGAACTTGATTGGCTGCTGCCGTTTGCATGTACAAGCCTCCCTCCCCAGGCGCTATCAGCACGCTTGGCTCTTTTCTATTTATAGTCTGGCCCTCCCCCTCCACCCCCCCTGCCATCCCGCGTCTATTTCCAGCCTCCCTTGCTCGCCCAGCGGCCCACTCTGTTTGTAAACTCCCCGACGGTCCGGTTGTCCCGTTCTGAGCGGAGGAGCTGGGGTCACCCACAATCTAACGGAAGGGACACCCTGCAAACGTCGCTGCGGCTTCACCTTCTGCCGCCGTGGCCCAGGTGTGCGGCGTCAAGGTCTGGCTGGATCGCCACCCTCTCCCACTCTCCCACTCTCTCTCTTTCTCTCCCTCTCTCTCTCTCTCTCTCTCTCTCTCTCTCTTTCTCCCACTCTCTCTACCTTCTGCTCGCCACCGCCCCTGACGAGCTGACGGCCGGCCTTGCCGCCGCGTCAGCCTCAGATCTCAGATCGCGGGCTGTGCAGCCTGTGCCTCCTGTGCAGCCTGTGCCCGTTCTTGCGCTCTCTCTACCGGAGACGGCAGCTGTTTTGATTTTTTGTTTTTTATATATATATATATCCTGGTTTCACCAGTCAGCTTTGGGGGGGGGGGGCCTTCAGACCGTGTCAAGCTTCCGGATCATGGAGCGCCCCTGAGTGATCGTACCCCCCGGATGGGACTCGGAATATTGTTTATCTTGCGGCTTGAGCTCTGTCCACACTCAGGTTGTATGATTTCGAAGAGGGACTCCTGACTGGAGTATGGATATACGGAGGAGTTTGGACCGCAGGATGAACCTCCGCCTCCTAGGCTCCCCCTGATTCCCCTTTCAGCAGCCTGGTCGCCGCCGCCCCCCCATCCCATCGAGGACCTGAGGACTTTCATGGGCTGTACCAGCTCAGCGCTAAGATTACACAACAGAGATTAATCACGCTCCTCGCTGTTATAGTGCCGCTCCCCCCATTCAAATTTCCTCCCCCCCCCGAAAACATAAAAAGAAACAGCCTTCTGTTTACATCGCCGATTATCCATTCATCTGGGATATAATCGCATGGCTGCCTGTGGTCTGGATTTCTAATTGTACTTTTGGAGAATTTAGGCTCCGGCCCCAACTACTTTTTTTTTTTTTTTTTTTAACACCCCTCCCACAATTTGTTTGGTTAACTTTTCCCTTTCCTCTGGCGGCTTGCTTCCCAGCTCGTGCTATCATGTCTTCTTAGCTGACGTTCTGGAGTGTGGCGGGGACTGGCATGCTTTTGCGCCTGACCGTACCGGGACTCTGCGCTATGCTGCAGACCATTTACGAGACGGAATCTTGCTTTTCCTCGGATGCGATGTCCGGCCGGGACAAGCCCCTGCAGATGCTGTCTAGAAGCAGGATACATGCCCTTCCTCGCTCCGGTAAGTGTGAAGCGGGGGTGGTCGGGTGTTCGGGTTCCCGTTGAGAGTGATGGTTGGGGTTTTGCGTGGCACTTGCCTGACCTGAGACTTCAGCAGGATGTCCTGCCTGGGCGACCGCAAAGGCCTGCCTACTTTTTGCTGCTACGGGGACCCAACCATTTACTGAAAAGAGAAAGAGCTGATGAAAGCAGAACTGTAATTCGGAGGGGGGGGGGGCGGGGGGAGAGAAATGTCAGGATAGTAGTTTCGTGCAAAATGTCTGAGGGACTCTGCTTTTGGTTCCACTGAGAAGTTTCTCCTCCTACTGTTCCTTCTGGAATCACGGCTAAAGATAAGCGAGACTCTTTTGGCCGCTGTCCGGGGCTTCTCTGGAGAGGCTGACCGTCAAGAATGCCATCTCCATCTGACATCTGCACACGCTTCCGCCGCCTGTCGCAGGAGGCAGCGCTGCCCGCAGTCAGTGAGCTGCAAGTCCTGCACCCCTCCGTTCGGTGCGAGCCTCCCTGCGTCGCCCGTGGCACCTGTTCCGCAGACTGCAGTGCCATCCTGAGTTTGTTCCTCTGGTTTGGTTTCATTTAGTTTCCTTCTTTTTAAGTGCTAATACCAGCATCAGTGTTGGTTTGCAGTCAAGTTTAATTACATCGCTCAGCTATTTAAGGGACTGAATTTAGGAGCAGACCTTTGCCAGGATTTAAGGTTAGGGGTCGATGCCATCTCTTTAAAGATGCCATCCCTTTAAAGCCATGCTGTTGACTTGGGCCGCCTCGGTAAAGCCCAACTTCAACCAACTGGCGGCATTACGATCTAAGAGAGCGGCCAAGCCTATAAATGCAGAGCCGCCTTGCTGGAAAACGGCCACTGGGTTTGGGTTACGGGCCAGAGGCGCCCGGTAACGCCTTCTCATGTGCCCACCACGGTGTTCCTGTCGCATCCTGGCTGGGTTCGCGGGCACTGTGGGAAAGGTCGTGTCAGTAGGCTGCCTGACTGTGCCAATACACTGTCAACTGAGTCAGGCATCATTTTACAATGGGCCATTTTATAAAGTACGCTTCAGTTTGGGACTCTAAATTGTTCAGTTTGTGTGTGTGTGCAGTGTGATGTATGCCTGAAGTGTCCCTTGTCTGGTTACCTGGGCTGCCTGGGACGGGCACAGGCCCCCTGCGACCCTTTCAAGGATAAGCAGTTAGGGGATGGATGGATGGATGGATGGATGGATGGATGCTTTAATGTGTTAAATCTGAAATAATAATACTACAAAAAGAAGAGGTTTATTAATCTCTCAGCCTGTAGTCAAGGTATCATGTCACACTGGTAGGAGGAAATTGACAGGAAGACTCCAGTTCAACTTGTACTGGTCCAGCATTTTGCCCAGTGTCTCCCGGCTGGTAATTTGCTCCATTCTAAGTGCCCCTTTGCGGCTGCTAGCCCCATGCATCATATTCTTTTTGTGATAAGTGAACATTTATAAAACTGCAGTCTCACTTTCTGCATCCGCCCTGAATCACTGAAAGGCCAGGCAGAAACACAGCACTGGGGCGGCGGGAATACGGAGGGGGCTACGGGAGGGGCGGCGTTACGGCGTCTGATGCCACCGCAAGACCCAGCAGCTCCTGAAGGGATTGGCCATTGCTGCTCTCCCGAATGCGGGCGGGAGAGAGTCCTGAGCGGCGTGTTTATCATAAGCATGGTCACCTTTGGGGGTTTATGGCTGCGGCTTGTGAAGCTCCAGGTGCCTCTGTGGGTCAAAGGTCACGCGGTCAGACTCACTCACCGTGTTACCACTGACAGGAAGTCGTACTCAACCCACAGCATGAGAAGTCGACGCACAAACTATGAAGACTTATCCAAAGTCTGGCATATTTGACATTGATGATGACATCCATTTCATGCAATCACATAAAGGGGCGGGGGGGCTTTTGCGACAAGGTCATGCACATTGCCAGTCTGCCAGCATCTATCTCTCCCAAACTCTCCGGCCAGTGGGCGGCCTCCGTGCCGACCCCGTGGCAGGGTGCCCTGTTCGCACTGAAGCGGTGATCCGTCTGTTGGCGTGACGATCTGGATGTGGGGATGTTACAGCGCGTCATCTAGAAGCGCGCTCCGTCGAGATGAATCAGCCAGCGGGCTGCCCTGTGTCGAGAACGTCGCTGTGACGGCCCTTGAAGTGGCAGCAATCTCCGGACTCCATACGCGCCGCATCCTTGCATCTAGCCTGGACTCTGCCCCGGGCCCCGGATGCCAGATGTGCAGGGCCGTCGTTCAGCTCCTCGTTACAGCCCATTAATTAGGCACCTCACTGGGGTTCAGACACTCATGGGAAGCCGGCCTGGCCTTTAATCTGTGGTCTGCCACCATGCCCTCAAGGGGGCGCCCTGCCGCAGAACCCCCACTCCGATTTCCCCCATTGGGCCGTAACGCCCCGACACTCTGGCAGCCCCCAGGTTTTGTGTGACGTGGCGATAAGGGCCTATCGCAGCCGTCCACGGGGATGGCGGTGCCGGGGGTGCGGGGGTGGGTGTCTGGGAAATGGGAGCATGGCGATAGCGGAGGTCACAGGGTGAGAGCTTCTCCTTGGGGCGGGGCAGGGCGGGGCGGGTTGGGGACTTGGCAGAGCGGCAGGGGTAAGAGAACGTTCATGGATCCATGTGCCAGGCTTGTTTTTTTTTTGTTTTTTTTTAAGAGGTCGCTAAAATAAGACACCCTTAAAAATAGTCAGGCGACCCACCCCACCCCCCTCTTTGTGAGTGCTGCTATTTTGGGGCTTGAGCAAAAAAATAAATAAAATAAGAGCGAAGTCTGGCATGCGGCTCATGTTCGCTGCTTTTCATGGATCCCATGCCTGCCTCGACCGGGTGTGAGACCACGCCACTCCCATGCCTGCCTCGACCGGGTGTGAGACCACGCCATTCCCATGCCTGCCTCGACCGGGTGTGAGACCACGCCACTCCCATGCCTGCCTCGGCCGGGTGTGAGACCACGCCATTCCCATGCCTGCCTCGGCCGGGTGTGAGACCACGCCATTCCCATGCCTGCCTCGGCCGGGTGTGAGACCACGCCACTCCCATGCCTGCCTCGGCCGGGTGTGAGACCACGCCATTCCCCAACTTGCTCCCGCCTGCCCTGACCATTCTAATGTGCCCGATACCCCTGCTGCAAGAAATGGGACTGGGTGGTCGGTTGGTTAGGAAGGGATCAAGGGGTATTTTTAGAGGCAAGGAAACTGTAAACTCAACTTCTGTCTTGAAGAACTCCTGGCAGGCGGAGAAATGCTCTGACTTTCCCACAATCCTATGCTTCCCTTCTCTATTTTTTGTTTGTTTATCCTTTTTAAAGAATGATGCTGAAGGATGGCGGCCCTGTCTGGGTATCCTTGCACCAGGTACATTTAGTTTTTTGACATGAGCGCTTGCTTATCTGCTAAGCGATGCGATCTGGGTTGTGAGCCAGTTTTTCCTTCATGGCCTGGGTTTGATGCCCACTGAATGGCCAGTTCATCGGATCAGAGGCTATTGGAACCTGTGGCACTCAGCCGACGTTAGTTGACTGCTGGTTCCATCTTTGCCGATGCCCTGGTAGAGAAACAGAATTCAGCTTCAACTGTAATAGAGGATAAAGCCCCGTGTTGAGCCCCCACTGCGAGACCCTACAGCTCTCCACAGGCAGCCTCCAGTCAGGGGTGTGAAGAAGAGGTAGCGCTGCTGAGGTGTGACGGGAGGAGACTGCAGCTCTGTGTCCCGAGATCAGGAGGAGCAGTGCACAGCTCCGTGTCCCCGAGATCAGGAGGAGCAGTCCACATCTCCTTGTCCCCGAGATCAGGAGGAGCAGTGCACAGCTCCTTGTCCCCGAGATCAGGAGGAAAAGTCCACATCTCCTTGTCCCCGAGATCAGGAGGAAAAGTCCGCATCTCCTTGTCCCCAAGATCAGGAGGAGCAGTCTGCAGCTCCTTGTCCCCGAGATCAGGAGGAACAGTCTGCAGCTCCTCACCCCAGGATCTCCTCGTCCATGAGATCAAGATGAGCAAACCGCAACTACTTGTCCCCACGATCAAGAATAGACCTCCGGACTTCGTCTGCGAGATCAGGAGGAGCAGACCGCTGCTTTCCGTCAATGACATCAGGAGGAGTAGACTGCAGCTCTTGTTTCCAAGATTAGGAGGAGCAGACCGCAGCTCTTTGTCCCGTGAGATCAGGAGGAGCAGACCGCAGCTCTTTGTCCCGTGAGATCAGG
>JAODUD010000095.1:13629991-13645957 GCA_026784285.1 Stomatorhinus walkeri | reverse complement strand
CCCCCCCCCCCCCCCCCCCCCCCCCCCCCCCCCCCCCCCCCCCCCCCCCCCCCCCCCCCCCCCCCCCCCCGCCAGCTAGTGACAGCCTCCTCTGTCCCGCAGGCAAGCACTGGAGCTCAGTGCAGCGCTTCAGCTCTGCGGCTGGCCTGTCACTGCTGGAGGCTCAGCGAAGGGAGAAGGAGGAGGCTGATACAGTCTCGGCCATGGCCTCGCTCACCGTGGACGCCGAGCAGGGCGTAATCCAGGACTCCAGCAGGTATGTGCACCACACCCCCATCCAGTGTGTCGTTGCTTCCGGAAATTTCCATCTGCGTTTCAAAATGCCTGCTGTTCACTTTGTCGTCATTGTATTAAATACATTACTAACAACTAAGTGTTCCTTTTTGACACAGTTAGTGCTTTTAGACTCAAATTCTTTGTTATATTAGGTCAAACTTTTTTGGGTCTCGATCAGAAGACCAACAGGGACTTGTTTTGCTGGACGTTACATCACCTATGCTGTAGAGCGGCACTTCTTAGGTGCCGTTTTATCACAGTCACATAGGGAGATGGTTACTGTAGCTGTGATGTGAGATCAGCAGCTGAACTCTGCTGTGCTTCTTGTATTTCACAGTCACACTGCCTGCTGTCTCTGTCAAAGACATACACACACGTCTGGCACAGAGTACAATTAACTTCCTCATTTGTATGTATATCCTAACGCTTGCTATCATTGAGATGTCTGTTATGGGGGGCAGGCCTAAGGCGTTGCTGTTGATTGGCTGGCTGTGAGCAGGCCGCGTTTCAGTGGTCTGGTCTTCCTGTACCCGCAGGTCCATGGAAGAGCCAATGGAGGAAGAGCCCGTGCTGTAGGGGGCGCTGATGCCCGTCGCGAACCGCGGAACCCATCACTTTCCACCCCCTGCTCCTCCCTCCCCCTCCCCAGATACCGCAGGCCTGTTCTTCTGTCGGGGGCCCCTCTCACCCCACCCGATGCTGTCGGAGGGCTTGACTGACACGACGAGTCAGACGGATAGACGGATGGGGCGTGTCCCCCGCAAACAGGCTGGTGTTTTTTTCAACGGGGCGGAGGCGGCGTGGGGCTTCGGAGGACTGGACAGCGCAGAAGGCGGTTTGTCGTTTTTAACGCACTTTTCTCCTCCCAAAGCTGGCAGTATGGTATGATGTAAGGAGTCAGTAGCACAAACTAACGTACACTCACATGCGTCTGGAGGAGGAGCCACAGTGTTTTCGGGAGTGTACCAGCCCTCGGGTCGCTTTCATTCTCGTGAGTGTGCGTAACTTTTATCTCTGTTTTCTTTTTTTATTTTGTCAGTGTACTTGTCTGTTTGTTCAGTACTGTGCAAAACAGCACAAATATATTGTATGTATAACATGAAATGGCATATGCTAGTAACTACACACACATGCACACACACTGTATATTTCTATCCATTTTGTCTACTCTGTGTGTTGGGTCAGGACAGGGTTTGTCTGTGTTTTTGTATTTTCCAAAAGCACTGCGAAAAGGAAAAAAAAAAGATCACTCTCCCTGTAGCAGCCGAATGTTTCCGCAGACAGAGCCCGGTTCTCATGCCGGTCGCCCGGAAAACATTTATTTCCTCATTTGCGGACGTTCAATAGGGTCATGACACATTCAGTTGTTTTTTTTAATATAATTTCTTTACGTCCAACTAATACGCTCTCGCACATTCACTGGCACCACACATGCTGGTCGCTCCCTCCAGGGCAGCCACAAAGCGTTAACGAGGGACACACAAGCTCGTTATAAACGCTGGCGTTTCTCGTCTGTGGAGGTATTTGCGGCTGCCAAAGCAAAGTGAGCGTTGAAATGCAAGAGGAATTTGGTGCCTTTTCTTAAATAACAACAACAACAATAATAACAATAAAATGGAACAAAAAAAATCCACACACTTGTTACTCTCATTTTTATTGAAATGCCTTAACTTCCTGAAGAAAAAGCGCCAATTCAGCAGATGTTGCAGCCAGGTTAGCTAGGATTTTCTCTTTCTTTGTCCTTGTTCATGATTTTCTTTATATATATATATCCCCCCTTCCCTATCTTTTACTGTGATTGGTTGAGGACCTGGGATCATGTGCTACATGAGGTCAAAGGGCACCTCCTGGTCCCTGGCCCCGCCCTGTCTGCTTCCTCATTATTTATTTATACTGCCCACTTGGTGGTAGTTTGTGAGGAAATATGTAAAATAATGACCAACTCTTTTAATGTCTATTTTGTAAATAGTGTTCACATTACACATTTGTTACCTGAAGCGATTGTTTTGGTTTTTTTCATTGGTTAGGGAGGAACGAAAACAGTCACTGTTATCATAGTGTAACAGACAGTATCGATCCAACCATCAAGACTAAATATGAAGTATGAAAGTATTATGTAATGAAAAGTACAGTGTATTTTGTTTTATGGTTCTGTACATTTTTAAAGAAATTCCGCCATTTTTAGCTGACTCATTGCGACCTTTTTCAAAACAGTTCTGTAAAGAGAGGTGATCACAGGCACCTCTACACTACATCATTTTACACCCCCTCATGAAAAAGGGAATTGAATGGATGTATACAACTTGTCAAATAAAGAAATGACTCTGCATGCCAAAACACCCGTGGAAGACGCTGCGCGTCTGTGTCGAGCCCCGCCAGCGAGCGCGGACAGCTGACGCAATGCCAGTGCGCAGTGCCAGCTGAGGAGCCGCCGTCTCACACCAACCGGAAGCGCACCAACCCAGACCATGCGTCGGAGGCCCCGTGGGCACAGCGCCCATGCCTTCCCCGGCCCTGCCGGCTTGAGACTCCCATGCGCCTCATCGCGTTGGTCAGCGACAGCCTCGACGGGCAAACTTTTTTTAAAGCTATCCGCCGTCGGAGGAGGCAGGACTGGCACACGTCCGAACTCAGACCCGCTGACGCCGCAGTCGCCACATCTGTCTGTGAGTTATATTTGGACCGTCTAACATCCCGTTTCCTAGCTCGTTTTCTCACAGTCGTCTCGACAGACGATCTCCACGCGGTTGTTGTTAAATGAGGACTGATGTTCCCCCCTGCCCCTTTTTTAATTAAAGAATGTGATGAGATGGATGGATGTGTCTCTCGGACGTGCAGTTAGAGAAGACTAAAGACCTCTTTGCTGAAGCAAGTTCCCTTTTTGTAAGTTTGTTGCAGCTGGATACAGCAACACAATCAATAAAAATAATTCATGCTCCAACAATGGAAGCGCGACTATTTAGAGGAATGTAAACTGTCATATTACATGAGAAGTAGGAGCAGTGACAAAGGTGGACTCCGTCATTTTGACCGTGTACTGGAAGATATACTTGTATAATATGAATAATTCACCATTGAAAATAGCTTTATTGTTGTGCCCATGCTATTTTGCTATTTAGTAAATATGTATATTTATTGATATTTCATATGTTGTGTATACTGGTATTAGTGATCAATGATTGTTGAGACTTAAAGAGTAATTGTATATTTTTTGACTTTGGAAAGAGAGGTCTGTTTTTCCACGTCGTCCCCTCCCACTGCTCGGGTGTTCAGTCTCCATGCACTGTGGTTGGATTTTGAATATGTGACCATCTTTTACCATATATTTTCAGTATATAAAATCTTTGGTTATATTAAAACACAGCCATTCAAAATGATCAAAGCACATTCCTCGATGTCTGTTCATTCAAATGCTTTCTTGTAGAATGTGTAGAATATATATAGATATATGCTATATATACATATATATTTACACATACACGTATGTACTGAATTGCACAGTTGAGTAATCTATTACTGTGAATATCCTTACTGAAAAATCCTTGTTCCCTTTTCTTTATTTCATGTGATTTTTATGATTGCATTGTGTGCAGTGTTCCTCTGGTGAAATGGTGCGAAACCAGTTCGGATCTTAAAGGGAACGTTCTTGTTATTTAAATAATTTTAGGGTGTACACTCAAAACCTTTTTGTAAATGATTCTCATTGTAGTCACTTTCCTGATTTTTTTTCTTCTTCAAGGCAATGGTCCTCTAGTTTCTTCTGAAACTCAACACATGTATTCAGTTACAATACACAGAGCCGGGTAGAAGCTTTCACAATGAGAGATCTCCAGGTTTCAGTGGTTTGGATGACCTGAATCGAGCTGTCCAGGAAATTGCTGATGCATTAATGTCCTACAAAGACTGCTCTTGTTGCTGCAATACAATGTATGGTGACTAGGATGAGCTGTTGCTAGTGGGTTTTTCAGGGAAACAGACCATACAACTTCTGCAAACTGACGCTGCTTCAAATCCAGCTAATGCGAGGGACTTCTGACAATTTATAGCAATATAGTTTAATAGTTCTTGTTTTGGGTTTTTTTTTTTCTCAAACTCATTTACAGGTTTTACACCTTTCAGATGTGAACTCAGAGCCGTGGTCTTGCAAAGGGGTCGTTAATCAGGGCTTCCGGCTCCATCGCCATCCCACACGCTTGGTGTTGCAGTTGTATGAGCCAGCGTTTCCAAACCCGGTCTGCCGGGGGCTTTAGACGGTCCCTATCAGGACAAAAAAACATGGTCGTAGGTCTTGAATGATGACCCCTTTGCAAGATGTATCAGGGAGCCAAAATGTGGCCCATCGGGGGGGGGCCCTAGGAGCCAGTTCGACAAACACTGGTTAAACTTTTGCTTTTACCTCATATTGTTAGGCTAGGAAGAAGTTTCCCATTGGTGTGGCAGGAGGCGTGTACCTGGTTTCCTTTATCGATTAGTGCTGCCTTCTGCTGTGAGCCGTCACGGCTTTGAGAGACCCGACTCGTTTTCATTTCAAAAAGGCAAGTTAAGAGACAAATGTGCCAAGTGGCGGTCCTTGGGTTTTACCCGACGACGGAGAGCGGTCATGACATGTCTCATGCCGTCGGGAACAGCATGGGGATGCATAACCTGTCCCTTCCTCGCAGCCCGTCTCATGGAAATAAGGTGATCGGTAAAAATGAAACAGCAACTGACAAATTATTCGTAATGATGAATCAGTCCATCTGTAGAATTTTTTATTTTTTTTTTTTTACAATACTACTTGAGGAAAACCTTCCTTTTATAGTAAAAACGCTACCTTAAATGAAACGTGTGTTAAATACTAAATAAAAATGTTGAATTATGTCACGATGGTATCATGTTGAATGAACTGTACTTCTGAGGGCGGAGTCTCCGAAAGCTTTAACGAGCGTGGAGTCTTGCGTGTGTCTCCATCCCTTGTGCACAAAGGGGCCGCACGTCTCTCCGGCTGTCATGGGCATCTTGTAGCTCATAGCCTCAACGTGCGGCGGACACACGCACGACCCAATGCTCTCCTTCACCACAAACGCAACAGGCACAGTTTAAACCTCGTCATTTTTTTTTTTAATTAATTCCTCTGTTCTGATGTGCCTAGGGCAAGCAATACAGCACTTGAGATCTGCCCGCTTTCAAATATGACAATGGCAGGGGTTATTGTACAGAAATAGTGTTACATTATGCATTAATACACTAGCAGTTATAAGGATATGTTGCATTTCGCACTTTCTTCTAACCTCTCATACCCTGTTTACTAGTACATCCCCCTTTCTAGCTTTCAGCCATATCGAGCCCATTTGAACTCCATGCGGGGGTGTTTGAGATGCTGAGAGTTCGCCCCTTCCCCTAGCCCCCCACCCCTGTGCTCGCTGTACAGTTCACCTGAGTCTGTACAGACTTAGACTATTTGTGATCTTGTGGTAGAGTGACCAGCCTTTTCTATATCACAGCGTTGAGGGTCTCTCTCGTTACCATGTCTGCAGCACTTTCTCTTGTCATTTTGACTTTTCGCACACTTGAGGTTAAACATCATTGCCCCTTTTCTCCCCAGTGTAATATAAACTGATATGGCACTTTCAAAGCCAGTTTCACAATAAGGGCAACAGGGCAGACTTTTGTCTTGTTGTTTTATTTTTCTTTCAAACGAGGATAAAGCAGAACAGCTGAGATATTTCATTCGGGTTTTGTGTTGCTCGGAACTGATCGACTTTTGTATAAGAACACATTTGGTGGATATAGCGAGCTGTTGAGTGCTCTGTTATGTTCAAGTGTGTCCTTTACAGTGGATTTATGACCTGTAACGTGTTGTACAAAATGTTCATTTATGTCATTTTCTTTGCTTTTTTTATTTATTCTGTTTGAAAGAAACCAATGTGAGATTCTCCTTGAGAAAAAAAATCTTGTAACTTTTACCAGTCTTGGTTCTATCTCTTCAGCGTTTCAGAGTATTTTTTATCATGTTATAACATTTGTCTTTGTGTAAATAAATGACATTGTTTCTGCTGAGACAAAAGGCTCCTGTGATTGTAAACACTCATGTGGTCAGAATACCCCCCCCCCACCCCCACAAGAGTCAGAATGGATAAAAGACACAACATCCAGCTTTAATATTGAGCCTCAAAGCAGTGAGGAAGCAAAGGCAGTAATACAGACAACAAAAGAATTTCATAGAGAACAGCACTCCCACCCGAGAGTGGCCTGTTTAGCTTCACATCTCGATGAGGCAGGAGGGTTGAGTGGTTAACTGAAGGAGAGACATGTCTGACAATGCCCTAAATAGCGGCAGGTGAACCAATTGGCCAAGCAGATATCAGCAATCGTTCGCTATGCTCTATGCATGATTCCCGACAAACCCCGAGTCCGGCTCAGGACGGCTTTCTCCTTTGGCACAGTGCCCGTTCTCAATGTCCATCCCATTCTGCCAAAACACAGTTAGTCCTTCTTCTTCTTAGCAGTTAGATGATGGACCAGGCCAGGCACGAAGACCATGACTACCTGGGGCACCAGTGTGAATCTGATGAAGATGAGGCCGTAGAAGAGCAGGGGAGGTGACGTAGGCAGGGCCACTCTGTTGATGTGGTAGAGGGCCATGGAGGAGAGGGCGATGCAGAGCGCTCGCGGTGCCCAGGGCAGGCTCCACCCACCGGGCTTCCAGTACTGAGCCAATCCGAGGCCCAGCATGCTACCACAGTCCCGGGTCAGGGACGAGAAGGGGGCCGTGTCCAAGCGGATCCAATCAAGGTGCGAGCACCATTTCATAGCTAGTGCAATGGACCTGCAAAGTAACACGAAACTGGCATGACTTCACAGTGCCAGCAGAGGGCACTGAGTGCGGCTCCCTCTGCAGCACCTTGGACCGAATCATGATCTTTATGACTGTAAATAACTGGGTTACATTTGGCTGACGGTTTAAATGAAGCAGTCCAACATGCGTGTACAACTCAAGGGTCCAACGGGTTTTCCCAGCAACCTAAAAAACTTCCCTACTGTACTCTAGAGGGTTACCACAAGCCCACCTGAAGCTGTGCTTAAGCCTTCTGCCTCAGAAAAAGTTTTCATTGACTTGGGAAAAAAAAAGTTAACGGCAAAAGTTCAAGACCGTGATGAAACGATGATGAATTTATGAATAAATTTATCGACAACACAAAATCACATGACTCTCTCACTCTACCAGGGACTGCCAACATGACGCCTCTGAATAACCCGTCACTGAGTCTACTGTAGGTAGATGAGTAGTTCACAAAAATGGAAATGGTATGAACTATTAATCACATGAATATAATTATGATTTTAGTCATTTTCACAGCATCACTTCCCTACTTGGAGACACAGTCTAATATGCCAAACATGTGAACCATTATCCCATCAAAGCTAAGCTGTTGTGCATAACTCCACCACTCATTCTTGTACATACTACTAATTCAATAGATCTGCCTAAACAAATTCCACTACAGCAGCCTGCAGAACATATAAATAAATTAAAAGTGGGTGTAAAACCCATTTGGCGTAAAAAGGTTCGTTTGCAGCGTTATCCATGCTGGGAAGAAGTAAACACAGGAGGTCTATTCAGTCTAGGCACACAAGATCGGGAGGCTTGAAAATAACAGAAAACTGTTACAAATGACCTGTCAGCCTTTTAAGGAAAGCTCTGGGTGGACAGAGAAAGCACATGGATTCGTGACAAACAGCTGTATTGGTTTCTGGCCGAGTTCCATGTAAATTCGAACTGAACTCAGGCTTGTGAATCGATGCGTCCATATCGCAGACACTTGGACTAGATTTCCAATTTAGATCAGCCGTTTTTCACACCCCTAAAAAGCAGCCCTTCCAAAACAAAGCTAATTAAGCTAATGGAGTATCGACTGTGTTCCTCCACCGGCCGGCACCTTCAGGTGTGTTACCCTGCTGTGTAAAACGTAAGTTTGCGAGCAAACTCTGTGCAACCCAACAGAATATTGCATCATACCAATGTCCTTTCCCCTAATAATCAACTGCATATGAGCTAATTCATGTCTTGGAAGCAAACGTAATGCTAGAAATGCCTGTATGTTCACTGACATGTGCACCTGAGGACCGGCGTCGTGGCTCCCATCCACCTCCTAGCATGCAGCTTCGAACCCAGTGTTGTGTGAATTTAACAGCTAGCACCTGTATCTCAAGTGTCAATGAGGAGGAGGGAGCCTGCCAAGTGCTGGCAATACAGGGCAAACACGCTCCCTGAATACGACAAATGCTACCCTGCTGCCTCTTCAAAAATCAAACCAAGTCAAACTACATGCTCTAACCTTGACAGTCCTTAACCTAGTATGAAAAGTATTGTTTTAGAAAATAAGTCTCATTTTGTGACTGTGTGCTATGAGTAATCTGCCAATAAATACAGGCCTTTAACTAAGAACGCAGAGGGTGTATCTGATAACATGATTTCAGCTCATATTATTCTCAGCCTGGATTGTAAGAAATGCTTAAAATCCACAAATGTCTGTGAATTCCTGTCCTGTGATTATTTGCTTTAGTAAATCCCAAACACCATTAATGTAACGTTCACTTATCAGTTCTACTGCATAGTTTTACATTTATAAAATTAGCCCTGAGCTGTATTGACCTTTGGAGTCGATCAGTCTGTACTCCCTGGTAGGGGTTTGTGTTCCTTTAAACTTCACGTGACCTTTTAGCACCAGCAATGAAAACATGAAGATGAAGGAAGGCTGACAAGGCGACGTGCTTCACCCGCTCAGGCAAACGTGTAAGAGGACAAGGCATCCAAACACAGTGTCACAGCCCTGACTCTGCAAATCCCCCCCCCCCCTCCTTCCTGTTTAGGTGGGACTCACCAGGACAGGTTGATGCCAAAGTACTCCAGGCCTGCGTGCAGGAGCAGGGCACCTAGCAGCAGACCCATGCTGACATGAAAGAAGAACCGCAGGGGGCGCTCTTCCGGGACCACGCGGTTCAGGAACACTCCTATCATGATGCCTGTCATTAAATGAGGGGACAGCAACACTCATATGGTAATACCCACCTTTAAGGCGTGTGGCAGTCATACGCCATCCATAATAATTCACACACATTGCAGCGGGTTCTCATAAGCCCCTTCTGACGAGACACTTGACGTCAATATTAGTATCCTGCTTGTATTTCTGCTCCGTCTACAGCGGGGGTGGCCAGTCTTACCCAGAAAGGGTCACTGTGTATTTGGGTTTTTGCTGCAACTCCCTAATTAGATTACTAATTAGAGGACTGATTGGCAGAAGAGTCCTCACACCTGGGTTTGAACAGCTGACCTACAGGTTATCCCAGAAACCTGCATACACACCGGCCCTTTGCAGATAAGATTGGCCAGCCCTGGGCTACAGAAAGGAAATGTTTCCAAACTCCAGATGTAACTACACTTTGCTGGGGTTCTCTGTCTGCCCGTTGGACATGATACATCAGTGTTCAGAGGAGACAGTGCAGTGACCTGTCAGGCTCCCAGCGATGACCTGATGAGGGAAATGAGCCAGGGTAAAGACCCTGGAGATGCCGACAGCCACCAGCACCACCACGTACAGCAGGTAGGGGGCAGCCTTCAGCAGGACGCTAGGATGGAGACAGGCAGTGAGCACCTACAACAAGCGGAAGGTACACAGGCAGCCACCACGTTCCATCACCGTTAACACGTGGAAACCTCTTCTGTACTGACTGGTTCCTAAAGTTTAGAAGGCGTGTTTTTCAGTTAACAATGATTCATTAGGTGAGTTTTTAGGAGAGAGAGGCATGTGTGGACTGGTGTAACAGAGGCAGGGAAACAGACCTACGTGTGTGCAGGTACAGGAAGGAGGCAAGAGTGGAGGCCGTGACCCAGCACACGGCGGACGTCACCATGGCGTGGCCAGACGGGCTACCTGTGTGAAGAGACAAACACACGCCGGCCCCTCTCGCTACAGCGGGAGCTGATAATGAACGGCGCTGAGATGCCATACCAGTGTCCGGTTTGTGTCCTGTTTAACCCGAACTCAGCTTCACCCACCTGGCCCCGTTTCACAGGTGGTAGAGAACTGCCGCACCTGGGGGGGGTTCTTCTCAAACAGACGGGATTCCCCTATCCACCAAAAAGGCCTCTCCCCAAACAGCACCCTATTATTAGACATGAATTATCAACTCACTCAGCAAAATGCAATAGGACCTGCGCAAAGATGTAGGCCATCAATGCAGCTCATTTGATCATTTTCTTGTGGAATATAAAAGCATTAAGCAGAATAGCTGACGACAAAAAGATCATTCTAATATGAAGAAGAGCTAACGTACATCAAACACATGCATCAAACGGAATTACTTCACTGTACTGCAGCTGACTTTCTCACTGCAGCCTCATTCTGCCTGTAATCAGACGGTATCAGGAGGCGGGAGTCTCACATACCATTTAAACATGAGGTTCAGCCATTCCGAGATGGCTGCTACCCAGAGAACAGCCACGCCAGTCCGCCGGCTGAGGTAGTAGGTCACGGGGAAGCAGAGGAGGAAGGCGGCTTTCGGGTCACCCATGTGCGTGACAAACAGCCACACGTCTTCATAGTCGGCCAGCGTCTTCTGAAGGGCCTCGGCCATCCAGATGCCTTGGGTGTGTACTGACTGCATCCCGGAAGGCTGGCGGTGCACTGTTAGCGCGGCAGGCTGCAACTTCCCTACAAAAGCCAGCAATGATGCCAAAGTAACCGGCCACGGACAAACCGCAGAAGTCCAGTCGAGGCCAGTGATAAACTTGGACAATCTGTGGTGTAAATCAAAAGTAAAACATTTCCAAAGATCAATAAAATGTTACTTTGGCTTGCCCTTTGTTACTTCCTTATTGCTTTTACTTTGCATGTCAGATTCATATGTTTATACTGAATACAGTCTATTATAATAATTTTTGAATGCAGTGCAACATGGGCCTTTAGGACATGGAATAATTCATAAGGTTCTCATTAATATAAGCTACAACAGCAGCCTATACCATCGACTTAACTCTCAACGTTAAGTCTTTAGTATCCTCGTTGTTTATACCCTACTAAAGCTTCCGAATCACCTATTCACTTTATTTTGGACGATGTGGTGACTCCAGAAAGTTTTTTGCGATTATTATTAGGTCAGCAGTGTTACTAGACATTTATTAAAAGGGGGAAACCTTTCCCGGGGGGGGGGGCTGATAGAACATTATTTAAACTAATTAGTGTACATTTATTTGGAGGCGGGGGTTTTACGCACTCCGTAAAACAGACCTCGCACAGAATCAGGTCGCTTAGCGACAGAGCCCTGCTGACATGCAAAAAGAACCGCAGGGGGCGCTCTTCCGGTACACCTGCTAAAGGTTGTATCAAAAGAGCTGCTTGGGAGACCCGTAAATATTTCTTCACAATACACATATTAATACCATAATGAGTGATGGTCATAAAAAGTCAAAATAATAGGTTATATGTGCATCAGATACGTGCGTTAACACATAAGTTTCCCAAGAAGCAGTTTTTTGCCCGCACAAGCGCAAGCATCAAACTGCCGTCATGACTCATAGATACCCTGCGAGTATGTGCCACAGCTGATACTCTGCTCGGTCTGTGGATGCCTACTCATTTCGATAACTACTTTAAATTAACTTTTATTTTGTTTAAAAACTCATACAAAATGGCTATCGGCAATACTGAGACGAGACGCTTCTGGTTTAACTGCATGTAGGCTTGGAAGAGAGTAGGATCGTGTTACCTGCCCGTTGCCTACCTAAAAGGTGATGTACACGGAAGCAAAAAAGTGCTTTTCTCTTTTGATTGCGCACAAACCACGGATCCGGCAAGGTGAAAAACAACACAACTCACGCAGCAAAACAAAGATGATATTTTCTCGGCTTTCACTTCGTCTTCTTTCAATTACAGCCCGGGATGCCTAGATTAATTTCATCTATGTTTAGCCAGGGTACTGCGTTTCCCTTTATGGTAACAGCAAGCGAAGAGGGACAAACTTAACAAAGTGACAGAACTTAAATTCTGCTTAGCCGCTTTTTGCTGCGTGGATTCATGGCCTCACATTCTTTGAAATGAGAACACTAGCAACGCAAGACTTGGTGAATACAGTGATCACGAATATAAGTCACGACGAAAACATCTTGTAACTACAACCAGCAGACTAGGCTTATATTATTAATGTAAAAATGAAAAAAAATGCTCTTAGAATAGCAATAACAAGTGCATTTAAATTACGCTACATTTGATCGCTCGGGGATGAAAACGCGAATGTAGCACGGTTTTGTGATATTTATATAATTTGCATCCGCTGTTTATCGTAGGGAAAATAACCTCTGTCCGGGACAGCCTCAATAACTTATTTTAAGAAACCAGCATTTGATACCAATCCCATCTAATGTGAGTAAATTTTTTATTAATGTCAAGAAGGGCGGCATAATGACTCAGCGGGTAGTCCCCCATCACCTCACACTTGGCTTTGATTCGATTCTCACCTCTGTATAATTGGAGCGTGTGTCCTCCCCACGTTCATAACGGTACTCACACCTTTCATGCACATGCTACTCAGCCTTGGAGATTATGAATTATTTGTAGTGTGAGTGTATCTGTGTGACAGTGACCTAAAGTAAACTAGCATCCTACCTTGGGTACAGCTCCAGGTCAGCACGACAGTAACTGGATAACTGGTTTTTGAAAATAGATAGATAATGTGATGAAAGGAATTGCCTCAAAGAATGTCCTAAGATGCTATAAATGAATGTAAAATGCAGTAGGTTTTCCAAAGTTGAAGATAAGATTAGACATGATTGATTGGAATTCTCAGTCTTAAGTTCCATGTCTTTCATATGTAGAGAACAATGTAAAGTTCATAGAGAAGTTCATGCTACATTAATAGAATAAGTGCAAGTACATTCTTTGTGATTGTCCATTTATTCAGCACATAGTCACAATAACCCTGGAACCTGAAATATCAGCAAGCACGAGGACAAAAAGGGATTACACTGGAGAGTATGCTATTTGATTACAGGGCACAGAGTCACACGTACTAGACTATGGGAAAACACCAGGATACCTCAAGGAACTTGTGTAAACATGGGGAGGACATACAAACCGCACGCAGACACACACAAACCGCACGCGGACACACACAAACCGCACGCGGACACACACAAACCGCAGAGGTGGAAAGTTCAGGTCGAGAAAATAGAAACCAAAGTTTTGTTTAAACCAACCAGTTGAGTACTCTGACTGTGATTTTTTTTATATGCAAATAGTTGGTTGAAACGAAACCTTGGTCTGGATGTCTACTTTCTGGACCTGAACTTTCCACCTCTATCTTTAATGGAGTACTTTTGTTAGTAACTTCCCCAACACTGATCATATATCATATGATAGACACATTCCTTTCTAATGTTGAATCTATTAAATCTTTAAATGCTTCCTCGTCATCGTGTCATGGTTTGCATCTTGTGTGCGATAAGAGGGCCACCAGGGCTTCCCAATCCCTCATTCAGCTCATTTCCCATACTAGTGGACAGTGTACTTTGGCTTTGTGTTGGTGATGAAGTTTGGTTGTAGGAGAAAATAGTTGGGACCTGATGTAGATAGATGAATATATTAGGTGATAATACAATTTCACAACTATGAGACCACACACTGGCACACGTACAAAACGTTAAACGGCAAAAGTGAAAGGTTAGAGATTTTTAGAATACTAAATGGCCCAGTCACTATGAAGGCATCCAACCTTGAAAGCAGCAAGTCCATTAGGTTTGCTTGAGATCACAGTATGCCTCGTAGTTTGTTGTGCAATCTGTTGCACAATTAATAATGCGAGTTGTTTCGTTGCTTGGAAAATTACATGCGATATTTCTTGTCAAAATAAGTCACGTGGTAAAGCAAGCATATTACCAGAACTGTAATCTGAAAATTGGACTTGCTTTCCATCAGTGACTCACTTTATATTTTTAATTATTACAAATTTTATGAGTGAAATGCCTTCATTCTTTGTCTGTTGCAAAAGAAAATGCATGAAATTTAAAGGCATTCAACTTTAAATAATAACGAACATATCCTATTAGGCAAACCAGCTCCGAATTTCTTTTCAATTACGATGTTGCTGCCTACCCAGCATGTCTGGGAGTACGGTCCACTGGAGTAAAGCACTCGGTTCATTCAGAAATAAAGCGTCTGCCTCGCTTACCAACCAAACCCGAAGTGACTGTTTAGGTCTTATAACCAATGAGAATACGCGTTCCTATGTCACAGACACGCCCCATGCGCGTCCCAGTGACGTCGGCGCGTAAGTTTACGTAAAGCTGGCGCTCCGGTTTCCTGGCGGAGAAAATGGCGGCTCCTGGACCGGGGGAGTATTTCAGCGTTGGGAGCCATGTCTCCTGTCTCACCTGCTTAGGGCAGCGCTTGCAAGGGGAGGTCGTGGCCTTTGACTATCAGTCCAAGATGTTGACTTTGAGTATCCTTTTTACGATCTAGTCTGACGCTGTCTCGTCGGTCTTTTTTCGGGTATGAGGGGCCTGCGGGGTAACCGGCCAAAGCTTGCCAAATAGTGATCCGCGCAGGCGTAGTTAGGATACTAGCTACCAAGGTGCCGATGTGCGTCCTTGTAGATTTCGTTCGCTAACTCTATTTTGGCCTACTGTTGGCGAAGGAAAGTGTCCTTTTACGGTGACTTGATGTCGCGGGGTCCGGGAGACGAGCTTCGGAGCTGTGTCTGCCAATGCCGTGTGTTGCGATGAAACAAGCATTGTGGTCAGTCCCGCTGCGGATCGCTATTTGGCAACTCAAAGGGGCATCATGGCTGACTGTACTCATACCTAGCTAGGTGCTGGTGTTTGTGGTTATTTTGTGTGTTTGTAAGGCTCCACAGACTGACGTTAGCACGGAAACGCACTTCCTAGCGCATAAGGAGCCTATCCGCTGGTGTTTTGTCAGCAGCGGTGGCCTCGTAACAAGCCGGCAAGGCTCTTAATGAAATAGGTGGTATCTGTCACATGGCCTTTACCGGCAGTATGGTCATGCTTCACGTACAGGGTCTAATAAGGAAGCTCGGTTTGATCGTAATTCTTGGTTTGCGGTTTTAGTTCAGCTGTTGTGGGAATGTTTCAAAGTCCTTACCTGCTGCCGCTGCAGTCCTATAACTAATCAGTGTAGCGTATTCCTAAATAGCTGGGAGAGGCGATAGCTGCATCATTTCTATGTATAATCAGAGACATTCGTTTGCCTGTGTTAACCGTGAAGCTGGATAGTTAGCGTGTGTATTAGTATAGACCACTGAAGACCGCATAGAAGTAACTGACTGTGTATTTACGGTTAGTGCTAAGTGCGGTTTAGCTAATCTGTGTCGGCTAAATAACAAGCCGGTTTTGCCGTTGGCGCCGTGCGACGCCTTGTGTTGCTGGGTGTCGCTCGGCGTTGCAGTGTGACCTAGCGGACGAGGCTGCGCAGGAATGCCGGCATCAGCCCCGTAAAACCCAGCGATTTAGGCGTGCCGTGTCTTTGCAGCCCCCCCGTGTTGGTGTATCGCATCCTGTCATTCTAACGTTAGTTGTCTGATCGGCATTAATGGCATGAGGTGTATATATATGTAAAGCCTAGAAATGTAGCTTTAAAGAAAGATAGAGAAAATGAAAGTGTACAGTTAGAACGGCCGGGCTAGTGTGTGTGTATG
>JAODUD010000095.1:13618727-13629513 GCA_026784285.1 Stomatorhinus walkeri | reverse complement strand
GACCCCCACCCCCGCTAACTAGGCAGCCCATCTTCTCTGCTTTCAGTCAGCAGTGCTGGAAATTTGACTATTTACTCTAATGGTGTGGACCATTAAGAGGAGGGGGACGAATTACAGCACTAAGTGGATAGTGGCCTTGCCTTGGTGACCTTCTCCTGCTTTCTTGGTAAACGTTTCTCCCTTTGGGTGTGCGGATCTTGACTTCTGGTCCTGGTCTTTGGGTGACCACTCCTGGAACTGCAGGAGAATTGCTCACTATATGAAATCGGAATCATCATGTTCACTGCAGGGTACAGCTGGTTTCCTCATAGGCACTTGATTAAGTGGGTCTGAGGAGCTGCCAATCCGCTGTTTTTAGTATATGTTAGTGTGTAAGGACAGTTTGGTTTTTTTCTCTTGTTGTTATGCATTGTCTTATGGGATGATTCTAGTGGCAGTTTGGATTTGTTGGATTGTGTCTTGTCTTAAGAGTTTGATTGAAGACCAAAATAAATATCGAAATCAGGTTTAGAAGTTAAAATGGGCTCCTTTTCTTGCCCAGATGAACCCATTTGGCTGTTTTTTTTATGCCATCTTTCATGAAGAGCATCAATCCTTGAAGTTTCCTTGGCTACGGTCGGGCATGCTACTAATGGCGTTTGTGTGTGAAAGATGTGATGTGCTAAAAGACCTCTACCTTGAGTAGGCTAGTGAAGAGCTTCTGTTTCTTGATTGCCCTTCAGAAGTTAAGCACCTTATTAACCAGCTTTTTCTATGGCTCTGAGTGGCCAACCTGGATGATTTAAAAGGGGAAAATTTGTTTTGTGAGTTTTCATGTTCGAATAGGATGTTGTTGTTTTTTTTGATGCTGATGCTTTTTTGAAGACACGGCACGCCTTATGCTGATGCATAAATGTTCTGCCTCTGTTTACCCTGTGTCTCATTACTCTCTGGATGCTGGATTAGTGTGGCTGGCTGTGTATCCATGTGTATGTGTGTGGGATGCTGCCCCCTGCCTGTAGCGTCATTTCAACAGCATGCTTGGCTTTCAACCTGCCCCCCCCACCCCCCATATAGCTAAGCAGTTGTGTTGTTGCTCTTTCTCCTTGACTCCTGTTCCTCCTCCCAGAATGTGCTTCTTCCAGCGGAAAGCCGAACCTCTGCGACGTAGTCCTGATTAACCTAGCCTATGTTTCGGAAGTGGAAATAATAAATGACCGGACAGAAACTCCCCCACCCCTAGCATCATTGAATGTTGGCAAGGTAAGACATTCCTCAGGTTTGTAACCTACCTGTTCTGTAAATGAGGGGCAGTTTAGTAATTTTCATCTGATTTCTGCAGCTTGCAAATCGAGCACGGATGGAGAAGGAAGACAAAATGTCCCAAGCTTATGCAATTAGTGCTGGAGTTTCTGTGGAGGGTCAGCAGCTCTTCCAAACTATACATAAAACGTAAGTGTTTCCAGCTGCCTCGTGTTTTAGTCTTCATTGGAAACTATGGTCTGCTTCGTTGATGTTGGCTCTCTCAATTGAAGGTCGCCAAATTTAGCTACTGTTCTTAACTCACTGGCAGTGATCTATAAAGGGAGTCTAAGTACATGGATGCTGAGTTTGTTTTAGACACCTGTTTAAATGCCACTGTCCCTTTTTTTTGTCCCCTCTTGTTCTAGCATCAAAGACTGTAAATGGCAGGAGAAGAACATCATTGTGATGGATGATGTCGTTATCTCGCCGCCTTACCAGGTCGACAACTGCAAAGGCAAAGAGGGAAGTGCTCTAAGTCATGTACGCAAAATAGTAAGTGCCGGGTGACATTCATTGCAATGAGACACGTTTGCGATCCTTTAAGTTTTTTAATTTAAGTTAATTAGTAGTTGGTAAATATAATTGTGTGGCAAATAATGTCGCCTTGTGTCCAGTTATGCAAAATATGGGCTTTTCAATCAGTCCTGATGTGACAAATATGGCTTTCTCAGTCTCTTCCACAAAATGCTGCATTAAGAAATGTATGAATGTTTAATGATTAGTAATTGAACAAGTAGCTAGTTTAGTGGAACTCGCTAAACATCAGTGAGTCTAAGTCACCAGCTCAAGGAAATGGGGCTTTAGCTCAGCCCATTAAACCTCTTGCTTGGTGTATTGCGACTTTGTGGGTTCCTGGACTGGCTCACGCACTGGCTCTTGCATTTGGGTGGTGAAGTACCTTGCTAAGAATTGGCAGCTCTGTACAGGTGACGCTGCTGCACCTATGCATTAACATATGACACTGATGCTTTTGCACTTTGCTCACACTTTATTGTTGCAGACGACGGTTGGCTGGGTGAGTTAAAGCGCAGGGAATGTGTTGCCCCCTTGTTAGTGACATTGAAAAGAAGCTCATGTTTGGGGGTGAAGGAATTGAACTTTTTCTTTTTATTTTCTTTTATTCTATTTTTTGTTTACTGGGTGGTGGGTCTTCAAAGTAGACTGAAAATAAAGGTAACAGGTTTAGTATCAGTGCTGAGGCAAAGCACAAAGTCAATGGTGGTTGGGTTATGGTGGGGTCAGTTATTTTAGTTGTGAGACCGAGTATGTTTATTGAAGGCAGGAGAGCCAAAACTTAGGAATGATGAACAGAATGAATGAGTGAGTGTTCCCATCATGGCTTTCTGCTCTGCACCAAAAAGTTCACAATATAGTGGTCTTGAGGTAGTGTACAAACCTTGCTGCATTTATTGAGCTAAAATGTTATTGTTCCCTGTGAATAGGCTTTGCATTGCTGAGAGCTTTGGTGTAAAAGTTGTCACTAAGCACCTTCTGATGTCTTTCCTGTACCTTTACTTTTTTGTACGTTAACTTTACATTTTTGTCCTCTTAGGTTGAGAAACACTTTAGAGATGTGGAAAGCCAGAAGTCCGTGCAGCGTTCACAAGCACAGCAAACACAGAAGGACTCTGCTTTATCATCCTGAGCTGGTGTAGCGACCTGGCAACCAAAGCAAGATGACAAAGGCAGTCCCCCCCCCCAGTCCCCCTCCCATTTCCAGACAAGGCCGGCATTCCTCAGTCTCTGCCTGGGGCCGTAAGGATGGCCAGTGGTCTTGAAGACCGAAAACATTAAAAAGACAAAAAAAAAAAAAACAGATAAAGTTAAATTCTCAAATTAGAATTTTAAAAGATAATTTAAAGAGAGAACAACCATAACGTTTAACTAACTTTGTTTGTCCTGCCCTGACCTAAACGCCACCCTCCTGCCCGTTCTCTGCTCTCTCCCCCGCCCAGTCTTCAAAGAAAAGAAAGACCATTCAGAAATGTTAGTTATGTGTTCTTATCCATGTTCCGAAAATTTCTGTATTTTGAACAAAATGTGACTTGAAATACCACACTTGAAAAAGGACATTTTCTAAAATAAAAGTAACAGAAATTCTGACTGTAATACTGTAATTTTAAAAGATTTTTTTGGGAAAAACAAAATGTTATTTTTTAGAACATTTACCACTGGTGAAGAGTGAAATAAATGATTACATAAAGTATCTTTCACTTGAAATTACACTTTAAAAGGAAAACAAGGGTTAGCTTTTGAAGGCAGATTTTTCTCCTGCCAGTTTGTTGAAGATGGAGCGAATATCAGTGAAATCTTTAGCATCCTCTGCAGATTGTCCACTTTCCCAGAGTCCTTTTGAGATAAACAGGCCTGGCCTTTTTTTCTTTTAATTGTGTAATTTCAGTGCTTAATTTGTTCACTTTTGAGATTCTTTTTGATGAACTTTCAGAATCCCTTCTGTTGGATTGTCATGAGTGCAAGCGAGAGTGAGTCTCTCATCCTTCTTAGCGTAGTCTTCTTGGTCGAGTCTCCTTCGTTCCTTTTTTGGTATTGCCTTGTACACTAAGATGTTTTCTGGAAGACAGGGGGAACCAGCAGTTGGAGAAACAAAATGGTTTTAATAATACTGACCTTATGGTGATACATTTTTTCTTTCTCCATCTGTTTTAAAATGGTCCCTTATTCTCCACTACAATACCTCCTAGCAAAATGGGACCACACTTTTCTTATGTACATTTTTTAAGCCAATTAGGATGTTGTGCATTCTGCCCATTGGGCTACAGCAGGCAGGTAAATCCCCCATGTTTTCATTGCTTAACCGTATGGTTTTGACTTTGTTCTGGATTATTCTCAGCCAGATCTGTGTGTTTGGTTTGGAGAACGTTCTGATTCCTTCCATAAAATTGTAGTCAATATTTATGTTTGGGGCTTTCTGCCTCAGCTGGGCTCAGCCATTGCGGTTTCAGCGACATGAACTACCTGTACAGTCAGTCCAGCTATGTGGACAAGACTGGACCGTTTCCTACCCGATATTTTATTTTTATTTTTTAAAGTGACATCAGAATAAAGAGAAAACAAAAATACTCTTTATTCCGGTTGTGCTTGATTTATGGTCCTTGGTATTTAAACTGGGTTTGAATTAAAAAATAAATCGCAACACTGATTCATAATCTCTATATTCACCTGGTTGAACACGTCGTCGTCAGCCGTATAATTCAACCTTCTGCTGATGGGTTTTCCTATTAACATATGAAGTTACTCGAGTTCGCTCCCTGAACTCTGCCATTTCCCATCTGAACCGATTCATTGGTGTTACCCTAAATGCAGCGCTCTTTCTGCTGTGCTGTATGTATGTGCTGTAAGATGTGAAAAGTTAGGGTTGGATCATAAATTATTATGTCTAGTTAAACCCATTGGATTAGTCGGAGCCGTTCAACGTCTGACATGCATAAGAATTCCGTAATATTGGCAGGTGAATTACGGACGGATCTCGCAGCCGTCGAAGGGCAGCTGTCGGTCCTGGGAACTGGAGATTGGCATCTGTCACCCAGTTTCCATGGGCGCCTTTAGGGAAAAGCAGTGCTTTTTAAGGGGGGATATTTATCAGTTTTCCGTTTTTAAACTGGAATATTCAGATGTTTGTTAGGGGAGTACCCAAGGCTGCCTGGATATTTTATAATGAATAAACATTTTAACACGAAGAGACCTTACGCAGTGATACCCGGTTTGTTTTATACGATTGTCCTAAAATTGCGTGCTGATCGTGTCAGACAGATGCGCAAAACACTCGGCTTTGGACACCAGGATAATTCGCAAGAACTTTAAATTTGATGGCATACGGGGCAGTTATACAATGCAAATTCGGTAATTATACGACATTTGAAGGGGATTACGTACATGGTTGCCAAATCTAATCACACTGGCATGAGCTGGGAAAATTAGTGCAGAATTAAGACCGGTATATGCTTTCAAACCACGAAGAGGGTTTCCTGCAATGGAGCGGTCAAGGTAACAT
Source organism: Stomatorhinus walkeri (assembly GCA_026784285.1). Classification (NCBI taxonomy): domain Eukaryota; kingdom Metazoa; phylum Chordata; class Actinopteri; order Osteoglossiformes; family Mormyridae; genus Stomatorhinus; species Stomatorhinus walkeri. Next base: position 13,624,217 of record JAODUD010000095.1, on the reverse strand, counting down.
TCCTCTCTCTATATATATGCTGTTCTTCGGTGATTTTTTTTGCTGAACTTTACATTGTGAAAGTTGGATGTAACGATCGCATTACGTGTTGCATCTAAGCTGGTGAGAGGTAAAAATAATGACAGATATTGGATGTTGAGCCTGGTCCTGGAGACGACCATGAACAATGTATTCTTGACAATAAATTTTATTAAGCAGTTTCATATAAAGAAAATTTTATTAGCAAAGGTAATGACGAACGGTAATGTTGCTCATGTATCTCGTGTTTAAGATATTTTTATGATTGCTCCTGAGAACTAGGTTATGTAGGCGATATATTTGATCCTAATTATAACAGCTTAGTATAACAATCCGTAAGCTAAATTACGTTAATTTACGGCAGAAATGTATATATTTTTTGCTGCCCTAAATTTTTGTTTAAGAGCGAGATAATATCCCATGTACGTGTTTCACGATTATTTAAAATAAGATAGGGAAGGGGCGGGGTTGGGCCGATTGATCCACTTACGATATTCTGAGTGCCGAAATTTACCGAAAGGGACCAACTCCCACCAACCCCAAGTGTCTGCACGGCACTGTTTAAACCTATATGAAAACTCAAAACCATTAAAAAGAGCTGGCTTGTGAGTTTTCAGTCACATAACACGAACTATCCAGCACTTTCATTCTTTCTGGTTTCTAAAAAAATCTTTATGGTTTCTAAAATCCTATTAATCTATTATTATCTGACATAGTACTGAGCCAGAGATTCAGATACTGGTTCTGCTTTGTTATACTTTAAATAAGATCAGATGACTACATCATTGCTAATTACTGGGTATCCAACTGCATGTGTGTTATCCTTAATTAATTAAGCAAACAAATAAGCAATAGCTCTCTTTTCAGAGGTCTGCCCTGGTGAATATCAGTGGACATCTATCTATCTATCCATTCATCCATCCATCATCTTCAGTCTTTTATCTTCTCATTCTTTTCCAGGCACTGTCCACTCTTTTTTTCCTGGAGAAGCTAGACTTGAGTCACAACAAACTATGCTGGTTGCCCTCAGATTTCTCTCAGGGACTGCCTTCATTGCGTCAGCTACTTCTGGCTCACAACATGCTAGAGTCCCTAGGCCTTCCCACCTTTGGGCAAATAGGAAGTCTGGAAAAGTTAAACCTGAGCTACAAGTGCATTGTGAGGGTTGAGCCACACACTCTTCAGTACCCCTTCTCTGTCTGCAGGCTAACCAACCAACGCTGCTCCAGGAGGGCATGTTCAACTTGCTCCAGGGTCTTGAAGATCTACGGCTGGGTCACAACAACATCTCCTGTACTGACACAGAGACATTCAACTCCCTGCAAAGCCTGTCTCTAATAGGTCTGGAGAGCAAGCAGTTGGAGCATCTGAAATTCAAGACTTTCCTCAACCTGCATACCCGCAACACCCACCTACACCTAGCAGGCAACTCCTGGAACTGCGACTGTGATCTGCACCACATCTTCAGCAAGATGCTGCGTGCGTCATCTGCACGTCGGCGACTACCGAAATATCACCTGCTTCTCCCCCGGATCACTGGCAGGGGCATCCTTGGCTGAAGTAGACAGTTGGCCATGCATGGCAAGACTGCAACAGTGTTGATCGTCACCATCACCGTGCTGGTGACCATAGTTGCTGCACTGGCCATGGCTGAGTGCAATCGCAAGAGGATTTATGGGAAGGGGACCAATTAGCTCAATGGGCAATGCTGAACCAATCACAAGCACTCCATAAGCTCCAATGGCTTCTTTTGTTATGTAGTTTCCCAAATATTCTTTGGGCCGAGACCCTTCTTGTCTTGAAAGCTGAGGTGTGCTTCCAAAAGTCCCTGGATGCTGGACAGATGATTGGGAGAAGCAAGGAACACCTGAGCCATATATAAATACATGTCCTTGACAGGAAGTTCTGCCACTGTGTATGCTTGTGTCTGGAAATGGGAGGGGGACTGGGACTGCCTTTGTCATCTTGCTTTGGTTGCCAGTTTGCTCCACCAGCACAGGATGATGAAGCGGAGTCCTTCTGTGTTTGTTGTGCTTGTGAACGCTGCACTGTGAATCACACCTCAGCTGTAGCACTGCAGCTCATTTTTTGTTCCACTCTGAATTGAAGCCTCTCACATGCACAACACTGTGGATCACCATCGCTCCAGAATCATCTCCTCTTCCAGGTTTCTCCCTCCTAACACAGGAGGTGGGGAGTTAAGTGGCAGCAGATATCTCCTCTGACGTGCGTGCTGCCAGCCACCTACTCCCTTCTGCTCCATGCCGCACGTGGAGGAGAGCCCTGAGGAGTGTTGGTGGGGATGGGGATCCAGATAGCTCACAGAGCGGAGTGCAAATAATTTTTAATTTTCTGGACCTGCTTGTCACAGATGGCTTATGTGGTGTTATGTGGTCAGACCACCCGAGAGGCTCAATATATGAATTTCCCCTTTTTTTTTATATATATGTTTTTTTTAACCTTTTTTGTTTGCTAGGCCTGTCAGTGGACCCACAATGGACATACAAATCGCTGTACACAGCCCACTTACGCAGCCAACCGCCAAATTAACCACATCAAATTTATTTCAATTTGGGATTAAATGTATTTTTCCTGCCTGTTGGCATGATCTGTCTGTCCCTGTATGTATAAGGCTTGCATTATGGCCGGCCAAGGTTAAATCGGAAATTACCAGCATTTGTATCAATGCTGGTGTTTTTGTGCATGAAAACTGTAAAAGCCACCCCTTGATATGTAGTTATGTTCTTTGGTTTGCTCTCAGTTATTGGACGATGTTGTTATATCTACACAAGCATGCGGTGCTTCCACTGAAGACAATTAATACTTTTACAATGTTGTATTCTTTAATTTATCTCACAAATAAGAAGTGCTACGGAAATGTAAAGTCTCTAGTTTGTTGCCACAAAATGCATTATGCTGTTTATGGAAGTATTTGGGAAAAAATTGAATCTCAATTAACAAGGTGCTGGTTGAACCCTACCTTATTGTCCATAAATTTAAATTTAAATGAAAGTTATTTAACTGCTGTCTGCAAATAGGTCATAGAATAATTTTTCATTTTCTATTTAGAATGAGGTTGGCTTACAGATACTGGTAGATGAATTTCCATACGCTGTGCAGTCCTACTAAGTATAATCATGGTTATATTAAGACAGCTACAGATCTGGGAAAAATTAAGAGACACAGCAAGATTTTCAGTTTCACTCATCTCTCAATTTATGGGTGTGCAGCTGTGAAGAAAAGCAAGGAAGAAGCCCTTCATTAATGATAATAATCAATCAATCCTTCATTGTCAACGTGGGGAAATTCCTTTCATGCCTCCCTCAACCTGCTCTTTGTAGAGCAAGCTGTCCGCAAGCGGCTGCCACCTGTTAGGGCGCCCAGGGAGCTGGGGGTTAAGGGCCTTGCTCAAGGACCCACAGACATGCTGAGGCTGAGTTTAAACCAGCAACCTTGTGATTACAGGAGCACAGGCTTAGCCCACTGAGCCGCATGCTGCTCCCAAACAGGGATAAACAGGGAAGGGCCAGGCTGGAATTTGCAAAAATGTAACGTAATATTTCGCATTCTTTTTGAAGGTCACTTGATGTCATCCTCCGATTCATGAGGCACTGTTATCCGTTAACAGTCATCTCTTGCATTAGAAAGTTTCTCCTGCCCTCTACGTGGCTGGTTTCTGGTCATTCCCAGTGTCTCCTGCTTCACATTGGTCTTGTGTGCCGCTGTCTTAGAAATGTTGAAAAATATAGTGTGGTCTCAATTTTTTTCCAGAGCTGTGTATTACACTTTTTCTCGATTGCTAAGACACATCCCTGGAAAGCCGCTCTCCATTTCCCTAAACTGTGAACACAAAACCCAGTTTTCAAGCTACATTCACAAAACCTCTGACTCTTCTTGCAAAACCAAACTTTCACCCCAAAACAGTTCAACTAAGCAGCCCACTGGGAATTCTCTCGAGTCTCCCGACTGCCCACCCTGTGTCCTGTGTCCTGTGGTGGGGGCTGCATATTGTGACCCAGCAGCTCTTCGAGTTCTCAGGGTAGGAAAGCAGGGATCCAGGCCCACCCCGACACCATGTGGCTCCCACACGCTGCTCATATCCCGCCATTGCTGATTAAAAACACGGGGGAAAGAAATTCGCATGGCAGTTTATAGTTTCCCATGTCTGCCCCCCCCCCAAGGACCATAGATTGAGTTTCAATCAATCTATCAACATTTTAATCGAGTCATCTAACCTGAATAACTAGACATTTTCTTCTGCATAAAAAGGCCTGCAAACCATTCAACATCCAACCCCTTACTGGGTACTGAGCTGAAGCTGAAGGCAGGACAGGATGTGCCCCTCCCCCACCACACTGCAGGGAGGGAGCAGGTCGGCAACTGCATCCATTCAGGCTGAGGAAGTACCTGGGGCAAGGAGGCATGAGGTATCAAAGGTACCCACCTGATAACCAAATATTGTCCAAAGGGACACATACTGTATTCTATCAAAGTAAAACTAGACAAAGGTTGCTGCTAAATTTGAGCTTTTCTTTCATTTAATCTATGGCGTTAATGGTACCAGGTCTTACAGACTTGTTTTATGACTTAGATAATGAAACAGGCTGTATAATCTGATTGGCAGGGAGACACCCCTCACCAGTTATGTGCTTTTTACATTATTTATTTCATACATTTTTTTATATCTAAGGTAGTTTGCATCTTTGTTTTTTTGAGAAAGCAGCATCAGACAGTTGCCTGAGATCACACTGTTAACACTGGTACTTGAACCAATGATGATCTGATCACTGATGCAGGATCCTAATCCTCTGACCCAATCATAGCACCGTTTATATATGCTGTCTGGGTTTGGTGCTTCGTAATAACTGTTTTGGCAAGATGGCTACGGTAATTCAAGCCTATTTTAATTTTCCGTGTTTGTGAGATGGAAATTGAGTGAATAGCCCTCTCCTGTAGGCATACTGTATTTTGTGAATGGACAAAGCATTCAAAGAGGCTGATTCAGCTTTGGCAGCCTATTGCAGGAGGCACTTAAACTGCTGTTCTCATGTTAGTGTGGGTGTTTTGCAATGATGGGAAGTCCTGTGAACTAGATATTTCTAAAATATGATACTGGAAAAATGTAGGAGAAAAGATCAGAGGAGGCCATTTCATAAGTGTGGGGAACACATGACACGTGCATAAGCGGGGGTCATTCTGACCGTGTGGCCCACTGTTTGTACAGGTCATCCTGTGCCGCTCACAATCACACCACTGGGCAAGAGGTTCAAATGGTTCAAATGGTCTAATAAATTGTTTAGCGAAGTGCTCAAGTAGATCAGAAAAAACAAGTAATCCTACTGCCAGCAAGAACTAGGAGAATTAGTAGGTTATATGCACCATCCATCCATCCATCGTCCACCCATTTGCTACATGCTTATTGTGGTCAGGGTTGGGGGTAAGTGGGTGGAAGCTGCAATAAATAAATGTTTA
>JAODUD010000095.1:13583262-13596515 GCA_026784285.1 Stomatorhinus walkeri | reverse complement strand
GGGGACCAGGAAACCGGTCCCCATAAGGGAAAAAAAACAGATATTTATCACACTATGGGGACATTGTGTCCCCATAACGATAGGTATACCCGCTCACACACACCATTCACTCACACACCATTCACACATTTCTGAGTCTCTGTGAACCTGGATCAGTGGCTCGAACATGGATGGGTGGATGGATTGATGCAGGAGTATCATAAAGGGAGGAAAGTTAGGACAATTCCAAGTGCTCCTAAAAAATTTGGAATATAATTTGATTGGTCTGGGTTAAAGGCCCAATTTAATATGCCTTCATGGGGCCCAAAATCTCTATCGGCACACCTGGATGGATGGATGGATGACATCTGGATCCCACAGGTCTCCACTACATTGGTCAGCTGCACGAGAACAGTCTGTTCCGCATTGCTTTGGACCAGATCACTGAAGGACAGCTGGAGTTCATAAAGCTGGACCAGCACTTCGACACCATTGTCATTGGCGACGGTGATGAACGCCGCGTCTACCACATTCGCATGGGAAAAACGGAAATGGCAGAACATTTAAAAGCGCAGTTTCCTAATGACACTCAAGCCATTGATGCCTTCTTCAAAATAATGAAGGTAGAGTTATATATTTAGAGCTAATGTATATTTTCCAGAACTACATTAGAGCTTCCCCAGTCTTATTTGTAGGTAGCACATCTCCCTCCATGAGAAATAGTAAATAAGTGAAAAGTAATATGTATGCATTAAAAAACATATTCTTCATCCTTTGCCAGAAGTTAAGTCAGGTGTCACACCGATACTAAGAGATGTTTCAGTGAACAAACCTTCAGGCACACTGATCTGGCAGGTCTATTGGTTGTCAGTAACTTTAGCCTAAAGTGAAGTAGTATCTTTATTTTGTTATGTGACTGATACTTTGCTATATGGAAATTGTAAGGGTTGGGGGCTTGATTCACCCCCCCCCCCCCCAGCTCTGTTATGTCTTCCTGCTTCCCTTTGGGATAATGTAGTTTCTTTGCACAGGTAGGTGACCTGGTGTTTCTGAATTGCCCTTGTGTGTATGGACTCTGTGATGTGGACTCTGTGATGTGGACTCTGTGACGTGGCTTGTTCTTTTTGGGATAAACTCCAGGCTCATTGGAACCCCGTACTGGATAATGGTTTATGGATGCTGAGTGGATAGCCTGTATATCCAACATATTCAATACCAATATATAATCAATATTTTCTTGCCTTACATGAGGTCTCGGCTACGAAGACGCACTATCTTGCAGCCCTCAAACTGATCCCGCTCTGGTTGGCCTTGTTCCTGCTCAAGTCCCGCATTGCTCACCTCTTTTCCCCCATTTTCAAATGGGCCAGCACAAGTGCGATGGTTATGAACAACCTCTTGACCAGCAACAAGGATCTGCATGTAATCTTCTCCTACTTCTTCTACGGTAACCTGGGGACCTTGACCGTCTCTCTCCTGCTTTTGAGTTCTAGTACACCTGGTCCTGGTTAGTGCTCTGGCTCTTCATGCCTGCTCCTTCTCTCTCAGGTGTTCCCCCAAAGGATTCCAGCACCGTCATCAATGCTCTACTGCTACATCACTACAAGCGTGGGGCTTATTACCCAAAGGGAGGGGCCAGTGAGATCCCTTTCCACATCATACCTGTCATTCAGAAAGCGGGGGGAAACGTATTGGTTAGAGCCCCTGTCTGTCGTATCCTGGTGGATGAGAAGGAAAGAGCATACGGTAAGCGAAGGTCATTAGTTACAGGAATTTTAGTCTTGGTCTGAATATGTTGCATGATATGGTGAAGGTTGAGAGATCACTTTAGGAACTTTATCTTGCTGATTATGACAGGAGGACCCCTGAAACCTACAGTATATTACCTTTGACCCCTAAATAAGACTGTTATCTTGGCATTTCCCTAAACTTGATGTTAAGGATGGAAAACTGTGTAGAGAAGGTCTCAAATATAAGAAGTCTGACCCCTAACTAAGCCCTGCCATTGCTAGGTGTGATGGTAAAGAGAGGCACAGAGGAGGTGAAGATACTGGCACCTGTCATCATCTCCAACGCAGGTGTGTTTACCACCTACCAGAAGCTGCTCCCACCAGAGATTCAGGCCAAGCCAGGTAAGACTGACACGTGTTTTTGCAACATCATGTATCTGCTGCCTGTGTGTATATGAAACAGAGGAGAAACTTAACTCCAGTAATGGAGAAGCAACATTGAAGGATACAACAGTAAATGTCATGCTTGGATTTCATTTAGTTAGTAGTTCAGATATGCTACATTTTTTGTTGCCTGCTGGCGTCAGCGGCCTTTAAATAAATATTATTTCTGCATCGATGTGTTACTGCCTAGCTGGGGTGCTATCTGATGCCTTACATTGCATTGAATGGATTACATGCTTGCCATGTAAGACAAGAACAGACATTCTTGCAAGATAATTCAAAACAGTCTTCAGTGGATTCCCACCATTTCTGGAATCATAGCACATATTTTGGCAGGAGCCTTTGGCAGTTGTAAAACAATGAAGAACACTTTTTCCCCTGACAGAAATTCAAGACCGCCTGAATATGATGAAACATGGTAGGGGGACCTTCTTAGTCTTTGCTGGCTTCGATGCCACAAAAGAAGAACTGGGAATTGTGTCAACCAACTTCTGGCTCTACAAAACCAATGACATGGACGATATGTTAGTATTGGCGCAAACCTTACAGACAGCGACGGTTGCATTTATTTTGTAGTTGCAATTGAACTTCCAGCAGATGGCGACATTGGCCAACAATTTGAATTAAGGCCTCAGCTACTTAAGACTTGTGATGATCAGAAGTATTATACAAATATGCAGGAATCCTTGTTCCTTTCTCACAATCTGTTCTGTGTCTGATCCTCTCTGTTTAAGGGTCTTGCAGAATATTGTTTAGCCTAAAGAAGCAAAAAAATCTGTTTGCAGGATGGATTGTTTCTTTAGTCTGAGCAAAGACGAGGCGCCTGATAACATTCCCATGATGTTCATAACATTCCCTTCAGCTAAAGACCCTACTGCCAAAGTCCGCCACCCAGGTATGGGCCCCCCGCTTCCTTCTGTATTTGCCAAATTATCCGTATGCTGTTGCAAGTGTTCGAGTAAAACTGTGTAAGCGCCAACAGTCACACTTGGCTAATTTTCTGGATCTCTGCAGACCATAGCAGCTAAAGTATTATAGTGCAAAAATACTATTTCAGCAATCTCCAAAGGTCTGCACTGATCCTCAGGCTCAGCAGTGCTTGCATGTGCTCATTATCCTTCAGCCTAGTTCATATGTAGCTGTCCAACGTTCTGCCCTCAGGGAAATCATGGATGACTCTTCTGACCATGGTGAATTATGAGTGGTTTGAGGAGTGGACGGACACTGGCGTGAGGCGAAGAGGGAGGGAGTACGAGGCTTACAAAATGAGATATGCAAACACGCTGTTCGACTGGGCTTGTGAGCACTTCCCCAAGCTGAGGGATAAGGTATGTCAGAAGGCATGGGAGTCACACTAATGGGTCTGGGGGAAGATAAGAAAAGACAACTGTGAAAGAGGAGCCGTGTGCTCCACATGTGAGGAGAACATGATTTTAGCTTAGTGTGGGGGTACAGATACACCCCAGTGTTATTCCCCGGCTCCTCTAGCTGGTGTTCCTGGAAGCAGCTACACCCCTCACCAGCATTCATTACCTGGGTGCTTCACGTGGGGCTATGTATTCAGCCGAGCAGAACCTGGACAGGTTCCACCCTGAGGCCATAGCCAGGAACAAGTGCTCCACACCAGTGAAGAACCTCTTCATCTCAGGTAGGATGTGTGGCTGCATTTAGAGGATGCGCTTCTTCCCTTTGGACCCCAGAATCAACGTCAGCAGACAATGCCATGTGAGAATAAGTTGATACACTCATAATATAATGTCTCAAACTTGTCATTTATGTACACTGCAGATACAAAAATGCACATGGGAATATACATAAATTAAACATAAATTACAAATGTAAGCAAGGTTCATAGGTGGGGATGTAAAATGGATATTACTGTCATTTGACATCAGTCTCAATGCAGGTCTTTGACACCCCCTGAATTGTGTTGGGCTCCCCCTCTGCACTGTGCTGTGTAGGCAGTGCTGTGAGTGGGCGGGGCCAGCGCTGACGAATCAGGCCGCTGCTGTGTTCTCAGGTCAGGACGTGTTCAGCTGTGGGATTGCGGGGGCCTTGCATGGGGGGCTCCTCTGTGCTTCCACGGTTCTCAACCACATCATCTACATCGACCTCCTTTTTCTCAAGAAGAAGCTGAAGAAGCGGACGAGAGCCAAGCTAACCAAGAAGCAGGAGTAACCTCAGGCCTCTATATCTCCAGCCCCCCCCCTTCACGCCACACGACTCTTTCAAAATGACACACAAATGGTTACTTTGAAAATACAGTACTACTTGCCATCCTGAAAGGTCCCCAAGGTGTTTGCGCGCGCGTGTCTGTGTGCGCGCGTGCGTGCGTGTGTGTGTGTGTGTGTGTGTGGTGGACTGGCATTCCTTCCAAGGTGTCCCCTAGCCTCACTCCCTGCTATCCTGCCTTGGATAGGCTCCAGGCCCCCATGATCCGACCAGGAAGCAGTTAGAAGATGCATGAGTGGATGGATAAGAAAATACAAAATTATTCATCTCCTTTAGGAGAACATGCAAGAGCTGTGAATAATAGTCTATTGATATTATCTTTAATAGTTTAATAGCCCTTAACCCCCAGCTCCCTGGGCGCCGCTACAGGTGGCTGCCCCTTGCGGACAGCTTGCTCTACAAAGAGCAGGTTGAGGGAGACATAAAAAGGAATTTCCCCATGGGGATAAATAAAGGATTAATTATTATTATTATTATTATTATTATTATTATTAGTTAATAGAAATATAATTAATTACATTTTCAAATCATGCAAGAAATATTATGTGAGAAAAAAACAAGATGAATTACACTAGTAGAATGTCACACAATTTCCCTAAATAAATTTGTATTGAAATATGACAATCATCTGCGTAAAATGCAAAACCTTTATTGATGTTCTCAATGTCAGTTTGAATAAAGTGCAATGCAAAGGGCTCTGCGTTGGACTACTTCGCCCCCACACCAGGGTTAATTTGTCACTGTCCAAAATGACATCAATTGATGAAATACATGTTTAATTTGTGGCATCAAAGCATCCTGGAGATATTTAGCATTGTGAATTACTGCCCATCTCTAGCAATTAGGAATTAGCCGCTACGTGTTTATGTAGAGCTTTAAACAATGTAGAAAATCTACCATAAATAAATGCTACTTGCATTAGTGAAAAATGAATATGCTGCTTTATTGTGAGTAATGGCCTTGACCTTAGTACTCATTTGCTGAGCAGAGACCTTTATATCAATGACATACAGAGAGGCTTTAACACAAGACACAGCCTGCACACCTCAGTGAGGCAGACTGGTTGCTTGGACGTTTCTTAAGCTAAATGCATGATCCACTCTTGTTTCAGCATTGCTTCTGGAAGGTACACAATAGCGAACACAGCAGTTCTCCTTCTCAAGGTGATCAAGGGGCCACGGCGATGAGGGAACTTCGAACAGATTTGCAGAATTGAGAATGGGGCGAGGTGCCCTAAGGCATTCTGGGAGAATGTGAGTGGGAGGAGCCAAGCTAGGATCATATCACCAGCTATTTTCTTTTGACTCGGTTCAGCAATGTTTGCTTCATAGTTAACTCTGTATATTGACCAAAATGACCAAGACGGTACACGTCATAGCTAAATACTTCTCTCAATGTTCATAAAAGTCCACCAAATATTTGCAAGAATGTCTAACAAATAATAAATAAATGTTAACAAAATAGATGAAAAGCCAATAACTGCACTGACAGAGTCAATTCAGGCTAACATCATGTTTCAATTATGCAAGTCACATGGTACTCTCTGTTTCCAAAGCTCCCCCCGTAGCTGATACACACCCACACATCACTGAGAGGACAATGAAAAAGCAGATTCAGATACAAACAGACGTTTAGAGGGAAAAACAACAAGCTTAAAATGTTGATTTAGCGTGCTAGTTTTTAAAAGCTAAAGGATAACACAACAATATGTTTTTTATGGTAGTAGGAAGTGTTTTGAAAATGAGCACTGATGATGATGTGAGATTCCTGGGAGCTTAATTGTAATGGGGGGGGGGGTTACAGAACAGTGGTTCTTCATTATGACTACTTGCTTAGATCACAATTCTATAACACAACTAAACCAGACTACTGTGAAATTAAAATGTTATTCACATAACATTTCACAATTTGTAATTAAATGTATCTGCGTTTACCCAATCGTGCAAGTAGCCTCAACCCAGGTAATGCTATTTATGCTAATTTCTAGGTTAGAAAAGTCTGAATTATGTGTCCCTTAGGTGATGACATGGTTTAATATATAATTCAAGACAACATGCAGTAAAATAAGGCATGACAGAACTATGTTCAGTGTTGGACATTTCAGTACCAGAAGCTATAAATCCAGACCAAGGATTTTGTTTCTACCAGCCAGGTGAATACTCGGTGACTGTGATTCTTTGTGCTCAACTGGTTGGTGGAAACAAAATTGACCACCGAGGGGATTCTTCTTACCCCTAAAAAAATTAATAACAAGAAAGTGCATGGTACGGTGCCGGTGGTACATATGTCTAGGAGAGTACCATGTGCACATCTTTCCTCCCTCCACCACTGCTTCTAAAGAGGACAGACTCAGACCTATGATAGAGTGAGCTTTCCTGAAAAATTCATTTATCTTAAAAGCCTCCATCACTTTAATATTAACCCACACAGCAAACCGCAGCTGGCCGTGACCGACTGGTAAATCGTGCAGCAGATTACTGCCCACTGAAGGGTAGGAGTCTCTTCCACAAAAACAGGCCACTCCGCACTTTCTTGCAGACCTCCCCCACATTGCTATGCCTGCCTGGCCTCCCGTGAATGTAGACACACCCCTTTTTAGGCACATTCATGAGAGGAGGATCTTCTGTAGCTGTAATGACAGATTACACATGTGTTGCAGAACCACTCCCATTCTAGGCCAGATGCCATCAAGGCCTGCTGCCTGGTATAACTGTAACCATCCGAGCCCTTTTTTAGAAGGAATAGGGGGGCCAAGGTAGACCGTTTGTGTGGGAGGGCCGAGGTGGAATCCCAGGCTATCCAGGTCAGAGTTATGGCAGCTAAGTCCCAATCCAGGGTAGCATAAGGAAAAAGACTGGGGTACACCCTCGACAGGAGCCCCTTTAACTGCAGTCTGTTAACTGCAATAATAATTACAGTCTGGGACTCTGCTATACTGCCATTGATACTTTTAAAGTCATGCTGAATGTGCATTGTTTGCAGCCTAAGAGTACAGTGAAATGTACAGTGTTTTCTCCTGGCTACAGTTGTATATGCCGCAACCTTATCTTCAGCTCAGATCAATGAAAGAAGCCTTCCATACACAACATTATTGAAATTCCCTAACTAAAACACTGACATTATAAGCTACCTTGGAAAAAGGCATCAGTCAAACAAACAAACAAACATACAAATAAATAAAAACGATAAATTACACAGTCTCGTGGTGTGACTATATTGTCATTTAAAGAAAAAATGATAAAGTAATTGCTACTAACAGTTTTAACAGTAGTATCTGTCAAAACCACCGACCCTCAAAATTAGACTGATAAATGGCGTGGCTTCAGAGGAAGTATGGGACACAAAACAGGACCGCCGTTGACAAAATGACACATCTCACCCAATTTTCTCCTTATCGGAATAAATAAATAAATAAATAAATAAATAAAATCTTTCAATTTTTTTTTGAGTAGCACTGTCTGAATATTAGTTTTGTGTGTACATTGGTTTAAATGGTTAGTATAAATGAATGCATAGATGTTTTCATACATTTGCCTGATTTTCTCAAATATGGTTGTAGCTAATTTAGTGAACAACAAACCAGGATACATAAATGAGCTTTATTTCAGAGAATCCCTGTAGCAGAGAAAACAGGGAATCCTTAACAATGTACACGTCTATAAACTGGGCCAGGTGGAGAAAACTGATGTTTAGCATTCTGGGCTCTGTAAACGAGACCATTAAGATGTTATTTTCCTGCCAAATACCTCCCAAAATATGTCATGGTCAGATGTAGGAGTTTGGAGAGAGTGCAGAAATATGTGTAACATACTGAGTTACTCAACCCTCCGTTAAAAAGAATTTCCAGTGTATCACTTTAGATGATAACAATAACAGAAGAATAGTGCAGAATAAAATTTTCTTCATTAAAGTATTTTAAGTAGTTTGCGCTTGATGTGCGCAATCGTTTGCCTGAGCTGTTAATGTCTGAGCTCCTGGCCCGATGGCCCTAACCCCTCCACTTTTTCGATGGACTATATAGCAGGTTTTCAGCAGACTGAGTGAGAACCAAAATCAAAAGGGAGGCAGGAAACCTCAGACATGCAGGGGTAAGTGGACATTTCCTGCAGAAATCGGCAGCCCGACCGTGGAGTGAGGGCAGACAGTGCCGCCTTTGTGAGAGGCAGTAGAGCGAAGCTCTCTTAACTGAACCTGCTGGCCTTGCCTGCCTCCGCAGGCTTCGTGCCTCCTCTACTCCAAAGAGGTGAGGAAGGGGACAGGAGGCCATTAGTGTGGCATATGACCCCCTATGCAGGAAGTACATATTATTATTATCACTGCTCATTATCATCACTTAAAGCATCCCAATTTTCCACAGGTCTTCAATGCATTTTTTGTGACAATACACTGAATCGCAGTATCTGTATGGATGACATTCTTCAAAAAAAAAGCAAGTGCAATTTTTATTCAACATGTTTAAGTCTCATGCTTAAGGCTCAAAGGTAAAAACAGGGGATCAGAGAAAGATTTTTAAAAATGACAAAATCCAACAGATAGTGAAAAGAATATTTAAGAACGATAGATTTAAAACTACAGAAAATCCGCAGGCGCTTGACTGATATACTGTATTTGTATACAAAATGTCTAAAGACAAACGAGGTGGCCATTGTCCTCTCTGCTTTAAAGCAATGCATGTTCTCTGCGGCAACATTTGCTGAAAAATGTGTAGAATTGAAAGGGTAGTAAAACTGCATGGTTCAGTTAGTTATATTTTTCCAAAAACAACAATAGCACACCATGGGAATCTCTTCCTAGTGAGCATGTAATGCTGGGGAATGTAAATCCTTTAGTTGATCATTAGTTTTATAAGTTCTGCTTCAGTAGATTTCTGAGATTGACCTAATGCTCAATTAAAATTCACTTATAACTGAAACTTTATCTTTGAACACAGTGTTTAGATCCAGGTAGGATGGACTAAGGCCTTCCAGCACTAAATAAGTCTGAATGCATGCTGCCAGGCCTCCCTCGCTGCTTTAGAATTTATGTAGTATCTAACCTCTTAGTCAGAGATATGAAAAGCTATTAATTTAGCATGCAAGCTGACTTCAAGGTACAGTTCAATTTTTTATAGTTGGTATTTTTTTGGAATATTCAAGTGCTGAGATTTCTGTGGGATTGCTTTTTAGCTATCTCTCTAGCACAGACACTGTTGTTGTCAGAAAGCTTCTAAACACTTTTCATGCATTTACTTATTTTGGGAAACAAAATAACTCAGTGGTCTCAAACACCAGTCCTGGGGGGCCGGAGCCCCGCACATTTTTGGGTTTCCCCTCATTTAACACACCCGATTCAGGTCCTTGTGCTAATTACCACACAGATCTTGAGCTGAATCACTTGTGGTAGAACAGGGAAAGAACTAAGCTACACAGGGCTCCGCCCCCCAGGACTGGAGTTTGAGACCCCTGCTCTAACTTGTTAATGTGTTATATTGTTGATAGTTATTGTTACATGAAAAGGAAATAAAAAACAAAATCTAATTTGGCAAAGTATTTCTGCAGTGGGCTTTTGAACATCTTTTATACTTGCAAAGCTCAGAACCATATGCTGGAGTGAATAGTGAGATGCAGTTAAAGACGAAAACATTTCTAGTGATGTTTTTCCTGTAAACAAGTGGAATACAGAACACAGCACAGAAATGTAAAAGGGACGGAAAATAAAAATCAGACTGACAATTAAAATGTTTAAAAATGAGAAGCTAACAGCAAAAGAAGTTTAGAGACTGGTCCTTGCTGATGCCAGACCGTAACTACTGATCTTTTATTTTTATAATTTTTTCTTCTTGATGGATAAATGTTTTCCATCTCAAAAAGGATGTGTTATGTACAGACAATTTAAAATGTATTTATTTAGTTATTTTCAAAGTCAAAGTAATTTTAATATAGGTTGTAAAACTCATGTCCATTAAAATGTCTAATTACTCTTTCATTATCTGTATAAATTAACTATGGCTTAGGGGACAGTGCTGTTGTCTCACAAATTCAGGGCCCAGTCTGCCTCTCGTTCAGGGGTGGTTCAGTGGGGGCGTCGGGGTTTGGAGGTCAGTGTCCCCATGACAACATGCATGGCCCCCACATGCCCCCCCCTAGATATGTATGCTTATTATACATCCAGGTCCTGTCCTCAAAATTGCCTTTTGCTTCAAAATTGTTGACCATCTTGTGTAAGTAATACTTGGAAGACATTAAAGTCAAATGCATCTGCCCCCCCTAACAGAACAACAGGCCCCAGTCTGGCCCCCCAGTTGAAATGGTCCAGAATCATTACTGCTCCAGGTTCTGCGTGTGCATGTGTGTTGCGTTTGCATATTCCCTCAGTAACATAAAGGTTTTCTGTGGATAAATTGAGTTCATCCCATAGTCCAAATGCAATTGGACAAACTGGCGTCTCCAAACCTCAGATGTGTAGGGTCTGATTCTGTGTGTGTCTGTGTGGACTTTGGTTGACTGGCATCATGGACAGAGTCCACACCTGCCCTGTGCCTCATGTAACCCCACCCCACGGCCATTACCAGATTCAGTGACTGGAAGGGAGATGGATTTAATTTCCAAAATGTAATTTCTTAAGAAAACTATCTAAACACTTCCTAGATTGTTGTTTTCATGTCATACTCACACAGACATATTCACAGCAGTCCAGTAACTACAAAGACATAAGAAAGCATATGGTCAATGTACCAATATAAGAATAGATTTAGACATCAGCAGTGTTTTTTCAATGGCGTTTTATACAAACAGTCTGAGTGAAAGAAGTGAATTTTGTGAATTTTATTGAGTCAGTGGGGTGCTGTTTGCTATATTTATATTAATTACCCCTTTGGCTTACCCTTTCTCCATAAAAACATTACTGGTTTGCGTTTATTACTTTTTTTAAAATATTAATTTGTGTTTATTTCAATGCTGTAGCATTGCATGATAAGCAGTTTCAAGGTGAGGTCATTAAAATGTGTATTTACATTTAAAAATATAAATCATACTGATTTATTCAAGGTACAGTTTCCAAGCTTGTTGTTATTTTTTATATGAAATGTTAAAAATACTTTCTTTAACTTCCTTAGGAAGTAGTGACTAGAAAGCAAAATTCAAAAATAGATAATTTTTATGAAATGTATCTGGTGTACTGTTTAATGCATCATCTGCAATATTCAGTCTCAGGGCAGTACAATCATTCATAGAGTCAAAGTCTGTGGTTTATCATCTGTTATTTTTCTTAACAGCGTCTTTAATCAGTTTATAAACTTTGCTTCAGTTAAATTTAACTGAAGGAATAATATTAGCACAATGTGTGTACAGTGTCAAGTCAAGGCACAGACAGGGTGAGGAACCATAGAGCAGACACATCTAAGACAACTATCAGCACCTACAAAGTCAGTGAACAAGCAGGAGACTGAGGCACAAAACACTGACATATCAAGGAGAAGGGCAAGGTCAAGCACATCTATACTCTTATAACGAGAGCTACCTGAGGGGCAGGGGCAGGCCGTGATAATTAATTAAATACTATGACTGGGAACAAGACACAGGTGAGGGTCATCATCACTAAACATCCAGGACTCAAACTCTAGGAATGGGATGGGCAACACCATCTGCTGGCCAAGACAGACTGACAGAGAGGACAGGGCAGGGACTGCTGCTGATATCCAGAGCTGAAGGGACCAGTCCCATGCAGGAAAGGAAAGGGCTCAGTTCAGAGCACAGGATTTACCGTGGCAAAGGGTTCAAGGAGTCAAGGATTCAAAACTTTATTTGCCATTTGCTCAGGCACAGGTGTACAAGGCCTTGTAAGTCTCAGCAAATGCAAAGTATAGTAAGTACAGATAATAACACAGTGAATACATATAAATGCACAAGGAAATAAATATAACAAGATGGAAGTAGACTCTGCCAATGTGCACAAATATTTATGCTTTTAATGAATATAAGGAAGGTGGATACCCTGTACCAGTGTGTGTATGTGTGGATGGATGGAGGGCATTCTGGCAGTATGCATATGTAAGTGATGATGGGGGTGCCACAGTAACACTCACAATTCCAATGGTTTGCTTTCATGAATATTAAAAACTCCTTTCTGTCTGTATAACGAGATATTGTGTGCGTGGCATGGCTGCAGACACCCAGGTGATAATTCCATTTCTATTCCTTTTCTTCTCTCACAGATGTGACTCCTGATTTTTATGTGACTTTTTACCCCTTTCCTGCCCCCTCCCTATAATCCTGTAAGCAAAACCAGGTGCCTCCTTCCCCACTTACCACCCCTCCCTCCACATCGTTTTGTTCAAGCTGCGCCTCCTGACCAGAGCCAGTCACACACCACTGATTACAGAAGAATCTAAGTAAAACTGTCAGGCTGCTCAGTGAGGAGCAAAAATCATACAGATTAACTAAGGATCGTTCACCAAATAAATGGACTATATCATCACACTCAGCACCAGTCAGTTTCAGCGTATCGCAATAGTTATAGGAGAGGGGCGAGACATTAACTGTAGTACTGCAATACACACGTACTCTACAGCAAATAATAAAATAAATAATATTAAATCACAATGCTTTATACTAAAAAGCGATACACCTACACTGTCAGAAAGAAAGAATACCAATTTGTACCTTTGCTTGTCACTGGGGCTGCACCCCAGTATAGGGTCAGTGAATTATACACTAAGCTGTAGGTAAATGTACTTTTTAGTCTAATTTGAGGTACAAACTGGTAGCCTTTTTTGACAATGTACTACATCCGCTCTCAGGCACCTCTCAATCAGTCTACAGGGTGGGCCATTTATATGGATACACCTTAATAATCCAACACAATGGGCAGCACATTGAACACATTTTACAA
>JAODUD010000095.1:13570087-13580451 GCA_026784285.1 Stomatorhinus walkeri | reverse complement strand
TACCCATACCTAGCACTCCTATTGCACACGCATACCCATACCTAGCACTCCTATTGCACACGCATACCCATACCTAGCACTCCTATTGCACACGCATACCCATACCTAGCACTCCTATTGCACACGCATACCCATACCTAGCACTCCTATTGCACACGCATACCCATACCTAGCACTCCTATTGCACACGCATACCCATACCTAGGACACCCAAGTCAAATCCTCAGTATTTTTTCCGCAACTCCAATAGCCATGATCCCTTACAGGGCCCAGCTAGGAAGGACTAATTCTTCTGAGCTTCCTGTCTATGGCTTTGTGTAGATGACACTCTTACAGGGATTGTCACCTGCAGTTCACACCGAAAAATAAAATTAGTCTTGGTCAGCAAGATGGATGTTCCATAAGCACATCAAATCTTTATTTTAGTACATGGTAAACACATTAATATTTTAGGTGAAGTCACTGGGAAGGTAAAGATGGTCGTCACAGTGGTTCATGCTGAGTTGCACGGTTACTCGCTGAGTTGTGCTGTGGCCTGATCTCATCCTGATCTCCAGGTCCTACATCTAAGCTCTGTGTGACCGTAGTTTTCATGGTTAAGCCACATTTGCACAGGTTTTCTCCAGGTACTCCAGTTGTCCTGCAGTCCCAGAAACATGCTGTTAGGTGAGTTGCATTACTGACATGCCCCCAACCCTGTGACATCCCACCCAAGGACTCCATGGGCTTCTCCTCCTGGGATAGACACACAGTGACCCTGTGCTATAGTGGTATGGAAAATGGGGGAGTTTGACATTTGATATATTCACCAGTTTTGATACGACACCATGGGATGGATTTGTGCTATAAGTCATCAACATGTCAAATGCTGATTAAATATTACGTTCATTTATGAAGCAAATTCATAGAGTATACAAATAAAGAACATCTCAATAAATGTTTTATAAACCAAGAAATGGTGTAGTAATTGTAAATCCATTGCATAATTATTAGGTCAATATTTAATCTACAGAAGAATGTTATGCCAGTAAATAACCTTAATGTAGACTGAATTGAAGAAGAAGGTTTTTATAATAAAAAGTATCTATTCTGTATTTCTGTCAGGAACGAGCTGCATCTTCTTTGGGTCTTACCCTTAATTTGAAGGGCATTTTCTCCCCATTTTAAAGTTAGACACAATTGTTTCTTAAAGCACTGATCCGGGTTGAAAAAGTCCACGTTGCTCTTGAGTCACTATTAAAAGTGACGTTTATCATAGATGAATGAGTGTGTGCCCGTTTTAGAGGAACCTCAAACCACAGGTCAAAGCAGTCTCTCAGTGTGGGGCTTATTGTGCGTCATTGGTTCACCACAGCCTGCAACACTTTATCTTAGAAAAACCAAAACGAAAGCATATAGACTAGACCGGTGTTTCTCAGCCCAGTCCTCTGGGAACTCCAGACATTCCACATTTTTGTTCCCACCCAGCTCTCAGCACCCCTGAACAAAAAATTCAAATTCAAGAACTCTAGACTATGTTCAGCTCCAGTGTTGGGGATTCAGATCCAGGCCCTGTCCTCTGTGTGGAGTCTGCATGTTCTCCCAATGTTTGTGTGGACTTAAAGGTAGATTAGTAGCTCACCTGTTGTCTATAAATTGCCTCCTGTACCAGACCGGCCCTCCCCCACTGCATGCCCAGTGCTTCCAGGTATAGCTTCTGTCAAACCCAACTGAGCAGTGAATTCTTATTTCTGCATGAGAAATCAAGTCTGCTTTTGTCCTTGTCACTACCAGGCAGTGCAGGAACAGAGGATAAAGCAGAACACTATTAAAATTTCGGCTTTTTATTCTGCTTAGTAAATGAAATGGCTTAACCGATACATTGCGGTGGGTCATTCAAGGATTGAGAGACCCTCAGCAACACAATAACTTGTATCTCTGCCATGAGAGGAAAGAAAACTTGCCTGGGATTCATTCATTTGGCACCCAGAGCCAATTGGCTGGTGCCTTTGAGCTTTGCCCCACCCACTGCTGCTTAGTCCTCATACTCAGGGTGATTTGATTGGCAGTCGACAGCACAGGCAAGCAAATACAAATTTTGCCACAGAGGGAGTGGGAAAAGCTCTGTTTTTGGTTCGATTCAAGATTGTGAAAGATTTTGGATAAAACAAATGAAATAAAACAGCTTCAGACAAAATATTTCTTTGTTACTATTCATCCTGCGATTGTATCGCTTTTGCTTCTTTTTGCAACATGTGGAGAATGTATGACTTCTAATGTAATATATGTAAGGAATAATATGGAATAATCATTAAAAATGCAAAGCCAGCTAGAGTACAAATGTTTTAGCGAAACCCTCTTTGCTATAATAGCTGTACAGCCTGATCTTAATCTAGCTGACTAGCAATGTAGGAATTGTATGTGCATAACTTTTTCACTGCAACTCCCTAATTAGATTACTAATTAGAGGCCTGATTGGCTGAAACGTCCCCACACATGGGTATGAGCAGCTGACCTAAAGGTCATTCCAAAATCCTGCATACACACCGGCCCACTGGGGGTAAGACTGCTCACCACTCTTCAAAGCATTGAACTTACCTCAGCTGACCTGAGGTGGGCGTGTCCCTTTTGGGGGGGTGATACTTCTTATCAGATGCATATGAATTTTAATTACATGCTTCCTGCTACCGGAGAAATTATGGGTGCTTTAAATGTCACATTTTTGCTCTTAAGAGAACTTCAGCATGTTTATGGAAGCACAAAACAGCTGCGTGAAACCTTGTGCTTGCAACACAGTCCACATCAAAGGTTTCCTTTTTTCTCTTCATCTGAATACCAGCAATTGCACATTGAAGGATTGAAATAAACAAACAATAAATTTGGTGATGCAGTGTTGAGTTTACACCCAGGGTGTTTTTTAATAGGCTGACATCGCTCTTGAGTTCCTCCTATCGCCCCCCCCCCCCCACCGGGGATGTCACCTCATTTAGGGGGTAGTGTATAACTCCGTAAATCCGGAAGTCTGTGCTGCGCTGGCTGATTTGCGCTCTGTCATTAAAACTTGCTCTAACTAGTACATTCATATGTGTTCCCCCATGAAGATCAAGTAGTGGGCACCACAGTGGCCCAGTGGTTAGTGCTGCTGCCTCACAGCAATAAAATACTGCTTTTGGTCCCTGGGTCAGGTATAGGTCCTGTCTGTGTGGAGTTCGCACGCTCTTTCCACTGGGGACTCTGGTTTCCTTCCACAGTCCAAAAGCGTGCAGGATAGGTTAATTGCCGATTCTAAGTTGGTCCCGTGAGTGTGTGCAACCTATGATGTGTTGGTGACTGCCTAGGCTTGGTTCATGCCTGCGCCTGCTGCTCCCAGGATAGCCCCCGGGCCCCTGCAACCCCAGCTGGGATTAAGCTGTTACGGTGATGGATGGATAAAGTGGAGTTATTTGGTTCTAAAAGCTTATCTGATTGTATTGCTTGTGATAGGGCAGCACACACAAACCTATTTTGGAGCCGACCTGAGCATTTTCAAGGAGTTAAATGCAGCAGAGGGTGAAAGAGTTGAGTGCTGTTAATAAGATCATTTCAATGAGTGAGATTAGTTTCTTGAAGACATTGGGTGGTGGGTGTAATCAGAGGAGCGTGAAGGAATAAAAGGCAGATTCTTGCGTTTTGGATTTTTGGTCGTGACTTTTGCGCTGTTTATGTGTTTTCAGCAAAGCCCACAAACAAACAGATGCAGCTGAGACCAAAGAGCTGATGACTGGATGGGCAGTGTGAGGTGGCATGGGAAAGGAGAAGCGGCAGCCCGGCCAGAGTGTGTAGAGCCTCTGAGGTCCCGTGTTGACTTCAGTGCCGTCAGCGATACTGATAACGTGAGTGAGCCATTCGGGCAGCAAATTCTTGTTTGGGCAACCAGACGGGGAGCACTAAGGAAGCAGGTGCGGGGTCCTGAGGACAGGGGGGAATCGAAGGGGGTACAAGCCCACTGAAGACGGACCTCCAGAGACTCTCCAGGGACAATAGTCTGAACACCGTGTCATTTTGTTTGTCTGCCCTGAAAGGGGGAAATTCTGTCTGTGACGGGCAGCAGGCCTTTAATCTCCTCAGAAGTGCCAGCAGTGCAGGACGTCCGGAGCCATAATTAGGGTGCTGCCACTTATCGCTGGGTTCTCCGCCCGGAGTTCCTCCCTAATAGGCAGTCATGGGCGCACTCTGAATTACTATTACTACTCTAACTATACCCGTTACTGCTTAATGTGTGATTTAAGTTATTTATGTATCTATTTAGACCAGGGCTCTTTAAATCTGAACCTTGATTTCAAATCTAGACCCTGTTTTCAGTTCTACCTGGTAGTTAGTTTAATAAATACCGATTCTGATTGGCCACAGAGGCTTCACACCTGACTCACGGTTAAAGGTAGACTGGAAAATCAGCAGGGCTCGACTCTTACAGACCATGACTTGAATAGCCCTGATTCAGAGGGTCCCGGTCCTTACTTGGGGTTGGTCAAGAGCGAGTTTAATGTTGCAAGACCATCTCCTGTTGGGATAAAGTCAACTGGTAAAGAAAGAACTACAACTGCGGGAGCATGATGTTCCAATGTTTAAGCAGGTGAGTTCAGTACTAAATGAATAAATTAGTGAGTAAACCAATATGCCAATTCCATTTTTAATCAGTGCTGTAGTGTCATTATTTAAATATGATTGGAAAAGTTTAGAGAGGTGAAAACCATTTGACGCACCCACTGTTTAGCTAATAAGGTAGAACCCCCTATCAGAATGTATATACCCCAAATTGTTTCATTCCAACTGCCCAAGCCAGATAGATTCCAATAAAGATTTTTTTTTTAATTACTGTGAAATGATGTCAGACTCATGCCCTCTATTGAAGTCCAGACACAGAGTTGGAAGACTGAGATATGGCAGTGAGCTTGTGTGAAGACCACCATCGCGACCTCTTTTGGCTTAGTGGTACAACTGGCTGAAGGGCAGCCTATGCAGTTGCCCTGCTACATTCCAGTAACTGCTCATCCTCCTGAACATTGTGATAATTTTTTGATTCCCTTTCACAGAACAATTTTTTTCAGTGGGTTCCATAAACTTTCAGGCAGCATCCTCAGTGCCAGAAGCTGCTGGTGAAACAGATGTATCAGCAACACATTTCCAACGACATTCCAGGACTGACCTTGACCAGATACGGTTTGGCTTGTTTGGACAATCCTGGTCTTTTTGGGTTATTGTAGGAAGTCTATTTCCTCCTTTAACTGGGCTCTTCCCATCACAAGTTGCATCATAAAAGACCAGTACCTTAAACTGCAGAGTGGTGAAACTTCTTTGACTAGAAGAAAAAGGACCTTCTAATGGCCAAACATGCATTGGCTTCTTAATGCCCTTCATCTTGTATAACAACGCTGACTTAAATGGACTAGGCAGTGGGGGAAGAGTGTGTTGGCAGAAACCAGCCTGCATCTGTGTTGCAGTTACCAGTTTTGCTCCACACTTTATTTTGACAGGTCTGCACGCCTGCTTTCTGATAGATCTGGACTTGGAGGCCCAGGCGAGAGCCTGCTGGAGGATGAGCGGCTCGGACAGCATCGTTGCGTATTCACCGTGCTTAACGATGTGGATTGTCACATGAAGCAGTAAGAATAGGCCCAGGCTACTGGGATTTACCTTTGGTAAGCTGGTTCCTTGGGGACAGACCCACCCACATGTTTAAATTCAGCCAATCAATCTTGTGTCTTGTCTGTTTTGGATCCACTTGGAGGGAAAAAAGGCCTTGGTCTTGACGATTCACGGGAACCACATGTGCTGTGGAGTTCTGCCTCGAAACACGCTCCCATCCATCAGCCGATGGGGCGAAGGGAAATCGAGCGCTGTGAGTTTGTCTGTCATTGATGAAGTCTTGATGCTTAGTGTTGAGGGTGTGGTCCTTCTGCAGGGTCGCCAAAATGTTCTTACATATTTAGTAGCAGCCTTTTTCCATGTACAAGTGAGGATTAGAGGGCTGGGCCAGACATTGTTTCTGGACCAATTGGGGTTAAGGGCCTTGGCGAAGGGCCCATTACATTAATCACTCTGAGAGGGATGGGTCTGTAACAGGCAACCTTCAGGGTCACACATGATCCCACACACTCTTTATTTTGTAACATAAGACTTTACACATCGACAGCAAAATATTCCTTCTGCTTAGTTACATTTACTGAAAAGATAAAAGCTGTATGCCTGTATTTCTCATTTCATGGCAAAATCATCCTTTTGCTAATAATGCTAATTTATTTTCAAACTGTTGAACTATAGAAGAAACTATTTCTCATTCGGTTTCCTTTCTCTCCTTTCATTTCATTCTCCTTCTCTCCCTTTCTCGTTTCTCCTTCTCTCCCTTTCTCGTTCCTCCTTTTAAAGACGTGTTGCCCTGTAACAAGAATCCAAGCACAAAGGAGGACAACTTTATGAAGAAGAAAGTTAACACTGAACTGCAGCCAGGCTGAGCTGACGGTCTGTCCTGCCGTATGATTCATTCTTTCCGTACCGAGATGTTGGGTTTTGCAGCCGGCTGGGGGGTTTACCCAGCCTTCTGGGAACCCGCTGCATGCTTAGCCACCCCCCCCCCCCCCACACACACACTCTACTGGACTCTTTGTTCATCATTATAAAAATGTGGTCTGCATGGTAGACAAACCCATCTGTGATTTAACTGGTGCTTGTGTTTTAGCAACCTCTGTTCCTAAAGAACAACACAGTTTTCAGACAGTAGAATGACTTCCTTCTATCTGTCTTTAAAATGGAGTGATTTATATACATAATAATTTATTCCAAACCAAAGATAAAGAGGTAGTTTTTTGATTTTCAAGCATTTGCTACCATCCTCTTCTGCTACGAACCAAGGAAAGCCTGGGAGAACCTAATGGAATGCTAAATGGAAAGGCAGAAGGTGTACCCCTGGTAAACGCATGTGGAGCCTAATAATATTACCAGCTCTGTACTTTTGATTTAGTTTGATTTAATTTATTTGTTTTAGAGATAAGAGGCAACATTTCCAAGGCTGGTTCAGGAACAGGGTGCTTGATAATTAGACACGGAAGCAGCAGGCCTGCCATTGCTGGACTTTCCCATAAGGTTTTGACGTGGCTACAGTGCAGAAGCCAGGAAAGAAGAGGCCTCCATCGCCCATCAGCATGCAGAGAAGGAGGCCCCTCCCATCACCACGCGTTCTGGGACGAGCTCGGGAGCTACAGAGGAGGCCCACGGCTGAAGATAGCAGTGGTGATCCGTGATTGTTTACCGCAACAGCTGGCCTCCTAACTTTGAGACACATGGCGTCAGGATTTCAACATTAACGCGATTTACTGTCGGCAGTGAAAGGGCAATCTGTATTTCGATGTGCTGTATTTCATGTCAATAAATCGAAGCCATATTCTGTGGTTTACAGTAAGCTGTATATATATAAGGTGAATGTATGGATGTGTAAGGTGAAGTATAGGGTACAGGGCTGGCGCTGTGTGATACCTGACCATGCCAGAGAAGCCACGCTCACCTGAACGAGAGTTCATAGAAACGAACTGTCAACGAAATAGACAGAAATGTCCTGAATCATGAGGATTTAATTGCTATGGAATGGGACACAAATAAGACAGTGCTGGGTTAAGTCAAATTCTATCATTAGCTTTAATCAGCTTGTCATTGTATGGGAAATTGAACAGCTCAATATTAATACATCAGTTTATTCATACTTTTAATTGTGAAGGCTGTGGTGTTGATGTACATTTTTCCTATCAGTTTGCCTTTCAGCTGTTTCCAGCTGAGGTAAAATCTTAGCCCGTTTGCCAGGAATCTGTTATTTATCATATATATCTCTTCCTCTACAGTTAGTGTGTAGAATCATGTTCTGAATTTCTCTGCAGCATTTTAAAAATGTGGCAAGCCCCCTTAACCTCTGGTTTGAGGAAAATGAGGAAGATCTTCCTTCTTGTACTCTATGCCAGCTTCTGTAGCCAGAATTATCCTTAATTGAAAATCATGTACTTAAGTCCTTAAAGTTCCTCTCTGATTTGTGAGGGTGGCTTTTTTTTCAGCCACATCTGCCATAAAAACCTCGCAGTTCGAGGGCCTCAACACAGATGTTAGATTAACGGTCAAATGTACAGAATGCAAAGTACTGTGTTTATGCTATTTGTGCCATGAACGCATCTAATGCTGTGAGTTCATATCCATCCATTTTCTATTTTTCCGCAGGGTCAAAGTGCACCTGGAGCCAATCCCAGGAATTACAGCCAATGAGAGGGCACACAAACAATTACAGAGACACCTCTTTGACTAATGACATGCTTGTGAATAGGTAGGTACCTGGAGTACGAGTAGGGAACCCACACAGCATCAGGAGAACATGCGTGCTTCATATACACAGGTGAGAACGCTACCCACTGAACCATACTGTGAGGACATCACTGTCATCATATACACAGGTGAGAACGCTACCCACTGAACCATACTGTGAGGTCATCGCTGTCATTAAATAATACCCAGTAAGCAGCGTCAGTGTTTACCACCACTCAAACCACACACTTCTGTAGGGCCCCCTGTTGACCATATACAATCACTGAAATAAATATTAAACATGCTCCTTATTTACGAGACGCTGAAGCAGAATGTTCTGCTAACCAGCTAGCTAGCTACGGTCTTCTGACTCAACTTGCAAGTTATTTATGTAGCTTTTGAAGCATCTGAGGGGTTGACGGTTCCAGTGAGATTCCAGAAACAACAAGCCTGACCCTGTCTGTAAGTTGGTCTGGATAAGAACAGCATGTGTACACTGAAGCTTATACCATCAGTCATAACAGCATTGGGCTCTCCAGCGATTTTGAACAGGTAATCTTTCCGCTTGGAGATTTCTTTAAGAAGGTGTCCATCTGCTACTGACTAGTGATCCATAATTTCTCTGGTTCATCAAGTAAGCTTGTGTCATGTATCTGAAAGTGTAAGGACGATAACTTTAATATGAGCAAAGGAACTCGAGTACGTTAAAACAGAGTTTCCTATTTACACGTAACATACAGTATCATTTAATGCAGAATCCCAGACGAGATAGATTATCAGAGCCAAAACTGCCTCTCTGTGTGTCAATGTGCTGCTCATGTCAGGTGAGTAAAATACAACATATCTGTGTTTCATTTGTTTGACGCACTCATGCACTGTCTTCTGTTGCCTCTCTTATGTAAAATTCTATTATTAATTCCTTATTTAATGGAATATTCTGACCCAAGGTACCCGATCTTCTTCACCTGTGCGGAAGGTGATCCAGAATATCTGAAAACTCAGAACTTGCACTAGTTCTTCATTTTCTTCCATCTACGAGGAATAATTTTTACCATTAAAAATTAATGTGATTTTCTTTTGTTAAAGTACACTAAACATGAGGAATCTGCATCAGTTGATTGAATTAGTTCATTTAGCTATTTTCTTTAACAAATCCTGTTGAGAAGCAGAAAAGTCAGTAAATAAGTTCCACAATCCTGGAATGAATCACAAGCCTCTCCAGATGCTTCAGAATTGAATATGTGTGTGAACTGGAGAAAAAGAATCTGGCTCTTTTACAGTCTGAATATAAAGCGCACCCTCTGTTATGAAGGCATGTTCTCTACGTGTATAATCACCCCTTCCCCCCCAGGTGAAGATGGGCACGCTTAATGCTCACGAATGGGCTTCATCCACATGGAAGCAAAGGGTTAACCCCCTAGTGGGGAATAAGAGTAATTGCTTTTACCTCAGTGATCAAATTACATGACTACAAGATGGAAAAAGTAAGACATACTTTTCCTAAAACCACTAGGAACATAGCAGAACTGGTGGTCACATCTCTTCTTACACTCTAATCCTTTTTCTTTCAATTATTATATATACTACATTTTGAACATTTTGAGGAAACTCACCAATCACATGGCAAATAAAGTGAATTTTATAAGGCACCTTACAATTATTTCTGAAGAAAATAACTAATTGAACTTCAGTGAGACTGAAAAAGTCTGAGGGTGACGTGATCCTTTTTGTGTAAACTTTTTCCTAATGAAATGTTTGAATCATACTACTTATTAAATATTTGTGTACTTTTATAAATATTGAGTCAAAAAGAGTAGTGCAAAGACATAGTGTTTTGGGAACTGGCTGGGCTGCGGTGTTTGTGTTATCTGGGGGGTGGGCATGTTTACTTAGGGGTCTCATTTCAGCTGCTGACAGGGGGCCAGGCAAACAGCGCCCTCCCAGGTCTGCAGAGATACACACATACAGACACGCACACACACACGCACACACACATGTAGGGTAAACATATCCTTATGGGGACCGCTCATTCATTTCTATAGAGAAAATGCTAATGCTAACTATGACAA
>JAODUD010000095.1:13518057-13531860 GCA_026784285.1 Stomatorhinus walkeri | reverse complement strand
AGAAAATGCTGTGTCCCAAAAACTCCAGAAATGTATGAAGCGTGACATATATCGCCTGGCACTTCAGGCTAGCCCTGCCTCTATGCTTGTCAGGCCCGAAGATGGACATTTTGAAATAATCTACATATTCTACAATATTCTGCAAGACGAATTTAGCTAATAAACATTGTCTTTTTGCTGCTAGCACCATGCTTGGCCTGTAGCTTGAGGACAAAGACACTGTAGTGTGCAAACCAATAACTGTAGTGTGCAAACCAATGACTGTAGTGTGCAAACCAATGACTGTAGTGTGCAAACCAATGACTGTAGTGTGCAAACCTCTGCGCTGATGGAAACCTCAGTACAGGCGTAACTGTGAGGTACCTCTGGACCACGAAACACTCCAGGAAGACACCAGATTCTTCTCAGACGTCAGTCATACACTTACTATAGATTTGATTTGAAATACTTCTTAATTGTATGAAGTGTATTATTTGTAAAACTGTACTTTTGTCGGTCCAGTGTGATTCCATGAAAGCAATAAAACTGAAAGTTAAATAAGCACTAGCATTAATAATGTGCTTACTTAATATAAAGTGTCTTTATCAGTATTTATGTAATGTGAAGTATATTACTTTATATGCTACTTTCATGAACTGAGGTTGCTTTGAGCACAAAATTCACCTAAAAAATAATTTTACTAACACAAATTATTCTAGAAATGGAAATGAAGAATCATTCATCTAGCAGCCTGAAATCAGTGGGAAAAATTTCAGTGTGATATTCAAATCAGAATACGTGACAGGATACATCGGTGGTTCCTAGCGGCTAGCACGGGGTCAGCGGCATCCAGGACACTCAGAGTATTTGGGCGCCACGGTCTTGTTCAGTTATATGATCGCTCTGCTGGATTTGGGATGTGAACCCACAACCCTCCAGACTCTGACACAGATGCCGATCGTACTGAGAAATTCACCAGTTGGGGACGCAGATGTGACAGCTGGGAGCACGAAGGTGTGAATGAACAGGTGCGGAGTAAAAGCAAGATTTAAAACACATGAAAAACAACATTTTGGCTGATGTGAAGGTAGATTTAAAAAGCCAGGAGAACCACAAGGACAGATGAGCATTATTTCAACATGAAGAATGGAGCTGTGTAGAATATACCAGGAAGGAACCAATAATAGAACAGATCTCTGGAGGTATTTTTCAGAAAGTGTAAGACATAGGGATAGAAACTGTCCAGCAGTAAGATGTAGGGCACATTCCAGCTATAGGAAAAAGGAACTGACTTAGCACAATGCTTGCATTGCACACTGCACCACGTCACAGGCAGCCCAGAGGTCTTCTACAATCACTGCTACACAGCTATTGTAGCGTGGATGATATTAGAGACTTTTGGTAGATCTGAAGTGCATCCAGGTTAAAGTCTGGTTTGGAGGGAAGGGAAGCATCATTACAGAAAAGAATGTATCAGTTTATAAACATCGCAGATAGAGAAAGAAAGGGTAACATGGACTGAAGGCAATACAGACTGAGACAGGAGGCGGGGAAAAGGCCGGATCTGGGATTGCAGAGAACCAGCTACAAAGAGGCAAGAAGTGAGATGGAAAGGGCCAAATGGGAGGAACTGAAGTTCTACTGATTACAGAACATTATGGATCCCAGGCCAGAAATACCAGACTTCTGTAAACTATCCTGATGAAGATTTAATTTCAGTTCATCCTTAATTTGCAGTTCATCCTCAGTTCGCCTTTTTTTAACACAAGTTTATGACATCATTTGGGAACCCTTTTAAGACTGTTCCGGTGCAAGGCAGTCAGACTGCCAGGCCTGTCCAGGTCAAGAGAAAAGCCAGGTATTGATGTGTGCACCAAGCATGTGATCTTTACCCACTGTTCTTCATACCAAACGTCAGATTATCGTTTAAAGCATTAGCATTACAGAAACAGTAACATGCATTTGGCAGCCTTTCACAAAAGATTCTAGATATTCCAAATATCTGTTCCCATTTCATTTTTAATCTTAAATTTTGGAGAACTTTTAAACATTGTTATCTGGAAGTTGTCCCTGGGACAGTTATCACACTTATTCCTTTGCATAATAATTCATGCTTTCCATCCAGGATTGGCACTACAAAGTGTCATATGTCTTTATCCCATTAAAAATCACATCTCCAGCCTGCTCTGCTCCTCCTCTGTCATCAAGGACTTGTGTGATGTGGCCTGATACAATGTAACGAGATAATGCTCATTCTGGAAACCAGCTGTGGACACACAGGTGTGTTGCTTTTACAGCAGCTGCTCTCTGCTGTTTAGATAAACAATTAGTGCAGTGAATCCTGCAATTAATTCTTCCACATTTCTCTGCAAAATGCAGAAAAACAAATGCTATAATAATCAATGCAATGCACAATACCAGGGGTTAATTCATATATTTGCCAGTATCTGCATAGACTGAAAACTTATCACAGTATAAATGCACGGCCGTTGCATTGCCTAAAATCTTTAGTATATTTCAACCAAACTATATTAATGGGAAGCATTTAATTTCCTCCCAGAATTAATAGCTTTGTAACCGCGGGACAAAAAAAAATCAGCTAGAACACCGTTTTACTTTGGTTCGTTTTGATCACCAGAAAAATTATTTGTGACATACACCATTTTATTTGCTTTTTAAAAGTTCAGTGCCTTGGCAGGGAACAGGGAGCCAAAACAACAGCAAACACCATGAAGGCCCAGAAAAGCTGCAAATAAAGAAATAAAAAAGTGAAATTTGCAGACAGGGGCATTTTTGGTGCCTAAAAGAAAAACTAAAGCATAATTGTTTTGTCAATATTTGTAAAGGTAAATATCCACTAACACAAGGGTTTTAAACCCCCAACCAAGAGCACCATAAAGGGGGGGGAGGACTTAGGAAGATGCCAAGGGCCCCTTAGTGACTGGGGTCCTAAGAATTTTGGAATTTTAGAACATAATTTGATTAGTCTGGGTTCAAAACCCAGTATTATATACTTTTATGGGTCCCAAAATTCCTATCAGCTCCCATTTCCCCCAAATCAGGGCTAGGGACCCAATAACTAAAAGCTAACTAAGAGCTTTAATGTTGTTAGCAGAATCCCTGCACCCCCACAGCTGCTCTACGGAGGTGTTTCTGTGTTCTGGAGATTGTTGTGTTTTGCAGACACATGCATTTGATCACCTTGCACTGGCAGTGGAGAACATTTTTAACCGGACAAAGCTGTTTGGAAATATTTATATTGTTAAATATTTACTCCATTTCAAAAAAAGTGGTTAAAAATGCAATATAAAAGTATATAGTATATTTTAAGAAAATCAGCAAGAGTTTAACATAGTTTGACATCATAAATTATACATGTTAATTATATATGTAAACAATGCAAAGTACTGTATAGCTCTTCCTCCACGAAGAAATAAAGCACATGCTGCCTTTCGTGATTTATTACTGACCACACTGAATGGTTTATAATATTACTGTCCAAAGCTACAGTAGGTTTTTCCCCATTTGCCTTTGCTCTGTTACAGGCAGGCAGGTCAGATGGGAGCAGAGTGCTAAGGCACCGTTAATTCGCAGCAGGTGTTTGTAATAAAGCTTCACAGCACAAACATCTCCACATCTCATCTGCCGCGAAACAGAACCACCAGCGGCAGAGACTCTCCCACGTCATCGAAGCTTTAGACCGGGTTTTAGATGCAAGCTTCACTGGGACTGTTGTAGATGATTTGTTATGTCCCTAAACCTGAGTGAAATCTCAAGGGTGTGCATCTGCACAAAGCGGAAAGAGACTCATATCTTTTAAATCGGTGTCTTCTCATTATGCGCACAGGTGTTTGAACAGTTAAAAGATGCGTTTATCATATCTAAATATCAAAGCATATGAACACGTATAATATACATATGGTTAAATATTACCTTGAATTTTTTCTCTATCCTTAGTCCTGTTTAATCACACGTCGGTACTTTGTTAAACTCAACATTTCATGATGACGTGGCAGATTCATTGGACATATTTTTCACCTTTACAGTCGTTGTCTTGTGTTAGTAACAGAAGGAAAAAAAGGGGGAAAAAATGAAGAGGCGATGACTCCACCACCTCCCTAAAACTGCAGTGTGTTCGTTGCAGAATGCCGCTTTGATGCGATGCCAAACTACTTCCTTCATCTTTTTCTTCACTTTTGTCTTACAGCACATGCCTCTGACTTGCTGAGTGGCCCTTTTGCAAAAGCTAAACAGTCAGTGTGCACTGCATGGCTTTTTTAAAACTCATTTAACTAGGGTCACAGAACATGCTGTAACATCACCTGCGCTCTGCACATCCACAACACACTAAGGGCTCACAGCATGTTTTAAAAGATGCTCCAACTCTGTCATGTGATGCTGGTCTGGATGGATGGATGCTGCTGCGGAAACGAGACGTCTTTTTGAGAATATGGCAAAGTAAGAAATACTATTGTACTTCAAACATCAGCATGATTTTGTCTAATGTGAGATCTTAGAAGCGTATGACACATCTAGATATCAGGGAAAATACCGTACAACTTTTTTATCCCTGAAAAAAAGTATAACTCATTGTTTGGTAAACACATCTCTTGAGTGTAATTGTAACCTGTGACTTTAATTGCAGTTTATGGAAACTAAATTATTCTACTCAACCAGGCTGTGGTAGACAAGTTCCATGATGAAGATTTATGAAAGAGGAAGAGACTATTCCAATTAAAGCAGTTTTCCTGTTACACAGAAGATACTCAACCGCACAAAGTATGTCCATAAGCATATATTTTAAATAAAAAAGCCTGTAAATATGGGAGAAATAATCTTTATATAATCGTGTACATATATTTTAGCAATGGCCAGTGAAGTCTGCATTCATGTCAATATTATTTTTTTCAATTTATTGTGTTTTTCCTAGTCTAGATAATCTTTACAGTTGATAAACGTATCAGTTTAATATATTTGTATCGAATAGAATATTAACCAAAAAAAGGCAAAATATGATTTCGGCCCAATGCGAAATACACATATTTGTTTAAACAATGAGAAAGACTCAAAATTAGACAGCTTCAGGAATGTTTATTCATAGATGAGTATGTGAGATGTTTCTATATATAACTGTTAAGTATATACAGCACTGTAAAATGCATTTGCTAAGTTATTAAAGGTGCTAAAATGCAGTTCTGAAAATTTTTTGTTGGTTTCAAATCTCAATCCAGCAATAACAATACTTTGTGTTGTGCAAATACAGTAAAACTGATTTACCAAATAGGAGATAAAAAACTTTTAGTGAATGAAAGTATTTTGTTTGTAATAAAAATGTCCAAAGGCACGGTGAAATGAATGTCAGTAAAAATCATAAAAAAGAGATAATTTATTAACTCAGAATAAATATTTCAAATCATTGATTGATTTTTTTCTTTTAATTAATATAACCCAGGAGGATGTACCATCTGAAAATATCCATTTCTTGTCGCTATCCTTTGATGTGATCTTTCTTGTTGTCTGACTCAAAATGAGAGGAGGAATTTCCTGGGACTAAATGATCACCTTCAAGTGGGAGAGAAAGAGAGAGAGAGAGAGAGAGAGAGAGAGAGAAAAAAAATAAGTTTCTTGGGAGTTTAGAAGACAAGAAAAGTTTTGAGACAGCCCTCTAGCTGGCGAAGGAGGGACTTTTTAAAACATGAACATACACAAGTTATCTGGTGTGTCCAGCACCTCCCCAAAATTTTGAATATAAAAGCCAGGTCAATTCGTTCGTTTAGGCAGTAGGGAGTTTCTGCTGGGGTCTGGATTGGAGATACAACGACCGGACCCTAACTTGTATGATTGGAATCTAAAAAAAAAAGGATTCCCCTCGCCTCAAAGAGTCTACATGTCTAATATTTAGACATGTTCAGCTTTGTGGATATTCGGTTAGCGCTGTTGCTTGCCGCAACAGTACTTTTGGCAAGAGGTCAAGGCGAGGAAGATAGTGAGTAACTGTTTTATCATTTTTATTGTGCTTTTATGTGGCTGCCATGGAGAAACACAATGAGTGAATTTCGCCAAACTTTTAAGATTAGATAAACTCACACGTGAAACTCTTATTCTCGATTCCTGCATTTCCTCGTCGTTGAAATCTGTGCTTAATTGAATTGAAGCTTAGTCTGCATGCGCTGTTGCAGCGAAGCGAGTTGTTACAAGTCCACAGCATCCCGTGTTCGAGCGCTTTATTGCGTCCTACGGCTAGAAGCTCCAACAGAGCAAACTCTGCAGAATAAGGCGGGATGCACGACGGCGCATCAGCTTAATTACAGCCTCTGCTCATTCGGGTGGAGGCAATTTTTAGAGGTTAAACATAGTTTTGGGATGAATATGGCCCATTAACATGTTAGATTAAATATAAAACAAGATTGAGGCGAATTTGTTATTGTAATGAATTCCATAGACTAAAAATAGCCTAACTCTTCAAATAGCGTAACTGATTTCCATAATTTGGTCCAAATGTTTAATGATGCTACAGACATTTAACCTTTGTCTTTAACCTTGATCATTCTTAAATTGATATCCGGACTGGGTGTAAACAATGAAAAAGTAACCATTATAGAAAGCCTGTGATGTGTGAAAACAAACAACAAAAAAGGACATTCAGAAAACTAAAGATGTGTAGACTAAAGGCTTTAGACGTCCGGAGTGAAATCGTCTAGACATCACTTCATCTCGTAAGTTTTGGATACGGGGCGTGTTATCGAAGCGCCTCAATTCCACGGTCTTAGTGCGCCTCCTTGTGTTTGACGTGTGCACTGAAAAATTTAAAGGACCCCCCCCCCCTCGCTTGCATCTAAACGCGCACGCGCACTGAAAAGAGGGAGAGAGAGAGAGAGAGAGAGAGAGAGAGAGAGAGAGAGAGAGAGAGAAAGAATGGAAATGCTAAGTCTTTCTCTGTTATTCTCTCACATTTTGCAACATATAGTTTGCGATTATGTCAGTAATAAAAGTTAAAAGTCAGTAATTTCACCCACTGTTGTCTTTTGCACATAATTCTCTTTAGATAGCCCTATCAGATTTTATTTGGACGTCACCTACATTAAAGTGGAAAACAGTCCAGTTGAACACTGGGCCAAGCATAATCTTAGGGTTTTACCAAACTACGTTTGAGCCACAATTTTAATGCTTTAAAGCCACATGAAGTTTTCATTGAGAAATAAATTTAGAAAACTGTAATTGGCTCATTTTTACTCAACATGAAGTGCGTCTTTGTGGTGCAGTTTGCTGCGATTTATTAATATTTCAAATGATTTAACTATGTCATTTTAAAACTGGGATATGATACTGTTCACTGATATCATGAAACAGATCAATTTTCCCCACGCTTTTCCAAATATGTTTAGGCATTTTTGCTATATCAATGCACCATAGACACCCGCGTAATTAAAACCATTGGGTTTCTTTAATAAGATACATAAGCAAGCGAATAAAATTAAAATTGAATGAAATAAATGAAAATGTTATTACAAACATTAGAAAAATATAGATAGCATTTATTTTGCGAGTTCTAACGTCTTTTAGGCCTATAGGTTTCACTTTAAAAGTTTCTGATTAATCGGAATTTGCATTTGCTGATATAGCCTAAAATAAAGGTTCGAAGCAGTATTAGCAGCGCGATCTCCGTTGTTTATTTGTTTTTATACTTTGTGATTTTACGCGCGTCACTCTTTCGGTTCCCCTTTTCAGGGTTCCTGCGCGTTTGTTCGTTGAATGGGAAATGCACGTTTAAAACGTCGCACTCCTGCTTTCGTTACCTGCAGTCGCGGCCGGCAGCTGTCATTTGGACGGGCAGATTTACAACGACAAAGATGTATGGAAACCTGAGCCCTGCCAGATCTGCGTGTGCGACAGCGGCAACGTAATGTGCGACGACGTGATCTGTGAAGACACCACCGACTGCGCCAATCCAGAAATCCCCTTCGGCGAATGCTGCCCTATCTGCCCGGAAGATGACGGTACTGCGCCCCTTCCTCTCATCATTATATCTATTAAAGATGTTTATTGAAATCTTTAAAAAAATTTGGGAAAAAAATCACTTTTTAATTGAGAATAGTTTTGCCTTCAGTATGAGTCTTTTCATAGAAAGGAAACATAGCAAGAAATTGGGATGGAAAATACACTCAATTGGTAAAAGTATAATGTGTATATGTAATGAATATATTATAAAATCTATTAAGTATATATGCTGAGTATAATGTCCTGCAGGCCTGCTTGTTAAGATCTATTTGAAATTTTTTGATTCAATACACCAAAATATACCATTTGTTTATATGCTACCTGTAAAGTGTCATGTTCAAACTAAAGTATTTAATACTCAAAGTACTCACATAAACCAATAAATTAAAATACTGGCAAAGCTGAACTAAGATGTAATACATCAGACTTTTAGTTTCACACTATGACTAATATTATAAAATCTGTCTAAGGCCCTTTACTAAATGGGCAAGTTAAACAAACAGAAGTGGTTTTATTGGTGCTCTATAATCCACATTATTATCAGCAATATTTTTGTTTGCATATTTAATGTACACATTAGTAGAGTTAAATGCGTTTTCTTGGATTGCTTTTGGGTATTTTATGAAGATAATAATCTAGTCTATTTCATTAATTTGTTTTCATAGGTTCTTCAAAAGCAGAGGTAAATATTTTGCTTTATACTAACTAATGTAAAAAAATCATGTTACACAATTACATACATAGGGTCAAGACCTTCTAGCAATCATTTTAGTAAAAGATTTTGTAAAAGACTAAACCCTTACTTTTATACTTCAGTGTTATCTTTTAATGTAAGTGGATGTCAAGGACTATAGGGCTTAGTAAAAACATACAGAGGAAAAATGTGACCTTTATCGCCGTTTCAGGGACCCAAAGGTGACAGTGGACCCAAAGGTGACCGGGTATGTTCCTGTTTTAATTACTCTAAAGAGCTAAAAATAAGTATTCTATAGTCAGGCAACTGGAATTTGTGTGAAGGGACTAAAATAGATACTAGTCATATATCGATTCCTATATTTGCGTTTGAGTATTACATATTTCAAATCCTGTTTGTATTTATCAATTAGTGAATTTTAAGTGGTGATGTGAAACTCGCAGCACTGATCATGTACACCGAGTAAACAGAAATGCTAGCTTTGTGCTACAGAGCGAAGTAGTTGTTTATTGAAGTACTCAGTACTAGGTAGTCTATTTCATATTTTGAGACCTATGATAAAATCATCAATGTGTTACATATATATTGTGGAAGATTCCACTTTTCTTTTTATGCGTTGTCATCAAATTCTTCAACCTATAGGGCCCCGTAGGACCCCCAGGCAATGACGGCATCCCCGGACAGCCTGGCCTTCCTGGACCCCCCGGACCCCCCGGGCCCCCCGGCCTTGGTGGAGTAAGTACCACAGCACTTCTTATCCTCCACCTGGAGATCGCTGTACGCTTTGCCTTTCTCTGTGTGACTTCAGCACTGGTTGGTTGGACAGCGCACAGATTTGGCTCTGCTCACAGGAAGCAGGCCACTGAGCTTCATGAAATTAAAGCTGCCATTTCCGTTGTTGTGCCCAGAAAACATAAAATACTAGGCTAATGCCCACTAGCGGCTAAAATTAGCATTTGATTTGCATTTTCATTATGGTCAGCCATCTTGTACTGCCTAACTCTGTTCTTCTTTCCTTCTGCAGAACTATTCTCCTCAAATGTCATCCGGCTATGATGAGAAATCAGGTGGAGGGATGTCTTTCCCCGGACCTATGGTAAAGAGTCACTGTAACTGCAGTATGTGTTTTGAAGACTCACTGTAACTGCAGTCTGTGTTTTGAAGACTCACTATAACTGCAGTCTGTGTTTTGAAGACTCACTATAACTGCAGTCTGTGTTTTGAATTTTAAAATATCGATTGACACTTCCTCTGAGATCAGTAACTAATCATTTATTGTCAAAATGACCTGATAATTACTTTTTGCACCTTAACATGCTTTTTGAGAATTTCATACCTCACCAAAAAGTGTATTTTTTTCAGTTATTTAAACAAAAAAGTGCTTGAAGGATCACAGTTGTACCTTTGCTATATGTTTGTTTTCTCAATAAAAAAGTAAGTGATGCAACGTTCTGTCCCATGTACAAAGCTACCTTTGCTAGTTCTGGCAGGTTAAGCATCCCAGTACAGTTTCTGGTTGTTAACTCATTGTTTGTGGTCTAGGGTCCCATGGGTCCCCGCGGTCCTCCCGGTGCCGCTGGCTCCTCTGTAAGTGTGCCTGCCTTCCCTCACCAGTGACATTTATTCTTAGACTGCCCAGACCCATTTGCTCCATCGTGTCGACCAGTGATGTCATGCGCGTCACTTTATGATCTTACTGTCACATAAAACATTTAAATCAAATTAACTGTGATGACATGTTAACAATTGCAATGTGGATTACGGAACAACAGAAACTTACAGGGAGCATCATTGTTTAATGAGAAAACAAACAACAGCAATACATATTTCCCCAATCTAACAGGGACCCCAAGGCTTCACTGGCCCCCCCGGTGAGCCCGGAGAGCCTGGCGCTACTGTAAGTACTCCCTCCCCCCCTCTCTCATTCACAACAGTTGACCAGCTGCAAGGTTCACCTCTTCTTCCTCCTGCTCTTCAGTTTAGCTCTGCAACACATAATTCCCACATTGGACAAATACTGAATAAGTCTTTCAATGAGAAAGAGTCTTTGAGCAATTGATTTGGAATCTTTAATTCTTTGCACTTGTGCTTTTACTGTGATCAGTATTTTGTTATGAACTTCGTCTGTCTCACATCTTGCCCGATCCAGTCTGCTGTCAGTAACTCTTACTTTCTATCTTCTTCAGGGTGCCATGGGTCCCCGTGGTCCTCCTGGCCCATCTGGAAAGAATGGAGAAGATGTAAGTAACCAGATGTATTAATCCATCCATCCATCTATCCATCCATCCTCCATTCAGTTCTTTCCTAAGACCTGTGGTCATCATTTGATTGTCTTCCTTGTATGAATCAGAAGTACAATTTAACCCTAATCAGAAATTAGGCTCAATCAAATCAGTCATCAAATAATGCAAGGGTTAGCAGTCCTTTCAAAACATCACCGCTACCCTGCCATTAAATCACAAATCCTTGCCAAATTTGACCTGTTTTTTTATGTTGATAAAAAGCTCGGGCAGAGGTCACACTGTCCTTCTCTCCTGGTCAGGGTGAAGCTGGCAAATCTGGCCGCCCTGGTGAGCGCGGTCCATCTGGCCCTCAGGTAAAGCCTACTGACTTATTATTCAAACACCTAAGATCAGATCACTGGTGCATACGGTTACGGTCGCCATGGCTTATAAGGAACTACAGCCACTCTGCCACTTGACAAGTTGGCAACGGGCAGCATTTGTGTTGATTTCATCTCCTTCATCTGCAGGGTGCTCGTGGCTTCCCTGGAACTCCTGGACTCCCCGGCATCAAGGGACACAGAGTGAGTGAACGCTGGTAGAGAAGCACCCTGGTGGGTATAATGTAAAAAGGCTGCTGCTTTAACATTGTCCTGCGTTCCTTCTAAGGGCTTCAGTGGTCTAGATGGAGCTAAGGGGGATACTGGACCTGCTGGACCCAAGGTGAGCTTTTACACGGCTAATGCGGCAAACAGATATTGGCTGTATGCTAATGTTTGCGTAGAGCTTATTGTAACTATGTCTCCGTCAACAGGGAGAGCCTGGGGTCACTGGTGAGAATGGTGCTCCTGGCACAATGGTATGCAGCATTTATTGCCTCATATCTTGAAAGTATGGATCAGAATTTGTTTTGCATAAGTGAGATCCCCATCATAAACCCACCCCTGCCTTTTTTCCACAGGGCCCTCGTGGTCTTCCTGGTGAGAGAGGCCGTTCTGGTCCTTCTGGCCCTGCTGTAAGTACCCTTTAACAAAAGCCTCAGCTGTACAGCTCTGACTGAGCACATACATTATCCTCCAGTCTAACTGCACTCTTCCTTCTGGCTGTATGCTGTCCACCGTATCTTAAAGGAATCTCTGGCCTCTTGTGACTTATAGATTAACTTATTAGGTTAATAATCATTGTCCATTTAGATGGAACCTATCTCTTCTGAATAATGAAATTGCCCGTCTGCAATTTGCAAAAAGCTGCATGTCACCTGCTGAGGAGTAATCTGGGATTATGATGAATTAACATGCATTATAATATTTGGTAGTCATCACATAATACCCTTAAATTATTAGACACTATTAGGACCTCTTACTTACTTGCAAATCTCATTACACTATAATTTGTATACAGTATATACAATGAACAAAAATGTCTGACATGTGTTTATGGTCTGATGATTCCTTTTCTTTCCTAAATGGTTGTGCTGCTTAGGTGAATGATTAGAAAGGTCAATGAAACTTTATGCAAATAAACAAATAATTAAATTTAAATTTAGTAGGAAAATCATTTTTTGTTTTGTTCTCATATAAAGTCGGACAGGAGTCAAATATCTGACACTAGTACCTGTAAAATGTAACGAGATGTAAAGCAAAAGTTTTCTTCCAAGTATTTCATTGTTGGAGCCACAGCAGAAGTGTTGACTGGTCATACCTATATACTTACATACTGAATATGTCTGAAAGCCGATGTCTGAGTCTGTACTGTCTTTTTCTAGGGCGCTCGTGGTAACGATGGATCCTCTGGTGCTGCTGGACCTCCGGTAAGCATTTCTCTTAATATGTCGTCCATTGCTGTATTATAATTAACAGCGGTTAACTTCACTCGATCAATTTATCAAACTTCAGGCAAATCAGTCGCACGGCGTTTGTATTAACAGCATTCCAGTTCATATCCTCTGAGAGGAGCACTATAGTATGTTCACGTCTAGCTAGGAGAAAAAGAATCAGTGGGTACATTTATGGACCGGCACGTCACTAAAAACGAGATGTAAGATAGAATCAGGCATTTCAGTTCCATCCTGGTCAAATGATATCTGTGCAAACTTTTAGCACATTTACACAGAAGAACAGGGTAGGATGTCTGAGCGTCACATTGTTTCAATGCCATTTGGGTTCTTGTTGTAATTCACATCTCTTGCATTTCAGGGACCAACTGGCTCCGCTGGTCCCCCTGGCTTCCCTGGTGGTGCTGGACCTAAGGTCAGTGCTCCCGTCACCTGAGCAGGGCTCTTTCGTGACTCCCCCATACCTGTTAAATGAAGCAATGGATTCACTTGCAGATGGAATTCCCCTCTATTTGGTCCCAAAACAACTAACATGAAATTAAATGGGATTCTTTTGAAAGGATTATCCTGTAGTAATTGTACTAGGATTACTACAGCTATTCATGTAATTGTTTCCTGTATACATTTACTAAGTACATTACAAGTTACAGAATGGACTGGTTTCTTATAAAAAAATAATTTGATTATTTGGAGGCCATTGTTTAATCTTACATTGGCTGTAATGATTATAAAAGCATTTTCCAATAGTATTTGGCATTATGTTTTCTTTAAAGACGAGATGTGATTGCAAATAAGATAGGTAAAGCATGATATCAGTGAATCTGTTACTTTGTCTAGAAGGAACTTAAAGAAGATATTCTTATTCTTGCGACTGACATGAGGTAAATTGCTCCCACAGGGAGAGACTGGTCCTGCAGGAAGTCGTGGCTCTGAAGGACCTCAAGGGGCACGTGGTGAACCGGGTAACCCCGGACCTGCAGGCTCTGCTGGCCCATCCGTGAGTAAAAGGCTTGGACATTCTGTAGGGAAAACATCATTTTATGTATATATGTGTGTGCATGTGTGTGTGTGTATAT
>JAODUD010000095.1:13496947-13517957 GCA_026784285.1 Stomatorhinus walkeri | reverse complement strand
ATATACATTTTTCAATTATAACGACCTGTGTTTCTTTTTCTCTGCAGGGCAACCCTGGTAGTGATGGTGCCCCAGGCTCCAAGGGTGCTCCTGTAAGTGTCTCTCATGATTCTTTGTTTTGTATAACTTTTCCTCCAGTTTAATGACAGATGAATAACACTTGCTACTGGTTTGATGGCTCCTGTAGGGTGCTGCTGGTATTGCTGGTGCTCCTGGTTTCCCTGGACCCCGTGGTCCCCCTGGACCCCAAGGCACTGCTGGTGGACCCGGTCCTAAGGGTAACAATGTAAGTAGATTTTATCCTTTGCTACAACAGAATTTCCCAGATAAAATTGTTTGGCTTTGATTAGATATATTTGTTGTACAGGCAGTCGCCGGGTTAAGAATGTCTGACTTATAGACAACTTGTATTTAAGATCAGACTGCCATAAAGC
Organism: Stomatorhinus walkeri; assembly: GCA_026784285.1. NCBI lineage: Eukaryota > Metazoa > Chordata > Actinopteri > Osteoglossiformes > Mormyridae > Stomatorhinus > Stomatorhinus walkeri. Next base: position 13,517,523 of record JAODUD010000095.1, on the reverse strand, counting down.
CTATGGTATTAAAAATTTGGGCTAAATATGATGGTTCATAATAATGAACGCACACAATACTTTGAGATGTTCAGGAAAACATTATTGTTGTTCTTTGTTGTGACTCGAGGTGCAGTGCCATACCCTATGCAGCTACTTTTTTTACTACTGTATTATTATTATTATTATTATTATTATTATTATAAGTGTTTTGACTTACCTAGAAATTCAACAGACTTAGGGAACAGATCTCTTTCATAACCTGAGGACTGCCTATAAATAATCACACATGTACAGTAAGCAACCGCATAACAGCAGGGAAGTGGTTTATTTAAATTTGCACTGTGTTTCACCTGACAGGGTGAAGTCGGTGCCCCTGGATCCAAAGGAGAGCCCGGCGCCAAGGGTGAGCCGGTGAGTATACCTGAAGGGAAGGCGGAAACACTACCGGCATACACGGCTGTAACGGCTCCGTTAAACTCTGCATTACGCTGGTCCATCTCACATCAACAACATTAATTTAGCACATATTACTTTTCGTATTTCTTCTCCCATGCTTACTGACACATTCACACTCACTTTGTTTGCCCAGTTGAACCTTGCACAGGAAGGAGCTGTAAATGAATATGCATGTTAACAATTACTCTTCATCGCATTCAGGGTCCTTCAGGCATTCAGGGACTACCCGGTCCTGCTGGAGAGGAGGGCAAGAGAGGTGGCCGCGGTGAGCCTGGTGGTGCTGGACCTCGTGGAGCCCCTGGAGAACGCGTATGTTAACTTTTCTTGACGATCCCATAATCTTCTCCTGTGAGTGCAACACCTGAAGGCACTGTTTTTAAAACAGTATTATTAAAAAAAATATCACTACCAGAAAATTCAAAACATTCATATTTAGCTTGTGGTTAGCATTGTTGTCTCACAATTATGGGACCTGGGTTAGAGTCTCCACTGGGATTCTGTGTGTGGAGTTTGCTTGCTCCATGTCACCACAGGGTTTACTCTGGTGGGGATTCCCCCACAGTCCAAAAACATGCTGAAGCTGATTGGAGTTACCATATTGCTCACAGTTGTGAATGAATGGTGTTTGAGTGTGTGTGTGTGTGTGTGTGTGAATGGTGTGTGAGTGTGCCCTGTGATGGGTTGACACCCAATCCTGGGTTGTTCCCTGCCTTGTGCCCTGTGATGGGTTGACACCCAATCCTGGGTTGTTCCCTGCCTTGCACCCATAGGCTTCTGACCCCCTGTGACCCTAAATAGGACAAACAGTTTCAGAAGATGGATGGATAATATTTAGAGCACATTTGCTTTGTGCTGCCAAGACCACTATTTTGGTCAAATGTGATATGACCTTTGTTTTGTATATAACCAATATTACCGTGCTGTGGAGACAACCTAGTGCCAGTAACAGGAGAGAATGATCGGAATCATATGGAGCGCCCACAGTGTGTGAATGTGTGTGCTTCTCCTCCACCCCACAGGGAGCACCTGGTGGCCGCGGTTTCCCTGGTTCTGATGGACCTGCTGGCCCCAAGGTAGGTTGCAACCTGGCACATCTTATCATCTACCCCACACTGGTTTGCAAGCACTTCCTAGCGTAGAATCAAGTAGATTGCATATAATTAATAAAACATCTGCTGACATTTAGGTTTATACTGTAGATCGACTTCTACATGTGGAAAGAGTTATCATTCATCAGATGCATGGAAACAACGCACATAGGTGTGCTAGAAGATTCTGTCCTTGGGGTGAAAGGGGAGGAGGATATTTCACAGGTAGCTACGGCCATTGCGGTAGAGCTTAGCTGACCAATCTGCTTCCTCCAGGGCGGCCCAGGCGAGCGCGGTTCTGTTGGAGCAGTTGGTCCCCAGGGAGCTTCTGGTGAGCCCGGACGCCCCGGTGAGCCCGGTATGCCTGGATCCAAGGTGAGTTTCCACAGTCTGTCTGTCTGACGTTTGCTGTCGTCCTGCACTCAGTCATGCTTCACCGAAGAATTGTTATTCTCTCCAACTACATGCGTATGCTAGGATTAGGCATTTAGATGCTGTAGGAAGTCTATGACATTCATGTGCCAGGGGAAGGTGACAGTGGTCCTGATGTATGCTTTTTTACTCCTGCTTTAGGGTATGACTGGCAGCCCTGGCAGCCCTGGTCCTGATGGCAAGGCCGGCCCTGCTGTGAGTATTGAACCAGACAATTCATCTCCTGGCAAATTTTACTTAGAATAATATAGACTTAGGAGTGAAATACTGGCTAAATACTTACACATCCCGTTTAATTGGCAGGGTGCTCCTGGACAAGATGGCCGCAGCGGACCTCCTGGCCCAACCGGAGCCCGGGGTCAGCCCGGTGTCATGGGATTCCCTGGACCCAAGGGAGCTGCTGTGAGCATCATATGTTCTCCCCAGTTTGGCAGACAAATTTTTAAATGTCGTCAGAGGACCTTGTTGAAAAAGATGAAGTCGGCCATATGGATGATGCTGCGTGTGACAGTAAATGATGGATGGATTTCCGTTCCCCCTCCTCCAGGGCGAGGCTGGCAAGTCTGGTGAGAGAGGTGTTGCAGGACCTACTGGTGCTGTTGTAAGTATTCCACCTCACCTGCACATTGGCACTCTCTGATGTGATACAAAGCATTTGGTCTATGTATTACTGAATTTCTATGATACATATGAAGAATGTGTATTATTATTAGGAGTCCTTGGTAATATAATGTGTGTCCGTGCAGGGTGCCCCTGGCAAAGATGGTGATGTCGGTGTTCCTGGACCCTCTGGCCCTGCTGTAAGTCACATTCATACATTCATTCATACACTAATTCATTGTATCTCATTCATACACTAATGGTGCCCAGTGTGTTACTGTTTATTTTTAATGAGTAATAATTTGCCCTTTGCCATAGGGACCTGCTGGAGACAGAGGCGAACAGGGACCCGTTGGTTCTCCTGGATTCCAGGTAAGAATCTCTATTTCATTAATTGAGAAATATTCATGTTCTATCAATATATGAATGTACTTATATCAGTGGTGTTTCTACATGAAATATCCATACTGATATACTGTCTCACAGGGACTTCCTGGACCCCAAGGTGCTACTGGTGAGCCTGGCAAGGGTGGTGATCAGGTAAGTGCAGTGGTTTCAGTGCCAGTAATCAGCAGTTAATTACTGTGTCCAAAGAACGCAGTACCACTGGGTCACTTCTCTCTTAATCTTGAAAGACTAGGGAGACGTAGATTTTTTATCCCTTTAAAAAATTGTTTTTACAAGTATCACTAAAAAGCAAGCCATCTTATTAATAGTTGCACAAAGTACTAGTTTTTTGATAAAATGTTGTTACAAATGGTTTACCATGCAGAATAAATAAACTTAAGACTATCCTGAGATAGCTGCAGTACTTACATAAAGCACATTCTTCACTGGATGTTATAAAATTTGATCTTTACGTTTATCACTGAAAACCAAGCCCTCTCATTAGCAGTTGCACAAAGTACTGATTTCTCATTCAAATATTGTTCAAAATGGTTTATTATGTCGAATTAAAAAACTTTCCTGATAGCACACATATGTCTGCCTGACGTTCACAAGTTACATCTAAATGATACTAAACTTGTTTGCTAATTGGCAAGATGTCAATGCAAGGGCAGTTTCTGATCTGCAGCTAACACCAACCTAACTGCGACCTGTTCTTGATCTTTCAGCAGTGAATTTACATTGCTTAATAGACACGGCGTATTAGGCAGAATAAATACATCGCGGGAAGATCTCAAACGGGTCGTGATCACTGGGTGTGACATATTTAGGAATTTGCTGACGTTATTGATCAAAAAGCAGTAACCCATTCTTACCAAAATTGATAGCAGACAATTAAATCTATTCTCATGCAGCACCCTGTCGTGTCATTAACTTGTGCCAATTGTTTCATTACAAAGGGAGCTCCAGGGGAAATCGGTGGCCCAGGACCCTCTGGAGCTAGGGTAAGTGTTCGGCAGAGTATCACCATCTGCATGAGTAGCTGAGAATTACACTGGAACAGCTTTGCCCTCCTTGGGATAACCTGAGACAACACACCCTATACTCATAATCCTTCTTTTTCCCATCCAGGGTGAGAGAGGTTTCCCTGGTGAGCGAGGTGCCCCTGGTGCTGTTGGTCCTGGTGGTCCTCGTGGATCTCCTGGCCCCTCTGGCAATGATGGTGCAAAGGTGAGAGCAGCCAAAAATGATCTTGTTTGGTTAACATTTGCGTTAATGTCTCACAAATGTATGTATGTATTGAAAAGAAACAGGCTGAGTAAATACAAACTAATATGCACTTAAAATGAGTTTAAGGCATATATTAAACTATTATATTAAACAACAGCATCACCAAGTGTCCACCATTTATCCATATTTGGTAATCACCTTTTCTCTTATTGTGTGTGTCACTGCATTATTGGGATTACGGCTCTGCCCATAGAAATGTCCCCACAAAGATATGAGTACAGGTGTGTGTGTGTGCATCTGTGTCTGCCTGTGTACGCATATATATGAATTGCTTCAGCTGTCTAGCTGTCCAACATATTTTAACCCCTCCGTCTCTCCACTCTAGGGTGAGGCCGGTGCTGCTGGTGCTCCCGGTGGTCAGGGGCCCCCAGGCCTCCAAGGGATGCCCGGTGAGCGTGGTGCTGCAGGACTTCCAGGCCTCAAGGGTGACAGAGTGAGTATTGACCCGCCTACAAAACTGAGAGGTCCAATCCGATCTCTACTAAACTAACAGGGGGCTCTGATTGGACTCCGATTGCATGTTTGGGAGATGTATATGAAATTTGATATGTAGGTGTCCTTCATATAATACTTATTGATAGGAAATATTTTACCTACTTGGGCTAAAAGGGGAGGAGGATATTTACCTACTATAGGCGTGCCCATCTGAGTGTGTTTCCCAGTGCTGATCCAACTTCTCCCATAGGGTGATGGTGGAATCAAAGGTGGTGATGGGTCTCCTGGCAAAGATGGCATTCGTGGTATGACTGGTCCCATTGGTCCTCCTGGCCCTTCTGGTTCCCCTGGCGAGAGGGTAAGTCTAGAGTGGAAAAGTATCTATCTTGAAATTTCATTGAAAAACACCTTCTGAACCACTAAAGATTATGATGTTCACAGTTTCTAATATTACAAAATATTACTTGGGTTGAAAGGCCTCTTCAGATTAATTCATGCAGCATTCTCTGTTTCTGCATCCAGGGTGAAGGTGGACCTGTTGGTCCCGCTGGACCTACTGGTAGTCGTGGTGCCCCTGTGAGTGTCTCTGCCCGTCCTGCACATGCACCTTTAAGCGCTACTAAAATCTGACAAAATGAAGTCAGTGCGTGTAACTCTGGAACTGATGTACAGAGAAAAGTAAATCGATAACTGAAACCTCCTTTTTTTCCCAGGGAGATCGTGGAGAGACTGGTCTGCCTGGACCTGCTGGATTTGCAGGACCTGCTGTGAGTATGAACTGAAAACCCTTGACAAAACTAAAGAACCTCTTTTCACATATATATTAATTTCGTGCTGAGATTTACCTCAAGGGCCAACAGCTCCTATAGTATGTGTGAACTGCAAAAGCGGGGCAGTGGTGGCCTGCTGGTTAGGGAAGTGTGCTTATGATCGAAAGGTTGCTGGTTCAAAACCTTCTCCAGTAAGGTACAATTCAGGTATCCTAAGCAAGATACTGCCTCTAAGTGCCACTCCCTGGGTATTGAATAATAGCTGCCCGCTGCTATGTCACATATGGGTTAAATGCAGAGGGCACATTTCGTGGTTGTGGTGTGTCAACAATGACAATTATTCACTTCAGATATGAAGCCCTCATAGCAGTTCCTAGTGGTGAACTTAAGTGATTTGAGTAAAAAAGACATATAAGAGAAGAAAAGCATGTTTGGACTAAGGTATCAAAAGCTGTTCTGTCTGGCTTCTGATGGACATTGCTCCTCTCCCTCACTATAGGGTGCTGATGGTCAGCCTGGTCCTACTGGTTCCAGTGGTGACACTGGTCCTAAGGGTGATGCTGGTCCCCCAGGCAACGCTGGACCTGTTGGTTCCCCTGGACCTCAGGTGACTCCCGACTAGTGCTTCCCCCCCAGTGTATTAACTCTAAAATATGACCCCCCATCAGACACATTAAACATGGTTACCTGTTTTGATCCCTAATTACTGGATTGGTAATGATTGTATTTTATCATTAGCATCAGCCAATGTCCTTGTAGAACATGCTTGTACTGTGATTTTTTTTAAACTTATTGATTAGAGAAACACTGAAACAGGTGTCCAGTAAATGAAAAAAACACCAGTTTTATCCAACAGGAAGATTGCATTTCAATGTACCAATGTAGGTATCTTTCTGCATCCAAAAGCAAACTATGTATTTTCATCATGTGCCTGTTGAGTGAGGTATGAATGTCTTCTCTACAGGGTCCTGCTGGTTCCACTGGACCTAAAGGTGCTCGTGGTGCTGCTGGACCTCCTGTGCGTACCAATTTTCCATCTTAACAAACGTTACATACATACATTTCATTTATACTTCAATTAAGTTGGCTAATCAGTATAGAAACTCAGCATTAAAATCTTTATAAATATGTTTTGAAGAAGTGTGAAATTTGGACTGAAATTGACGGACATATTAATTTTTATTAAATGGGACATTTCAAACATCGAGCTGCAGTACGGTAACGCCAGTGGTTTTGCTGTGTAGGGTGCTGCTGGATTCCCTGGTGCTGCTGGTAGAGTTGGACCCCCAGGCCCTGCCGTAAGTTACATTGTCGTTCCTAAGGCGTTTTTGGAGGAACTACATCTTTCTTTCATGTTGGCTAACCCATCCGTCCATCCATCCATCTATCCATCCATCTAATGTTCGATAATGCAAGGCAGAGCTTGGCTTTAAACCTTTATAAGCATTTTACTGAGCAGTGGAACTATGCAGAATTTTTTGTAAGGTTTAGGCTAATACTTCTATCATTTTTTTACAATACGTTGCAGTTCCATGCAATTCCTAATGCATGGCTCTTAGATCAATGCATCCCACTATGCTGTTCTTGAACGTCTCAGTAGTATTTGGTAATAGTTGCGTTACAGGGTAAGTCATTCTGCACTGCCTGTCTCTTTCATCTCAGGGTAACGGTGGTCCTCCTGGAGCCCCAGGACCTTCCGGAAAAGAAGGACAGAAAGGTCCACGCGGTGAGACTGGCCCTGCTGGTCGTCCCGGTGAGGCTGGAGCTGCCGGATCTGCAGGACCCAGTGGAGAGAAAGGCTCCCCTGGGTCTGATGGTCCCTCTGTGAGTACTTCAGCAAAGGCTGATAAGTATATTACAGGCAGTGAAAACTGGTCTGGAGACAGAGGAAGATACAGAAGGTGCAGGAGACAGAATTAACCTGTGTCTGGTCTCGTCTCCTCCAGGGTCCTCCTGGTATTCCTGGACCTTCTGGTATTGCTGGTCAGCGTGGTGTTGTTGGTCTGCCTGGACAGAGGGGCGAGCGTGGCTTCCCCGGTCTCCCTGGCCCGCTGGTACGTGAAGCTGCACAGTTCTGGAGAGACGCACCATTCCCCGGAGAGTTACACACGTAGTGCTGGTGGTGTCATGTGACGCTCACTCAGAAACCAATCAAACCAGTTGCACTCTTTCACACAGCTTTTGTGCGGTACTGTCAGGTTAACATTCATGCTCATTTTTGACGCCCCTCAAGATCACTGTACAACACTGTATAGAACAACTGATGCTGAAGGGTTTGCATATGCTAGCATTTTACGTTACTTGTAGATTAATGGATGTGGAACAGATTTCAGCAACTTAAAGCTTGGAGTGACTGTATGTAAGCATGATACACGATGTCGCAGGTTACTTAATAACACAAAAGCAGGAAGTTCTCTTTGCTGCTGGCCAATCGGCTTCACGTCACGCAACATCAGAAGGTTTTGTTTAGGCTGTTTATGGTAGTTTACAAGCAAAGATCTGCGTTACATTATAGGACTATAAGAGACACTGAACAATATCATTTTGCAATAGACTGTGTTCTTGAGATGAAGGTCAGGCTGTTATGTCAAGAAGACTGGATGGGAACCACAATGATTATATTAAGCCATTATAAGATAGTAAAGAAATATCTGAATACAAAAAAACTCCTGATTATTTATTTAGAGCCTATGCATTTTATTGTTTTTATTGCCTGTAAAATATGTTCCACTATAACCCTGACTCTAAGTAGGATAAGCTACCTGAAGATGGATGGTTATTATACATTTCATATTTTTCCAGTTTGTTTTAGTTTGTGAAAGCAGTGGTGTTACTGTCTGGTGACAGGCATTTTTTGTTTGCTGCAGGGAGAGCCTGGAAAGCAGGGATCTGGTGGCCCTGTTGGTGAGCGTGGACCTCCTGGCCCCATGGGACCTCCTGGACTGAGTGGTGCTCCTGGCGAGCCTGGCCGTGAGGTGACTGACACCCCTCTCAAGTCATGTCATTGGCTGAATAATACGTCACAGTCAATTTTGATACCAGACTATATACATAAGGTTGTGAAAGACTATTTACATAACGATGTGAAAGGATATATACAAAAGGACACAAAGGGCTATATACATAAGGATGTGAAAGGCTATATATATATATATATATATATATATATATATATATACACATAAGGATGTAAAAGGTTATATACTTAAGAATGCAAAAGGGTAAATACATAAAGATGTGAAAGGGTATATACATAAAGATGTGAAAGGCTATTTACATAAGGATGTGAAAGGGTATATACATAAGAATGTAAAAGGCTATATGCATAAAGATGTAAAAGGCTATATACATAAGGATGTGAAAGGCTGTATACATAGGGATGTGAAAGGCTATATACATAAGGATGTGAAAGGTTATATACGAGGTATATATGAGGTGAGCATAATGTTAAAAGTTAAAAGATAGCTGACTACAGCATTAGAGCTTTGCATCATCTCTCATCTCAGTGCATTTTATTACATTAGATTAATAACTGCTCCTCCTCCAGGGTTCTCCTGGTAACGAGGGTTCTCCTGGTCGGGATGGACCTTCTGGCCCCAAGGTAAGCCTGAACTTTCCCTGGAAAATGTTTCCACAGTGAGCATGATTTGTGCTTGTGTACGTTACTCCCTGTGTCTTATTTTTTCTGGAATGGAGTTTTTTTTAAACTTTGATAGTCGTGATCTACAGGGTTTCATCGCCTTCTCATGTCCCTCTCCTCCCCGGTGGCACTAACCCCACTGTCACTCTCTCTCTTAGGGTGACCGAGGTGAGAATGGTCCTGGTGGTGCTCCTGGTGCCCCTGGAGCTCCTGGTGCCCCAGGTCCCGTCGGCCCATCTGGAAAGACTGGCGACCGCGGAGAGGCTGTAAGTATGAAGAGTACGAAGGGATTCTGCTATGTGTGATACTGGCCCCTTACCTCCACTGAAAACAAATTCCTATCAATGCTATATACAAAAAAATGACATTATAGACCTAGCTGCAATTGCTTAAACCATGTCAGAAATTAAATGTATATCAAGCTGAGGGTATAATATTATGGAATGACTAATATACATAGAATGTATTGTACTTCTTCTAAATGAAGTCTATTTTAAAATGCATACCTTTAGCCATTAGCATGATAACCATTCTGTGATGGAAATGGGTCTGTTTTGTTGCATGACCACACGTATCACCATATGCTCAGGGCCCTGCTGGTCCCGCTGGTACCGCTGGTCCCGCCGGAGTCCGCGGCCCTGCCGTAAGTAGCCCGTCGCACGTCAGACATGAAAAACGAAATCACGCATTTCGCTCGAGAACAAACGCAAGCCAGGAAGCTGATTTGTCTTCTTTGTGCAGGGTCCTTCCGGGGCCAGAGGCGACAAGGGTGAGACGGGAGAAGCTGGCGAGAGAGGCATGAAGGGGCACAGAGGCTTCACTGGCCTGCAGGGCATGCCTGGACCCCCAGTGAGTAAACATGCAGCCCGCTGACCTGCACCCCCTCACATATAAGTCATCCTCCCATCTCTGCTTTGATATTTTATTCAATCTGAACTGATACTCTTTATATGTTTAACTGTATCTTTAACTGAAAAGTCATGTTTAACTGCACCAAAAGAAATTCCTTGTACTTTTTGTACTTGCCGAATAAAAATTCTGATTCTGAAATTGTTAAGTACTGTGATCCCAAAACTCCAGCTTCCATATATTTACATATACACTATCCCTTTTACTCAAAAAGTCCTCTTCATGTCGGATGTTCCTTCACATAGGGTCCTTCTGGCGAGCAAGGACCTGCTGGACCTTCTGGCTCTGCTGGCCCTAGAGTAAGTACCACCATTTCCTTATTGATGTGCTTCTGCAGTCAAATACTAGTAATAGAGCAATATAAAGTGCAAATATTTTGCTAAATATTTTTATTGAACAAATAAATCTGCAAACTTCCATGAAGAAATTGGTAGTTACCTATACATCGTTTTCTCATATTTGTAATCTTCAACTACAGTAGTGATACTCATTTGTGGTGTTATACTGCATGTGGCATGGCCTCTGCATAACTTTTGACATTTTTCCTCCCCAATCCAGGGACCTTCTGGTAGTTCTGGTTCACCTGGTAAAGATGGCCCTGGAGGTCTGCCCGGGCCTAGTGGACCACCTGGACCCCGTGGTCGTAATGGAGAAATGGGACCTTCCGTAAGTTTTGCACACTGAGACATAAAACAACTTCGATCTTATATTATATGAAAGCCACGGGATAATATTTCTCTATTCCTTTTATCTTTCCTTTTCTCAACAAGGGTCCTCCTGGACCTCCCGGACCCCCAGGACCTCCTGGAGCCCCCGGCGGTGGATTTGAAATTTCCCTGCCCTACATGCCTGCCCAGGAGAAGGCACCTGATCCCTACAGAGCTGGCTACAGAGCTGATGACGCCAACATGATGCGCGACCGCGACCTGGAGGTTGACACTACCCTCAAGACCATGAGCCAGCAGATCGAGAACATCCGCAGCCCACAGGGCACAAAGAAGAACCCTGCCCGCAGCTGCCGGGACCTGAAGATGTGCCACCCTGACTGGAAGAGCGGTTAGTTGCCACGCAGTGCTGAAATGGCTCAATTTCATAGACTCATGCTTTCATACACAGTTCTTGTGTATCTTTTGGCCTCACATTCAGTTCCATCATATCACCCCTCTGCAGGAGAGTATTGGATTGACCCCAACCAGGGATGCATTCTGGATGCCATCAAGGTTTACTGCAACCTTGAGACTGGCCAGACATGTGTCTACCCAACTCAGCCTGATATTCCCAAGAAGACCTGGTACACAAGCAAGAACACCAAAGAGAAGAAGCACGTCTGGTTCGGCGAGGCCATGACTGATGGTTTCCAGGTGAGAGAACAGAAAATACCCCTAGTTTTCGCTGTGTATTTAACTCAGTGTGCTGCTCATTCACCCACAACGATTGTAGGGAAGCTAGATTTTATTTGTGGGATAGACAGGATAGCATGTGTCCTTTTGTACACACGTTTCTAGCACATTCTGTGTTTGTTTATAGCAGTGTTTCCTAACCTGGCCCTTGGGGACCCACAGATAGTCCATGTTTTTGCTCCCTCCGAACTCCCTGCCAGAGCAAGGAAGGAACAATGACATGGACCGTCCGTGGCCCCCCGCAGACTGGTTTGGGAAACACCTTAAGGTAAACCAGTGATTTCTTGGAATGCTAACAATGCCAACTCTCTCAGTTCCAGTATGGCAGTGAGGGCTCTGACCCAGATGACGTCAACATCCAGCTGACTTTCATGCGCCTGATGTCCAACGAAGCCTCCCAGAACCTCACTTACCACTGCAAGAACAGCATTGCCTACATGGACCAGCAGGCCGGCAACCTGAAGAAGGCCCTGCTCCTGCAAGGATCTAACGAGATCGAGATCAGAGCCGAGGGCAACAGCCGCTTCACCTACAGCGTCAGCGAGGATGGCTGCACGGTGAGTCCTCCACTCTACTTCCACACTTCCAAGGGTCCCTCTAGGGCCTGGAGGGGGATAGATGCTGTGAAAAATAAACACTCACTTTTGGTCAATTTCACAGGCTGATTCAGGAAGGTGTCCAAAAGTTTACTATAAAGTTACTTCACTTTAGTGTAGTAGTCTAAAAACCATGCCATATGCAGATGATTATGTTACAGTGCAATAGTAGGGAAGGTGAAATGAAGAGTGGATGTTGATCAAAATATTATGCCAACCTTGTGAAAAATCTGATGGTCATTCTATTGTCTTCTTCTTTATCACAGTCACATACTGGCGCTTGGGGCAAGACAGTCATTGAGTACAAGACAACAAAAACATCACGCTTGCCCATCATTGACATCGCTCCTATGGACGTTGGTGCACCCAATCAGGAATTTGGCATTGAAGTTGGCCCAGTCTGCTTCTTGTAAAAATGAAATCTGGACTTGAAATTGTTGTTTTTCTAGCAGTCATCTCTCTAAACTCTTTTTCTATGCATTAAAAAAAAAACCTAAAATGTCATTCGGCTGAAAACGGTCCACTTGCTTAAAACTACAGATCTGAAGACGGTGTTTGTGTCTTGTCAACTTCTAAAACCATTTTTGGGACCACTACTTTTATCAACCAACATCAAGGGACACTTTAAAAAATATTTTGTTTCACTGGCAATAGGAAAATAATTTGTAAGTGTAAAATCCCCCTGGAGTATACAAGAAAAGCAAACATGAAACATGAAATACAGGTGACTTTTTTTACCATGTTTTTTGTTTTTTTTTTTTTACTGCTGCGGAAGGACAATGACAAAAACAAACGAATGCTATGTACCATTTCTGGTGTTTAATAAATTTGAAAAACAACAGTTAAGTGTCTTGTTGTTCTAACCACAAGGGAAACAGCCACTGGAGAGCCATTGTTCTTAAAAGTCACCAAAAAAATTGTAGAGACAGGGGTTAATTTTTAAATTTTATGGCTACCTCAGAAAAGTTCTGAAACACCAGGAAAGGTTTGACACAAAACGTATGTTTTGAAAAGCAAGTGGCCGCTGTGAAAGGTGCTATTTTTTCAGGAGGTCCTATCAATGGTGTACAATGCAAGATCTACTATTGTAGTTTTATATTATTGTCACTGATGCTTGTAGGATCTTTGGTGCTACAGTTCAAAATAAATAAAATCTCTTGCTTGTCAGTGGAGCAAACTGGTTGTAGTTCTTTTTAAAGTGTTTGATAAGCTCTACAGTGGAGTTCACCAGTGAGAGTACCTTACTGTAGATATGTTCCACGCAATCCTGTCTGATGTAGATTAAGCATGTGGATTTGTTTTAAATTTTGTTGCAGTTTTTTTCCAAGTTCTTGTCACCTACATTTTCCCTTGATTTTCATGTTTTCTGGCCGCCTGCCCTCAGCCCATCCTGCTGTCACACTGTTCCTTCTGCAGTACACCTCTTTCAAGATTTGTTTTTGTTTGTTCATTCTTTTTCTTTTCAGCAAAATGATTTTTTTTTTAAATGAAAACAAGGAAAAATGGAAAAGATTAAAAAAAATCACCAGAGAAGCAGACGCATTCTGGGGCTTCAACACAAGGAGATCTGTACCTATTTTGTATATGTATAATAATTGGAGATGTTTTTAATTATTTTGGATGCTGAAATAAAGCATGTTATGTGGTCTACCTTACATCTGTGGCATCTTGAATTTCTCACTATATCTCTCAGTGAAGCACAGATTGTACAATACTTAGAACTGCATTAACGTAATCTTCAGGAAAACACCCCTGAACACTTGTTTAACCTTGGATGAGCGCGACAACACCTGAGCGCCGACATCTGATTTTGTTGTGTTCGGTGGGCATCAGGGACGAAGCAATTTTGGATGCAAAAACTTATTTTAAACTTATCTGAAACAATAGCATATTTATATAGAAAACTTTCTGTTTCATACCTTGGCAGCTATATTGTACTTTGTAACCCATTGTGTATATGTATGTGTGTGTGTGTGAGTGATACCTTAACATTTGCAAAATCAATGAAAGAGTCCTGCATGGAATAATGAAGCTGCTGTGTACTTAATAACCAATCATGACTGGAATCTGGATCAGACACATTTAACCAAGTGGCAAAAACCCAGAGGTGTATGACATTCCTCAAAGTGACCTGCCCAGTTAAACAGCTGGTCCTTGATGCACGGAGGCAGACTGGGGCATTTGTAGATGACCCAGCCAGAGGCAGGAAAGATGCTTATTGCTGAGATGAACAGGAGGGGGATATAAGCGCAGTACTTGTGGTAAGGGAAAAAAAAACGGCTGATGCCAGTAAAAGCAATTTGACCCAATCACAACATTACACAATAATTAGTGAAATTAATGTGGCATGCATTTCTACACAAATTACAACAACTTTCTCTAATTAAATGCAAACAGGACTGACATCTGAAGAAGGGTGAGCCCTACTGTGCCTTGTGCCTCCTGGAATAACTGGAATGGTTTGTAACTCAGGACTGGAAAAGCTATTGAGATGAGGATGGATGGATACATTTTACAAATAGTAAACGGTCTTAGTCAGCTATCCATCGTTTACACTATATAACTTCATAACCATAACGGAAATGCGTTAGTGTTGTGAATATTACAGTTCAGTTCAGTTGTAACACGAATTTTATTGTTACTGGTGAACAAATGAAATTTTGTTTCATTAATTAATTTAATCAGTACTTTAAAGATACACCTTTACACCTGTTTAAAAAAACCCAGCTGAAAATCTGCCAAAGACAAAGCCGATGGCATTAATTACAGCAAGCAGAGTGAAAATACTGAATATGTAAGTTTATTTTTTCTTCGCGATTTTTAATTTATTTATATGTTTTTATTGTTATTACAAACAGCCCTTAGAATCCCACTGCGACAATGTTTGGAGGATTTATGATAATTAGTGTCTGGTTCAGTTTCTCATTCAAATAATAAATGTATTCAAGACCTACATAACATAATCACCATAACACGCAGTATGAGCTTAAAAGTACCACACATTTAACCGTACAAAATTGATTATAATAGGCTATTCAAACGACTACAATAAGATTCCACGCTTATACCAATAAATACATCACGTCTGTCACACTAACAACTCTGTCTGGGTACTGCATCTGCATGCAATTCGCGTCAAAAATAAAGTCCGTTTTCAAAATTAAAGCAAATCTGGAAAAGCGCGTTCGTGCCCATTCTAAGCACGCTGCTAAATCCAGTTATTTTTTGACAAAAAAAATAACAAACAAAATCCTATATACAGACAAAATAAATGTGGGGTTTTGTAAATTAGATTTTGCCATGTATCTTTAGGGAATCGGGGGTGGGGGCTTGTTTAAAACCATCAGCGCACATTCCCCCCAACTTACACCTTGGCGGCCGCGCGGTGCCTAGCGGCTCATAGACGGCTTCTGTCCACCTGGTGATGTCATCCGCCTGATATCCTGCAGAAATAAGCGCAACGCCGAGGGTCCTCAAACGCACGAGCCCAAGTGCCTGGGCTGAGCGCGGGACTCATGCCTTGCTCCATCCGCGTACTTCACTTTTTACAGCATAAAATGCAACTTAACGAGTGGATCGTCGTCGACCTTGCTGCTTGGCGTTTTACTACTTTGGACAGAAAGGATACCATTCCGGGCTGTCTACTTAGTCTTTTCCCTGAACCACTTGGATAAGGATTTTCATATATTTTGCATTTATGGCCAAGATAACGTTATGTATATCATATATTAGAAATGTAAAAGTTTAAATGCCCAGATTTTATATATGTATGTGAATTTATTTTATGCTTCTTAATTATTTTATTACTACATTTAATAAGTCTGCGGTAAGTTAATAAGAAACTAATACGATTTTTGTTTAACTAAGGTAGTTATCTGTTGTATTTGTATAGGTTGATTAACAGTGCATTTGTAACAGTTGATTAACAGTGCATTCGTCACAACTAATTTATGCATTACGTAGATCTCAGTTTCTAAATCTGTAAATGATTAATTCCATTGCGTGAGCAATCCGGCAGGAGTGATTGATTGGACCTTTTTAAAGACCTACACGTATAACCCCACTTCATTGGCTAATTGTTCTCTAGCCTCCAGCGCGTATTAATTGGTATGATTCTCAATAGTTGGATAACGACGCTTTTCGTCATCGAAAAGTATACCATTTTTGTTTCATGTGATTTTTTCAGTGTAAAATGTATTTACGAAGTTTAATTTTTAAAGCCGATATTTTAGCACCTCGAATTCAAAATATTGCATCGATTATTGATCATTGAAGAGATTTATACTCATATAACCCATTGGACAAAGGCGTGGTTACGCAGAATGCGCGTGGGCTTAATAGATTAATAGATTAATTATACTTTCAAAATGTTAAAAAATAAGCTGGAGTATAAATGTTTATGCTTTGTTGTTGTATGTGACATTAGAAATTTCCAGCAAAATGTATATCCCTTTAAACCTTATCGTGTCATACTATACTTTGCAACTAGGTATACATTTTATCAATTAAATGAATGTACCACAGCAAAATTTTACTTTTAACCACAGAAATTAGATTTAATTGAAATGCTTGTGGTATCATACTAATGGAAAATATCAATATAAGTAGAAATTATTAACTAATATTAAACTATAATGTTTGCAATATCTGTTAAGATATATGATCACAAAACTAGCGGACAGAATAAGGAAGGTGTTTCGTAGTCTTCTGACTTCATCAAACCAGTTAATGTAGAAAAGCAAGATTCTGTGAAACCCAGGCGTCTTCTAATATGTCGGTTACCTGAGAATAAAAAAACCCGTTACAGTTCAACAATTACCAATCAGAATGATGAGCTGCAAGTCTGTAAGTTTAAAAGCACTACACCCTCGCTAACTGACCAGTCCCATACTGAATCAGCTTAGCAAACCTACCATTTCGCCTTGACCTCCTTCACGGGTCTTTCTAAAAGTTACTGTTGCCATCATCTGGATAAAGTTGGTATTGCAGCTTGTTCACAGCACACAACGCTGGAAATCGAAATGGAATAGGTGCAGTGTCCTGCGAAGTGAATAGGGCAGTCTTACCTGGAAGGTATATCTGTGTTTGGATCTCTGTCAAAATGAAAGAGAAAGATAACATTAAATTTAGCATTGTCTAAGTTTGTGTAACAGTTAAAATATAACAGACTACAAGTACAATTGTTTAAAATACCAGAATAGAAAGTCATAGCAAGGGATTGTTGAAAAAAAAATATTGAGGCAGCAATAAATATATCATTATCTTGAATGATTCTGAAAGTCAGTTCCAACAAAATGTAGAATGCTGTACATACATGAGCTCCATAATGTTGATATTTTATGTTATAACTTTCTAGAGTTACCCGCCACTTAAATCACTTGACATATAAAAGTTTTGGACCTGATTTAACTTGGGGAAAAAAATTAAAGTTGCACCCATAACCATTTTGTATTTTTGGATTGTCTAAATGTCTTTATCTAAATGTTAACTTACCTAAACTTATCTAAATGTTCCTTTTCTGAGAGCCTCCTACTAACTTGCCTGACATAATTGTGTGAATAGCTGTTTAAGAGCTTTGGGCTCCAGGGTCATGGGGGGGGGGGGGGGCTTTAACACCGTTATGGTACCATAGACACACACTGCTGGGCCATGATGAGGGGGATGTGGGGGCTGTCTGCATGGAACTGGCTCTGGAGGGGGGGCACCCTCTCTCCTGTGCGGACGTTGAACTTGGGCAGGGTGGACTGGGGCCGGGAGGCGTGGCGGCTGTCGGCCATGCTCCGGAGCTCATCTGTGTCGCTGTGGATGGTGCGGTGGTGGTACAGCTGTATGCTGGGAGGAAGAGGTGGGATGTACCCCAGAGGGGGAAGATTCAGGTCCAGAAAGTAAAAATCCAGACCAGGATTTTGTTTCAACCAACCAGTTGAGTATAAAGAGTCACATTCCTATTCAACTGGTTGTTTGAAACAAAATCTAGGTCTGGATTTTTACTTTCTGCACCTGAAATTTCCACCTCTCATGTACCCAAAAACAGCAGGTGCACAGCAAGCACTTCCTCTCATGCTAAATGTCTGTTCTGTAGGAAGGATCACAATAAATTCAGCCTGGAATGCTGTGGCATGTATTTAACTAATTATACTGGGTATCTTATTTCAGATCGCTTTGGGAGTGGAGTAGATACTTTTTGCTGTTTGATTTGACATCAGAATATGAAATTATTTAGGTTCATGAACAAAATTTTCACAGATGCAGAAGCTGCGGTCAGGTACACGGTCGCCTGCTGAAGGCTGTGGTGTCTGTTTTGCATTCATATGCAGCGCCTTTTCGTACTTTGGCTGCTAGTAGCGTTTGGAATCACACAGAGCATGACCACTATAAAACATGGCTGTCGAGCGGGTGGCACAATGAGGCAGAGATGTGCTTACTCAGCTGTCCTTGCATCCCGTTTATCCCTGGGAAGAAAACGAAAGAAAATTATGACCACAGCAGTCAGCAGTGTTACACACTGCAGCAGAATATTTCGCTGTCTTTTGCACCATTGATGCAGGGTTTAAAAGAAAGCTAATGAAGTGAGCTGAGTGGCTTGGCATTCATACACAGCAAGTGTTGAGCATCTGCTTAGATTTGTATTGTTTTGCATTATGCTCCATACAGAACTTGCATTACATATATGTTTCACTCTAAGCTTTCTTCATGGTAACTGGAGGTGTAAGCAGTTGAGAGAAGCTCCCGAACGTACACGCCTTCTCGCCGGCAGCACATGATGTACGCCAGGACGGCGCACAGCAGGCCGATCAGCACAAGGGGCACGATCACCATCCCAATGTATGCCGGGAAGTAGTCATGGGTGGGAGGGGATTCGGGGGGGTCGTAGAATCCCTGAGCCTCCAGAATTCCGGAACCTTGGGTCGGTGCCGGAGGCGGGGGCGGGGGCTTGGACAGGTCGATCTGGAGAGAGCCAAGGAGAGTTTGGGGGCCGAGGTATGTGCTAAGCACAAGATCAGTACCTTTTATAGCTTTACGCCTTAAATGTACTATTTTTGCTCAGATGCATCTGTCTGGAACAGAGTCAAGTGAACACCAGCAGTAGGGGGGCTACAGATCTCAGTGTGTCATTAACAGCTGTCTGGCCTCTTGTTGGTTACTGGGCGGATAAGAAGCATAAAAGCGAAATAAAACTATCCCCTCCAACTCAGACTCTGTCTGTCTGTTTCTGTCTGTCTGTTAATAATCTATCTATCTATCCATCCATCCATCCATCTATTTATTTTGTGATGGTCACAGTTTTTTTTTCAAATGCAGTGTTATTGTTACTTTGAACATGTCATTTTATGACCTAAGGTGTAATTACTAATGATGATGACATAATTATATATTGATCTTTACATACAGTAACGAGTGATAATCTGACTAAATGATATTGTCGTCGTATACGCAGTTAGAGCTAGTGTTTCTGAAAGCGGCACTGCAGCATCATCATGTATGTACGCACGCAGTGTGCACCATACCATGCAGCGGCACTGACCAGAGTGGTGTTGCACCATGTAATGCAGTTGCTGGGATCGGAGCACACTGTACAGTCAGTGGAGGCCTTTCCAATAGCTCTGCATCGCTGCTGGTGCTCGGCACGCGCAATCCGCAGCAGGCAATCAGAGAAGGGCTGCTCAGAGCCTAGCTTCACATACACCCTGAAAGAACACATACCCCCCTTTTCCTGATTGCACTCAGATACTCCCTAATTACAAAGAGAGACGAGTAGTAATTTAATGGTTACAGCTAGATGCCAGATACAATTTATAGGTGCAATCTTATCATTTCAAAATACAATGTAAAGAGTGTCCCTAGTTACACTACTGGCCAAAACCATACCAAACACATAATTTTTAGAGATTGCAGAACGTTATTTATCTGTTGCTCCAGTTATTTATTTAATCATCCAATGCATGATATTTGTAACATTCTTTGTTTATAAACATTACTACCAATATTTGTGTGGTAAATTTTAGGGCATAATGCCAAAAATTCTAGGTAGTCTACTACCTACAATTTTGGCCACTAGTGTAAATTGCTTTGTGAACACTTTCATTCACTTCAAAAGAATTTATTTAGTGTTACTGTAAGCTATTTGATTTTCACCTTTCATATTTTATGATTTTTTCCCCCACATTTTAAGATAAAGGAGTTAACTAAAGACACGAGTATTGAACGGGAAAGAGGTAACAAAACAAATATGCATTATTGTGGCACCATTATCTAGGTGTGACACTGCGAGGTTAAACATATTGTAGTATTATTTAATGTTGTAACATTATCGCATTTTTGTGAGTGTGACATTCTGACATCATTACATAAATGTAGCACTGGCGTATGCCACAATGCTGCCCCTCTGACTCGCAAGCTTGGGAGGAAGTAAAACAACTGGTGGTGCTAATGTAGACCATGGGAATGTGCAAATGCGACAGATGGGTTGCCATGGAAACAGCACATATGTGTGGGGACTGCCGCTGCCTTTTGTCACAACCTGCCTGCACCACAAAGCCTGGAGACCAGACCACTGCTTTCCATTGCCTGTCACACACACACACGCACAC
>JAODUD010000095.1:13475664-13496912 GCA_026784285.1 Stomatorhinus walkeri | reverse complement strand
TTTGCTGTATATTTGAGAATACATGTGTATATGCATGCATATATCCAAGAAATGTTACCATAAGGCTTTGACTCAACAGCAGTTTAACTAGATTATGAGACCTACCTATAATACGTATCAATGAGCCTCTTTAAGCAAATTAAACTGCTGCTGAATTTGAGTCCTGTGCTGAAGTGGAGTGAAAGTGTCTAGGCTGAGGAACCCTGACGTGTAAATGTACTCGGAAATGTGCTTTAAACATGAATAGTGTATGATTCTGCCATGTTCCTTGCTTACCCCTCATAGTGGCCTGGCAGGGGGAGGGGCACTCTGCCGCCTCTCTCTAGTGCAGAGCTGATATTGACAAAGGTCAGCCTGTGTGTCGCCCCCCACATCTTCTGAATGTCCTTCTTTATATCATCCTGAACTTTAGAGGACAGAACTTTCTCAATTTCCCTCAGGGGGATGTAGAATTCAGCTTGATATGGCATCTTCTTTCCTGAAGGGAAACATATTATTACTGTCTCTTACAAGTAAACAGGTCTCATTGGTTTGGCATAAGATCAAAAGGTAAAGGGAAGGTCTTGCTGCACCTGGAGGTCCAACAGTTATCACCATCCTGTCTCGGAAGGTATCGTAGCTACGCTTGTTAATGACTGTGATCTGTCATGGAAATAAATCCAAAAATGTTTAATCCTAAATGCTGTGCGGAAAATAATGTTTACTGGATTGTATACCTAAATCTTTAACATTTCTGCAATGAACCTGAGAGTCTGTTAACTGAAAGAAGATGCATTGCTTGCTGTAAAGCACTCTAATAATGTCCTTATTTATAAATAGTCATTTCCACATGGTTGATGTTTCATGATCTCAACAGCACAAAAAAGAATGTCACTTTTATTCTTGGAATTTGTGCCGTTTGCTGAGCTCCATTAACTCTTTCTGTTGTAATAGATCCTACAGATTATTGATCATATGATCCTTAAAACATCCTTGTACTACAAACCCTTTCTCCAAGGAAATTCCTGACAACAGTCCACTCGAGCAGGCGGTGGGAATCAGTACCTCAATCACGTTCTTGCCTTGGTGCTCTTCCAAGGGGGTTCCGTACAGGAATCCATTATCCATTGGATGCCTCTGGGTGTACCGAAGCCACTGGGGCAGGTCTGGGAAGTACTGCTTATTGCATTTGAACACCATGGGATCATCGTACACCCGGCCTTTTTCCACATCAGATCACACAGATGGAAATATGAATCCATAAGCCTCATATTCATTTGAAATCCATTAAGGTCAGATTTTGATTACTTTACTCTCACATTTAATTTTCACATCATACTGCAACAGCACCACAGCTATGACAGTGCATTTTTTTCAGCCGGGTGACACCATAGGTATATCTTGGAGCGTTTAAAAGAGAATGAAAAGAGATGACGCTGACCCTACTTTACTTAGCTCATGAACTCCACCTAGTGGAATGATGAATTATAGCAGACCATGAAAACGGCTCCTGCTGCAAACCGGGTGCCCCGCCGCTGGGGAACACCGTGCATGTTCATTGGCGACGATGTGTAAGCTCACTTAGGCAAATGAGCAATTGTTCACACAGCAATAATTTCTGGCTAGGCTAAATCTATTCTCTTTTCCCTAATTGCTAAATACTTATACTAATACAACAAATGCACACAGACGCTACCACACTCAACGTTAATGTGACAGTTTTCCTCTAAGTATGAGGTTATTTTGCAGGCTGCTTTACTTATTTTTCAAGTTACAATTTTACCCAATTATTCATCAAAACAATTCACAGTATAGTCTTTGATTAAAATGAGGTACAATGGCAAGGATGCTCTCAACATCTGAGTCTGAAAGCCAATGACCATGAGCCGGCAATGTGCCATTTCTCAAACATGCTCTCACCGTAGTGCTTGAGGAATGGTTCAAAATCACCCTGGAAGGTTTCTCTCTCCAACTCGTACACAAACAGTTGACCCACTTGAGTAAAAGCCTTTATATCTGCATGGACCGCCAGGAGACAGGCCAGATAAACTGTGGGAGGAGAAAATAAGGCCTATAATCCTTAATTCTGGGCGTATGCTGCACTCACAACACAGCTCATGCACGGCACTAACAAAACACTCAGACACCTTTGTAACGGGCAGCTGGCAGATGCACACAGCCAGAAATGTGTGTTCATATTCACACTGCTGCCTGGAGCAGAAGTTCCTCATCTTTAGCTGCCATGGCCTCTGCGGCTCTTTAAATACGTATGTAGACTGAGAAATCACCTTCACTTTCTAAAGACCTCCATAAATGTATACCTACATAACCAACTAAAATAGACTAACAACAGGGATATGTTTTAAATCCTGTTCAAAGAGGAGTTCAGCACATTTGAACAAGCCCTTTAGATGCAGAAGTAAATCACTCACTCAAATGCTTCAGAAAATGTCAAGAACCTGGCATGTCTCCCAACCTCATGGATGCCAAATGTAATGAAAGACACATCATTGTTCTGTTTTCAAATACCCTTACATTCCTGTCTCGTATGACAAATATACAGTTCTGACGTTTGTTACGTCATAAAAAAAAACAGAGAAACTTGCCTGTAAGACACAATTCCCAGCTCTTGTCAGCCATCTTGTTTTATGTTATGTGATTGACAGTAGCAGAAGGAATACGGGAACTGCTATGCAGAAGTAGTTGGCTTCGGCTATTTTAGTACCCAGCATTCCCAAATAGATCATGTGTGCACTGGTGTCTATATTGGTGTTTATTTGAGCAGTGTGCCTATGCAATGCAACTCATAAGTTTATGTACTGAGAGTTTCATTGAATGCTTTCTGTGCTCTGTTCGTATGACTAATTTTGCACATTAGCTTTTGGTAACAGCATTTCCCAGAGAGCTCAAACTGGGTGGTGTTTGGGCTGGGCTGATGGGATGGTGGGGCTCCACCGCAGTGACATCTTACATCAGGCACCTACACGCTGACTGGAAGAACTGAGTGAGAGGTCCTTGGCAAAGACAGTAAAGCATCAGTAAGATTCAATATTCAAGATTCTTTATTCATCACATGTAGTTATAGCTGGTACAACATACAGTGAAATGTTTTTCCCTGGCTGAAAAAGTACTCTCCGACTGTGCTAGACATACAAAAAAATGAGAGGTAAGAAATAAGTATTCAACAGAGGATAAGTATAAAATAAGAGAAAAATTATAAGTGTAAAAAAGGAAAAAGGAAGAAAAAAAAAGACAAGGGAATAAGTACTGACAGAGGATAAGTATAAAATAAGAGGAAAAAATAGTGGGGTACAAAGGAAAAAAGGTGTGTGTGTGTGGGGGGGGGGGGGGTAGTGTTTCCACATTTTTTAGGGCCCCTGTCACTCACAGGTGATTGGAATCATCCTAATTTTACTCTTCATGGCACCCTTGTTGGACCCCCACTACTGTTGCCACTTTCAGAAGAAATATGGGATGCCACACCCCCAGAATAGTACTTGCTGATTGTACGTAGTTACTTACTCACATCTAACAGAGCCTGGCCCACCCAGGTAATGAGGTTTCTATCCATCTCGGCGACATGGCTGAGCCCAGTATCAAATTATTCCACAAGAAAAACTCTGTTCTCTGTTAAGGATCTACACAAGGTCCATCTGGAGAAGCAAATTAGAAAGTGTGATTTCCAAAGGGAACACAGTAATCTGCGTTAAATTATAAATGGAATGCCAGTGAAAGGTGAGTTCTGTGGTTGTTTCCCAGCTGGGGGGGTATGAGGTTAGCTACAGTAAAGATCCCTCTTTGTCGTATCATGTTTTTTGAGTTCCCCGAGTGTATAGCTTATAATTTGATATATTCAAGACCCCCTATAATGCTGGGCTCCCTGAATCTGCCAGGGTATCCGTACACCCCTGATCCCACTACGGGGAACCATACACAAAAATAAACAATAATAATATTACCTAATGACACTGACACTCGGTATCTAAGCCTCTGTTTCTCTTGTTGTAATATGGAATATATTGACTAACTTGTGACATAAAGTCAAGACATATATTTGTTGTAATATGTCAATTGAAATAAAACTTTCAATTTGAAAACCATAGCTCGTTTTGTACTTACATGCAGTTAAAGCGCACTAGCGTATCTCCTTAATTACTTCCAAATTAAATTATGATGTAGATATTAGACGTACTTTGTTACAAAATAATGATATAGAAAATAGGTTTTTACATGTTGATGGTAGTGATATGCAGCTGGAAGTACCCTAAGTTATATATATAAATTAAAGAATGGATTTATGGAAGAATACACTGCCTACACTGTAGGCCTATCGTCGCTTTAAAAGACAAATTCTCCACATGAAACTGCATCCCCCGTTGCGCCAAGTCACTAATGCAAAGACGACGATGGCAACTAGAATCTCGTTCTCAGTCCTTTGCCCCGATCATCAGTAACGGCATGCCTCCTCATATATAATATTGCCCTATATCTATGCTGACATTATAGGAAAATCTCTATTCATTAAAATATATACCAACAAACATACACGAATTTAATAAAATAAGACATGATTAAATATAAAAAAATACATAGAAAACAAAAACTCAACATCTCCTCGTTAGTATAGTGGTTAGTATCCCCGCCTGTCACGCGGGAGACCGGGGTTCGATTCCCCGACGGGGAGTGATATTTATTCGTTTTGCACGAAATACACATCGTTTTGCTTTATTCTCCCTTCGCTAGAGTCCATACATAACAACAGATACATAAACAGGACTCGCATAGCTCAGCGTGACCTGAGACCCTGATCGAAAATGCTCTCCAAACAGAGGCCCGGCCGAAGATAAAGCAGCATCAGGACTGCCACCACCTGGGTTAGCAATTTATACCCCTCTGCAATTTGGCAATTCAGCGCAGTGCGATCAATCTTCAACCTCATAAATGTACAATATACTTTACTAGACAGAACGATACTTTACAGTTTGCACATTGTACTTTACGGTATTTCCTATTTCAGCCATTTCTTTTTTTATATTTATTTGATATATTTATCCTCTATTAGCCTTATTTTCTGTTTCATCCATTCCTTCTATTTATTTCGCATTTATTACATAAATGCGTACCTCTGCAGTTTCTAGTTATACGTCTACTTCTATGTTTTGTCAGTGCCTTGCTTTTGTTTTGTGCTATTTAATTCTCTTACGTTACATGACACGTTCTGGATGGCACGATTAGAAAAATCTCATGTACTGTTGTGGAATAGGCAAATAAAGAATTTTGAATTTCCTACACCATTGCAAAGTACTTATGCTGGCGGAGATGCCATATGCTCACGACGAGAGACTGGGAGAGTGAGAGAGGGAGGGGAGAGAGGGGGGAAGAGGGGGCAGTGCTGACAGCTCGCCGCGATTCTGGGGAGCGAAAGCGGAGCGTGGACACAATGGAGCGCGCGGCAGGAGACTCGTGAAAGAACCGTCCATTTACCAGGTACCGCCGTGGCCGCACGTCTCATCTGGCGTGATCACCGCGCACGCCTGTCCCTGTAGCTGCCGTTAATGTGGACATTATCGTGGAATGCAAGAGATGCAGGAAGCAACGTAGCAGAGTAAAGGCATCAGTAGGGTACACGACCGAGGCCCCAATTCTCCGCATGGTCCTAAAGCTATGGTGGCCGGGGATGGTTTGGGTCAAACAGTCATAATCGCTCATTTAAACAAATAAACATCTGGCTGCGATGCTCGCCATGGCCGTAACCTTTACCGTCCGCAGCGATCTTTGCATGTATAGCCTAAAGCGGCGGCTGATAGCTGTATTTTTCCAACCATTTAAAAAATATTCCAGCGGCGGTTGCAACATTCATCTCTCTCAACAAAGCCGTCCGTTAGAAATCACATATGCTTGTCAAATTTCATGCATCCGCATCAGTAACGTTGACTCACGTTTGCCATCAAGATACGAGAAAATGCCGTTATTATTAAAATAAAGATCACATTCGTGATAGCCACCGACACTGCTTGAACGGAAAATACATATAACACAAGCATTAAAGGCGACAAGACAGTTTATGAAATAGGTGGCGTTTTGCTTTTCAAACGAGAAAATAGTCAGACAAAAGTAGTCCCATCCCACTGTTTATGTCAGACCCGAGCAATCTTGTCTTTTATTTTTACAATCTAATTTCAAAAAAAGAATGTTATTTCAATTTAAAGTCACAGCTGGCAATTCATACGCAAATACATGCATATTTCCGACACTAAACGCTAGCTGAAAATATGTGAAGATTAGACAAGGGCCAATGTATAAAGATTATTCGGCTACGGGTTGCGTTGTTTTCGACAGACAGATCAAAATAAAATGCAGAATGGAAGCAGTTGCAGATTTAACTAAATACTGCTAATGTCCGGTGTTAGACGTTAAGGAAATGCATTGCTTTCACTAAGCGGTATATATGCAAGATTAAAAAAAAAAAAAAAAAACGGTAGTACGTATTGTTTAGTCAGGCATGTGTATGGCATAATCGATAAAATATACAAGTAGTAGGGGCTTACATTACTTTTTTCCTTCGATAATTTTAATGTTTAATTTTTTAAATAACAATGATGAGGAAGGAGGAAATGGTAATGGACTGGCATTAAGACCCGGGGGTGCTCTTCCTCTTTGCTGCAGCTTTGCTGTTGCGGGAGGACCAGAAATCTGCAATAAGGCGGATGAGAAAATTCAAGAGATCAAAAATGTCATGTAAAGGGGATTAAACACAAGTGACTGATAAATGCGGGGACCGCTGGTAACGTATCGGTCG
This sequence comes from Stomatorhinus walkeri, assembly GCA_026784285.1. Classification (NCBI taxonomy): domain Eukaryota; kingdom Metazoa; phylum Chordata; class Actinopteri; order Osteoglossiformes; family Mormyridae; genus Stomatorhinus; species Stomatorhinus walkeri. The sequence goes on along the minus strand of JAODUD010000095.1, from coordinate 13,490,134 downwards.
ATGTTTTTGTAACAGATTTGCACTTACTTAAGAAAGTAACGTATTTTTTCCTTTTTCAATTTATTGTGAAATACCGATGTAAATCATAGATGCAGAAGCCTGATTCTTGTATTCTCCCCATTCGCTTCCCTAATTCTGTGCCCGCGTTTGTGTTCCTGTCTTGCTGACCGCTGCTATGGTGGATCTGACCGGTTTGCGATGACCTACCAAAGGAGATAAAGGGGAGCTATGCCGTTACTGACCTACCTCAGCAACGCTTGATTAATCATGATGAAGACCGAGTCCCCGTCCTCAGCCAGCGCAAGCACCACTACCAACTCCAACTCCAATCTCAGGAGCCCGTCTCCGCACAGGAATGCGTACGAGGCGGGCATCCAAGCGCTGAAGCAGGCAAAGGATTCGCTAAACAGCGCTGCTAACGGTGATGGCCAGGAGAGTAAGCCCAAGCCGTCTTCTCGGGGCCGCAGGTATGGCTCTAATGTGCACCGCATCAAGAACATGTTCCTGCAAATGGGCTCTCCTGTTCCCGGTGAGGGCGAGGACCTGGCTAAGGGCAGCGACCGGTCAGTGCGTCTCTCATTACCGAGGGCCAGCAGCCTAAACGAGAACGTTGACCACAGCGCACTACTCAAACTGGGCGCCACTGTTTCAGAGCGCGTCAGTCGCTTTGACCCCAAAGTGGACGGGGGCCAGCACAGGGGGTCGTCCGGTTTTTCCAAGCTGCAGGAGACCCGCAAGATATTTGAACAGCGCCACCTGCAGGAGAAGCAGGCGGCCACCAACCGTATCCTGTTAAAGAAAGAGCGGGCTTCTGGCTTCCAGGACGGTCGGCTGGATGTGGTGGTACGCTTCAATGGCAGCACAGAGTCGTTGGACAATCTAGATGGAGGCGGTGCAGTGGAGGCGGTCTCGCCCACCGTAAGCCAACTTAGTGCCGTCTTTGAGAAGGCTGACCTCCGAAACAACCTGCACAGGCCCTCCACCTCTCCACTGCCCTCTCGGGGGGTCGCCTCGCCCTCAGGGAGAGCCGGCAACCTCAGTTCCAGGATCATCTCCAAGAAGACCCATGCCCTTCCTCAGAGCAACCAGGAGCAGAGCGGCCAACCAAAGGACCAGGAGGTGTCGCCCAGGAGTTCCAGAGCTAAGGTGAGCACCCAAAATGAGGACACTGTTTCTTCAGAGGGCTCAAGACGGGGAGCCCAGGCTGCCGAGGCAGACAAGGCTAAGCTGGATTCAGAGGTGGGCAAGTCCAACGAGGCTGTGAGCTCTAGCGCGAAGGATGAGGCTGAGAGGGGGCCAGGCCTCGCAGGTGGACAGGAAGATTTTGGGAACCAAGAGGCAGCCAGCCGGCTGGTGCAGGCCGAGGTTCACGCCTCGCAGGAGAATGAGGAGGTTGCTGGGAAGAGGGAGGGCTTAGAAACAGCCAGCTCTGTCGGGAAGGATTCTAGCACCACCGAGGTGGGAGAAGAAGGAGAGACAGGCCTTGCAAACAAGGTGGAGGAGTCCCTACAAGGGGAGGACCTGTGTGAGGAGTCCCGGAAGGAGGATTACTCGGAGGCGGACTTAGTGGACATCAGCGCCTACAGCGGCATAGGGGAGGACTCCGGGGGTAGCCAGCTGGATGAGGAGGAGGAGGAGGATGAAGACGACACCTATGAGCCTGAGTCCAGCTGTACTGAGATTCCGGGACTTCCTACAGAGGAGGAACTGCCCCCGAGCCGGAAAATCCGTTTCAGCACCGGCCCGATCAAGGTGAGTACTCATCAGGGTTTGGCTGGGGGGTCTGTGGGTGCCACTGTAGCCGTTTCTACCCTCTGCTGCACAAGGGATGCTGAATATCACCCATCTGAAGTTAATTTATACTCATTTTATTTATATAGGATAGTCTCACGAATCTGTTTTGCTACTAGACTTTTCCTGACTTGCCTGCTTGCCAAGAACCACCTAGTGGAAGGCGCTGGGAACTCGCATTGTGGAATGAAGTGACTTTGGTGCCATGTAAAATGTGATTTGTGATCTGTAGAAAGCATACATATTCACTGCCGTAGTCATGGATGTTCCGAGTCAAGAGGAGGTATAACTTTCGATTTTGCAATGGCCAGTCACCGCCCCCTCCCCGCCCATTGCAGAAACAGGGAAGTGAATGCCACCAGTGGCCAGCTCCTAATGCGTCATTAAACAATTTGTGATTTGGCAATCAGAAGGTGGCAGAAGATGGTTTTGGACATGAAGTCTTCTATAATGGTGTTGGCCTGATGTGAGCACACACCTGGACCAGGGGCATGCAGACAGTCTCCCATGCCGTTGTTAGTCATGATGCTGTTCCTCTGTTTCTAGGTATTTTTATGTATTGCGTTGATGTGACCAACCGCCCCCCCCCCTCCAGCATATATAGATATAGATGCTATATAGTGATGGTTTTCTGAAAGAAAACTGAAACCTGCGATATGAGGACAGATTTTTCTTAAATTCCTTTGTTAGATTTCTTTTAGATGCTGTGCTGTACTGTAAATGCATCTTTCTATGGCATAAAACTTCCTTTTCTTACTATAGTGGTATAGATGCACACATGAATAGCTAATATACACCATCCACATACAAGGCAAACAATTGCTAACCAGCTTTTGCTGTTTCCATTGATAAAGTAATTAATTTGGCGGCATGGCTATTCATCATTACCAGTTACCTTTACGGAAAGAAGCGCTTGATGTATTTCTGCGTGTGCATCCCACCCACCTAATTTCCTGTCACCATTCAGATACAGATCAAAGACCTATCAACTGCTGCAAAAATAAGATAGTATGACCTTTCTACATTTGAATCTTTGCTAAAATTGCAACAGTCTTTAATAAGACCATCCGTTGTAATTTTTTTAACCCTATGACATTACTTGTTCTCATGCAGATTTCCTCTAGTTACCATCTCGTCCTATAGTCCACGGGCATGCAGTTAGGGTAATATGCATCTATAAATTGCCTGTGTGTGTGTGTGGGGAGGTGCATATGACCAGCGACGGACTGGCATGTTATAGAAGGTGGCCCCCCCTGCCTATGGTACCTGGGATAGGCTTCGACCCCCTGCATCTCTGTCCAGGAAACGCGAGTAGGAAGATGTATAATCATCAATGGCACATCAGCTGCTCATCCTTAAGCTTGTGTGAATCTGGGCATTTTTTCACACCCCTAATTTGGTAGCCAGACACTTGAAGGAATTTCTCTAATTGTGATACTCGTGTGGTTGGGTAGCTCACACTTGTTTTGGAGTCTCTACGGAGGATTCAGCTTGTCTGTCCCATGGTGGCTCATGAACAGGTAGCCAAGCCAGCGGAAGGTGGGAGGTCCCACCGTGGGCTTACCCCGAGGCCGGCTTGCGCGTCAGACGACACACTGTCTGTGCGGCCAGAGCCCTGCCATGCTGGCCGCGGAGCGCTGAGTAAGAGCGCGGGGGTAGCGGATAAGGGGGGAGGCTGTAGAGGTGACACGCAGCATGGGGGTGTGAGCGAGGTTCACATTGTTGACTCTTGAAAAAATACTCCTTCCCAGCTTCTGAAAAGGTCTGCTGAAGGTGTCTTTCATGCCTCAAGGATGTGGGTCCCTCTGTTCTTGCTGCAGTCAGGTTACATAAGAACAAAAGCAAGCGTTAACATTACCCAGTGCTGGTCTGATCAAATCTGAAGATGGTGATTCAACCGTACTGCCAGTAACGGTACTCCCCAGCCTGGACCCTTCGTGTAAAGATGCTGTCAGTGTTATTTTCTTTGATTTTCTTTCATTTTGTTCCTAAACTGATCTCTGGCTTGTTTCCATGTGTATGAATCAGGAAATCTTCCTCCTTTCCGATTTCCGATTCTGTCCTCTCTCAGTGCCTCAAGTCAGTAGATATGTAGGGTGATCCTCGAAGCTCGGGAGACATCCTCATCTTTGCTGATCTCTCTCTCTCTCTCTCTCTCTCTCTCTCTCTTCCCCCTCTCTACATGAGATTCACCCTTTTCTGAAGTCAGTTGAGCAGAGTGTCAGGATTTCATCAGTCAGTACTAATTTAGTGTAACAGTTGGTGAGGAGCCCTGATGCCTGCCAGCCATGTTGGAGAGTAATCAATATATTAATCAGTCATATTAATCAGGAAGGTTAATCATTATTGCCAGAGCTCAGCTTAAAACAGAGAAATGCTCACTTTTAAATATCACAGAGATTTAGTGTACAGTAGTGAAACTAACATTGTCTGTTTATGTGGCTTACAGGGAAGGGGATGGTCTTTTTATGTGGCATACAGGGAAGGGGGTGGTCTTTTTATGTAGCATACAGGGAAGGAGATGGTCTGTTTATGTGGCTTACAGGGAAGGGGAGGGTCTTTTTATGTGGCATACAGGGAAGGGGGTGGTCTGTTTATGTGGCTTACAGGGAAGGGGGTGGTCTTTTTATGTGGCATACAGGGAAGGGGGTGGTATTTTTATGTGGCATACAGGGAAGGGGATGGTCTTTTATGTGGCATACAGGGAAGGGGATGGTCTTTTATGTGGCATACAGGGAAGGGGATGGTCTTTTTCTCAGTATTAGTGTGTTTATGCCCTTGGAATTTTAGCTTGGAGTCTTCTGGCCCCAGGGTCAGCTCCTTAACCGCTTCACAGCAGGACACAAGAGCTCATTCAAGAGTCAAGCCAGTCCTGAGCTAAAACAAGATTTGCAGGGACAGTATTCTGACATCGAGCCCTGATAGGATCTTGTTTTCCTATCTGTAAGACTAAGACGGGCTTGATACTGACTTCAGTCCTGTTTGCCTGTTGGAATGATACAGGACAAAGACCTCCTTTGTTAAACCCAAGATCTTATTTAAGATCCTGTTTTATGGGCACTTGTGTTGCTGAGTACTGAAGCTTCATTTCAGAAAGTGTTTTTTCAGTCTTTGTGTCAACTTTCCTTGGGGGCTTTAGTGCCTCGTCTGTGGCAGAGACACAGCCAGGTGTGAGGATAGGAGCTGCTCGCTGAGCCCGGATGGTTTCCCTGTGAAGTTTTGCATACCTTCGTGCCAATGATAGATCGTTAGATGGAGGTGGAGGCCGGCTTGGTTGAACTGTCATGAGGAAAGAGCCAAGTAACTGGGCTGATTTCTGGAAATCCGGTTTCTGCAGTCTGGTTCCATTGCTGCTGGTCAGATCTCTGCCACCAGTTCACTTGGCATCTGAGATGGCTGTTCATTAATATTGATTCTTTTTCTCGGTTCTGTTCAGCTTTATGGTGGAATATTTCTTTGATGCTTATTTTAGGGGAAATAAAAAATATTTGAAACCACTCATCCAATTCTGGGTCGTGGGGGGGTCCAGAGCCTATTGGCACAACCCAGGATGGGGCGCCAACCCATTGCAGGGCACACTCCCATACCATTCACACACATGCATACCTACAGGAAGTTTGGAAACTCCAGTTAACCTCAGCATGTTTTTGGAGGGTGGGGGGAAACTGGAGCACCAGGAGGAACCCCCCAGTATGACACGGGGAGAACCTGCAGAGGGAGAGAACTCCACACATGGAACCCTGATGAAAGCTTAGTCTCCAGAGGTGTGAAGCATCAGCGCTAACCACTGCACCACCATGCTGCCCCAGTAAAAAAACAGTAACATTTTAATTATTTACTGTCATAATTATAGTTATTTTAAAGGTACTGTGGCTGGGGAAAAATGACTTATGATATTGTGACAGTTAATTAACTGTGTCAGAGTCTGCGCTATTCCTAAACTCGTATGACCTTGAGGTTGTACTGCAAAAGAATTTCTTCCAAAAGTATTAAATTGCTAAGTGGTGTTTTTTACCTCAGCAAGTCAAAATATTAGATTTATTACGAAGATATGATTATTGGTGGCAGGTTAGTAGTGGGCTTGGGTTTGGGTTTATGGAAATATGGTATACTGCGGTATTTTGTGTATACTGTGGTATTTTGGGTATACTGCGGTATTTTGAAATCTTGGTGGCAAAATATCTGGAAGGGGTGTGACACAGAATTTTTCATTTTTTTTCATGGGGCAGCGCCCACCCCCCCCACTCTGAAAATTGCTTTGGAAAACACAGTCAAAATACCGTATACCGTCGTATAATGTCATGGTATGGGATACAGGCCAAGCCAAGTTAGTAGTGGGGATATGAGAACCACCTGATTCTTTGGCAAGACCCATAGCAGCTCCCGGAATACACTGCGGGCTAAAGTCACGTTACGAAGACTGTGGGTGTTGCAAGGCATGGGCAGCATGTCTTAGACACGTTGGACTCTTAGACATCGTGTAACAGAAAGGGGAGGAGTCCCACTGAAATTCCTGACTGGGCCGGAGGAGTTTCTGTGGAATAGCGAACATCAGCCTCCTCTGCTTGTCTGTCCGGCGTTCATCACACTGATAGCCAGGTCTGTTTCCCACGGGTCCATTCTCTCAACCCCCCTGCTTCAGCTGCTCTGCTCTGAGTTAATCGTGCTATTTGACTACAGCTTATTACTGGGATGGACAATTAAAATTCTCGTGCAGTTAAGATGGCAGAAGAGTGTTGAGTGGTGATAATCAGCAGTTACAGTCAGGGACATGGATGGACCAGATATAGAAACTAGTCTTTATGTGAACCGTGGGTATTATGCAAATGAGTGCCTGAAAGGCTGAAAGTATGGATCCCAAGGAACAAGGTGGTTTGCATTTTATTTATTAAACTGCTGTTGACATAACACAGGAGAGACATCCTCAGTTTTAGCCACTTTAAATTTGTAGGCATTTCCCCTGTTTCCTCAGGTGTCCTTACTGAGTCTGCACTGTGGAAGCATCTTGATTTTGTCTCTCCCAGACACAGCCCTGGTGTGGAGAGCCGGAACCATGGTCAGGTGACCTAAAATAGGCCAGAAAGACATTAATCAGGGGAAAAAACGGGTAATCTCCCTGATGTACACCCAGAGAACCCATACCTTCCCCAGCAGTGTGGCGTGACCATGAGCCATATGACCCCACTAAAACACATTAGGAACCTGCCTATGCCACGACATAGTCTGGCACGTCAGACCTCACTCCCCGCCTCTGTACTTCCTCGTAGGGTGGGAGGTGTCGCCCCCTTTGCTGGTTAGCCTCTCTCTATGCCCTTTGGCCTGCAACAGACGGACAGCATTGAGGTTTAGCGGCATCAAAACAGTTTTAATCTCTGAAACCGGACAGCTGTGTCCCACAACAAAAGGATGGGGTATTGTCCTTAAGAATCTCCACGGTAACAGACACGTATGATGCATTCTGGATAAGAGGGCCTCCCGTATAGCCTGTTAAAAACACATTTTCACACTTTGGGACTTTATCATGGTTAGTGTGCATTAACTTTTAAGCTAGCGGTCACAGTGTACCCAGTGCTGCTCCTTCAGGCTTCACAGAACAAAGCGGGATAAAGGGTCTGCCTCAGTCATGGCATCTCGCTGCCGCTGGCCTCGGTGGAGCGTGACAGAGGTGACACGGGCAGCACACCTCCCTGCACAAAGCGTGCCTCTAAGGTGCGTCCTGGTAGCCTGCTACTCTGAAAGCACCTAAGCAAAGCAGCGCTTCTTCTGCAGCCTGTGCTGTGCCAGTGGGCGGCACAGTGGAAGCTCCAGGACGGTCAGTCCGAATTCTGCCCTGGCTCTGTTTGTGTGATGTTTTCCAAGTTGCTACGTTGAGTCAGTTTCCCCCAGACACTCTGGGTTTTCTCCCACAGTCCAAAAGCATGTAGTTTAAAAACCCTGTCACTCCAAGACACCCCGAGCGTGTGAGTATGCCCTGCGGTGCCTGGTATCCCATGCAGGGTGTGGTCCCAGCCGCGCGCCCCTCACTTCCTGGGTTAAGTTCCAGGATTTCTGTGACCCTGTGCTGGATAGCCGGCCTGAAGACGGATGGGGGATTTCTCACAGCTAGGAATGGTGCGCTCTCTTGTATTTGCCACGCAACATTTTTCAAAAATGGCTTTGAATGTTTTTTTCCTACTTTCTCCTTGAAAAATGTGTGATAATGCAATTCCCTGAATTCTTCCTCAGATGCAAGAAATTGTCTTTCCTGGGGAGGTTTCCTCTGGGACTCCCTCATTACTGCAAACCATACTGGTTTTAAGGGGGTTATTTCTAGGCAGACCTTGACATGACTGTGATTTATTGCGTTAAAGAGTTTCTGGGTAAATTTCTTTCTATTTCGGTAAAACAACCAGACTTTTGGAAGCATGAAGGTGGAATCATCAGGTATATGTGGAATAAAGCAGTTCAGTGACGTGTATCTCCTGCTTTCTCTCTTTCGGGCCAGAATTTCTACTGAAACAGTACTTAGTCCACAACTGCAGTCTTGTTCTCTCAAATGATCATTGTGACATTTGATTTATTTCTTAAAAGGATGTTAGATTTAGATTCTTCCTTGGAATTTTACTGTGAGGTGAACAAACACATTGGCTTGAATTAAAAATTTAATTCTTCTGATGTCAGAATCGGGGGTGTTTAAAATAATAAGCAGCCAGTCATTATTAAAGCGTGGATCTATCCAGAGTTCTGATGACTGACAAAACACTGGAACGGGAGCTAAGAAAAGCCTCGCAAATTGCACCCCGTGCTCTGTTTTTAAAATTAACCCACCACTTATTGTCACCCAGATCCTGTTTGTTTGTGTGCCGCGTGACTACATGCCTCACAATGAGTGCATTGTGGGAAATGTCACGCGGCCTGAAACCGGTGAGTTCAGCTCCGCCTCCCCTTGTTCAGTCTCTCCTGGAGCCAGGAGCTGTGTTGAAGCGAGAGGTGTAGTACTCATGAGACGGACCTTCTGTCCCGTGTGCCCCCCCCCACCCCCACCCTAGGGACATCGTCTCTCACTCTCTCACCGACCCATGGGACAGCATCTGTCACGTTCGGGGCTGCCATGCCCCAGCTTCCTCTATGACGCCATGGGGTGGGCATGGCGCTAATGAAATATGAATAACTATCCCTTTCTGTGAATTTTCAGCTTTTGACGCTTGAACAAAAACCACTCCCCCCTCCCCGGGTCAAAACCACCCCCCATAGTGGTTTTGCAACCCATCTGACATTTTATCAAAAAGCTTGTCTCTTTAAGTGTCATTGTTAAGCCGTGATATTTCAGTCTCGCTCATTGGGCGCAGGCTCGCATAGTGCCGCCTTTAAGAACATGGCATTTATTTTTGCAAACCTGACGTCAGAGTCACAGACGCACTCATTTTGATACTTTGCGTTGTGTAGTTGTGTCACATTTGCAGCTTACAAATAATGTTGACGGAGAGACAAACATGAGCTCTTGGTAACATACGCCAGCTCGATGCCGCATTGTGGTTAGCGGTTCATTTCCGCTTCTGTTTTGCTTTCATCCTCGTTTGCCAGTCGGCTGTAGGCATACCTTTGAGAAAGACATCGCGGGCCTGCTGTTGTCTCGAACGCGCTCCTTGATAACAGTGTGCTTATATCCCAAATAGCTTTTTTAGTATTTGAGTGCAGATTGTTTGTTCGTTGGGTCGTTTCTTAGTGGTTCAACTTAAGGAGGCTGGCAAGTAGCATCAGCAGGTAGTCGAGCGCTGAGCACCGTCTGTCATCCAGAGGCCAATTGGAGCAGCAGATATTGCTAAGAGGTGATTAGCATTACACTGAGTGTGTGGAGTGGGAGTCTCAGAGCGTGGCCACGAGGGATTAGTATGTGTTTGCATAGGGCTGCTGCAGTGTGAGAAGCGTCTAAGAGCGTACTCACACTTGGTTGTCTTGTACTGTGCTCAAGCATGACTCTCCCCCCTCCCCCGCTGGTTCGTCTCACTAGGGCTGCACGATTTATCGATTTCAAATCGAAATCGCGATTTCAAACAACGCGATTAGCAAATCGCGATTTAGGATATGCATTAAACAGCACGACCCAAAGGACCCAGGGTTTAAAACTGCTGTGAGAATAGTTTTACAAATTCATGCCGTGCTGCCTGTGTGACAGTCATTCTCACCAATCACAAGCGCCGTGCTTCTCGCGTGCCAGTCATGCTCACCAATCAGAAGTGGCCCAAGAAGGCGTACAGGCCCACAAACAGCAAACACGTGAAACCCAAGGAAAATGTTACATTCGCAGTGTGGAAAAAGACTGATTCCGCTACTGAGCTATAAGTGAATTGCCTTTCTATTTCATGGTCCAAGATTGTTTCAGAAAGATCCTATCATCAATAAAACCGGCGAGATTTTAAACACCAGCTGCAATATACTTCAGCATATCATACCTTTGGTTTTTGTTAATATAGGCAATAGCATTAATATACCGCTAACCCATCAAAACAACGACACAGTCAATAATTCTCACAGCAGCGGAGTTGGTGATCTCCAAAAAATCCGTAAAACCCACAATACAATCGTGTTTATGTGATATGTTTTTGTGCAAATAACCATATACAGTTGTTTAAAAAGTGGAAACTTCGACCAACGTGAAATCACCTATAAACGACTTATATTTATTCAGCATTTTATAAAATGCATACTACGTTTTCAGCTTTACGGTTTCAGGACAGAACGGCCACTCTGTTATTACGTTTTTTTAAGTGTTATTAGTGTTAATAACAGCAGCTAACAACACAACAGTGCAAACAAAAGGCCTGCATACACCAAAGTAGTTCTTGCTTGTTCATTGGCATGGGAAAAGGCGGATCTAGAGTTATTAGGAGGGTAATAAGTGTTACCTGCAAGATCGCTATTTTTCTTTTTGCTGCAGTTGTTTTTATCACTTTATTTAACTTGACACATCACATCTTTAAATTCTCATCCTTGCAATATAGACCAGTTAATTCTGATGGTATCTCTTGCTGCGTCACATGTTTTAACATTACTACACACTGAATATTGAACTGAAGCTTGATATAAAAAAATTAAATCGCAAATCAAATCGTAATCGCAATGTCTGTCAGAAAAATACCTACCGCTCACATTGCACTTAATGATCCTGCCCCGCGTATACTTTCGTCATCACCATGCAACTATTTGTGCTGAAGAAAACACAGTAAGAACATTGCTATCGCAGAACATGATGGAGTTTGATTAATGTCCTTATTTTATAGCTTATTTGGAGTGCGATGACACACGGCCTTCTTATAGATTTATCTAGTATGTATGGCCGCAGTTTTTATTTGTGCTGCACGTTTAAGAAGATAGAGATATTTGGTAAAAAATGGGATTAAGTTTTTGTGTGTTGCATTCAGTCATTCCTGGTACCCTTGTTAGCCTACATTTCCAGCAAACATTGCACCTTTGCTGTAGACCAAAGTGATCCCTTGCTGCTAGCCAATCTGTATGCATCTTTTTTTTTCAAAATGTGCATTTTGGCGACAGAAATAAGTAAATTAAAATGATGCAATCTATACAACCTACTTGATCCATCTCTGTCCAGATCACGTATGGTGTATATGAGTGTACGTGTGTGCCAGTCACATTGCTGATGTCATGTCTGTGTTCCGTGCTTGGGCACAGTTAGCGATCACACTAGATGCAACTGAATTGTGCCCAGGTCCACCTGTTTAGGCCTGAGCAATGGTACAGAGCAATCACATTAGTCCAACGGACTGGAATTTGGGGGTCACACATGTTCAGGCTCAGTACAGATCACATAGTGTGAGTGCACCTTTAGCTTAGCATGACCGTTTGCGTCTTCTCCCTCACCTTCTCCCGATCTCCAAGGCTGATCCTCTGCCTGTGATTCATCTTCTCATAGTGGACACAGTGAGTGGATGTCTTTCCCGCTCCGCGACTCTGCTGCCCCTCAGCTGAAAGCGAACAAATCAATATAGGCTTATGTTAAAAATGCAGCCCATGCATGGTGAAGAATGGTTATGCTTATCTTCACTGAAGACCTCAGATAAACTTCGGGAAATATGCTGTGTCAAAGTGTACTGCGTCAGAACTGAAACATCATGTGGACCAAGTAAGAATGACAGTAAAGCATCTTAAAAGGATAATGTAGCTGTTAAAATAGAAGGTGCTGCAGGGACTTTAGTGCTTCTATTAATAGGCGACCTTTTAATGTCACGTTTTAAATATAGACTGTTGATTGTAATTTTTGCTATTTATTTATATTTTGGCAGTTTCATGGGCGGTGCATCACGAAGAGTCACTCTGCTTGTCAGGATACGTATTTGTTCATCATGTAAATGGAATATCAAATAATTTACAAGGAAATTTACAACTTATCCTTTTGTGTAGTTGATCACACTTTATTGTATACTGAATTTTGGTTTAATACGTGTTTTAAACGCAAAATCATCCTGCTAGCAGTGTTGCTACACTAGCTGGTTTCTTGATGCGGCAGATTAACATCATGGCACTTTTCAAGTTACCAGGCAACACAGCTGTATGGATGTCCGTCTTTCTCTGGGAAATCTCTCCCCCATCATTCAGCCTCAGATATTGTTTTTTTTTTTTTCGGTTTGTATAGAGGAGGTCATTTTGGTATTGTATCCTGTCATTATAAAAGCTCAATTTATTGCCACATTTAATTGATTGCTATTAAATCAACATGCTTTCTTGGCTATTTTCTACAAAATACAAAAAACCCTTTGTTATTGTAATTTCTTTAATGACGGCTATATTTGTTGCAGATTCCTGGGATGTCCAGCATAGGGGGACAGATTTGCCAGGGTGGGGGGGTCCAAACTTATTATTTTACTACGTGATGGTGTGTGAGGTCTCCTGAAAACAGTTCAAAGGCCTGGAGTGATAGGGACCGTACCGCTTTATACAGGGACTTTTATTTAGCTGGACTACAGGACTTCCCTGCTCCGCAGCTTCATGATCATGTTTTGGCCAAAGTGTATTGTTTTAGAATCCTTCATTTTCCTTCACTCAATTTGGTAGGCATACTGTTCTCATCAGATGTACCTGCAGATATTTACCTGCCTTGATTTCCTAGCCTGTGTCCGTTCACAGATGGCGGTGCGCCATGAGACTGTGTGGTCTGTGCACCGCGCTCCCGGATGGGGTAACAGAGAGATGCAGAGATGTTAATAGCGTAGAGCTTCCCACAGTGATGTTGATAGCGTAGAGCTTCCCACAGCTGCTTCCGGGGCTCTGCCATACACAGGCATATGATCATTCAGTTTGAATGACTTCTGTACCAGATGTTCGTCTGAGAGCTGACAGATCTTGAGATTTCTGAATTATTTGTCTGAAAAGTACATTTTGCTGAAACAAGGCACAGATTATAACCTTTAAGATCCTCATTTTGTAGCTATAGAAGCCATAAACTTATCTGGTTGCCTAGGAATGGCACTGGGAATCTCTGAAAACACTACATTCGTCCCTCTGCTTGGAAATAAATTGTCATGACAGTGGAGGGCCATTCATTCCAGTGCTTTTCAGGGCGGTGGAGCCCAGTTGCCTGAGCGTGCAGTGATTCTGCTGGCTTGCGACTCCCAGTTCTCCGGTGTCTTTCCCCAGGGTAATCCCGCTGTCTGAAGTGTGTGAGAATGCCAGCGATGTCTGGCTAAGCTCTGCCAAGCTCCACGCTCCTTTCATTGTCACGGCCCATCTGAACCTCACAGGCTGCCGTTTCTTACATATTTTCCCTTTACTTTCCCTTCATTCATGCTCTTTCATTTTTTCATTTGTTTATTCTGGGATTGATTTGTACTGTTCCCGTATCTTTTTTTTTTATCAAAACAATCTAGGTGCAATCTCAGTGTAAAATGTGATCCGCATGTAAAGGTGAAATACACCGATTGATGTGTCAAATAAGTAAGATTAAAGTTGGGATAAACATGTAAATGGTTCTCTGCTCTCTCCTTGTTCTGAACGTGTCACTCTTGACAAGAGGATGCATCATAATTTGCAACTGAACATCAGCGGTAAGCAGTGAATGGTGCCTAGAGACATTTACACGAATGTCTCACTCTTTCTAGGCTTTCAGAATTACTCACTTATTTGCGAGCAGGAAATGAACTAGAGCCACCATGTTTGCAGCTGAGAACAGTTTGGCTGGGAACTGATATTTAAGTCAGATTAGAGAGCCATTTGATACTGGAGTTCTTACTCGGAGGTGCTGTGAAGTGCGTGTTTATGGTGTATGGAGTATGGTGTATAGAGTATGGTGTATGGAGTGTGGGTGTATGGTGTATGGAGTGTGGGTGTATGGTGTATGGAGTGTGGGTGTATGGTGTATAGAGTATGGTGTATGGAGTGTGGGTGTATGGAGTATGGTGTATGGAGTGTGGGTGTATGGAGTATGGTGTATGGAGTGTGGGTGTATGGTGTATAGAGTATGGTGTATGGAGTGTGGGAGTATGGAGTATGGTGTATGGAGTGTGGGTGTATGGTGTATGGTGTATAGAGTATGGTGTATGGAGTGTGGGTGTATGGAGTATGGTGTATGGAGTGTGGGTGTGTGGAGTGTGCGTGTATGGAGTGTGGGTGTATGGTGTATGGAGTGTGGGTGTATGGAGTATGGTGTATGGAGTGTGGGTGTATGGTGTATAGAGTATGGTGTATG
>JAODUD010000095.1:13463225-13475564 GCA_026784285.1 Stomatorhinus walkeri | reverse complement strand
TGTATGGAGTGTGGGTGTGTGGAGTGTGGGTGTATGGAGTATGGTGTATGGAGTGTGGGTGTGTGGAGTGTGGGTGTATGGAGTGTGGTGTATGGAGTGTGGGTGTGTGGAGTATGGTGTATGGAGTGTGAGTGTGTGGAGTGTGGGTGTATGGAGTATGGTGTATGGAGTGTGGGTGTATCCTACGCTGCAGCCTCACTTCCTGCGTTTGATGGCGCTCGCTTTGTTGTGAATGTTTTCCACGGAGGAAGCTGTCCGTGCCCCTTCCTGCCAGGGTCGTGCTTAGCAGTGACTTGCCGCTGATGAACCAAGCTGGACCGGACGCCGCTGATGGGGGCCAGGGGTTCAAAAGCATGCACCCCCCTCCCACACCCTTTGTCAAGCATTTGCAGGTTTGGTCTTTTATAGCCAGATTGTTTCTTTTTGTTTTCATCATTTATTTTGTGCCAGTGGTTGAAACTCTTACAAGCGGTGATCGTCAGCGAGGGAACATGACGCCACCGCGCTGGGTGTCTCAATCACTCGTGTCCCTGGTGTCGCTCTGTGCCGGGGCACAGGAGACGGAGAGGCACTTCATGAAGGGCCTCTTTCAAATAGCGGCCCGAGCGTGCCTGTTTTTCAGTGCTCTGAGCCAGATCCGAAGTCTGGCGGCGTTGCCCTTTCGCCGTCACAGAGGAAGTGTCGCCTCGGTTCGTTTTCACGAGAGCACTGTTTTCCTGCCCCGTCGCGCTCTCCAGCGGGAGAAAAATTTGACATCTGTGCCCAGAACACAGGGCTTGTTGTGGAGCGGGGCAATGAGAGCGCTCCTGAAAGAGCCCGAGCAGAAAGGCCCATTTTCGTCCTCCAGTGCGATCATGGAGCTGATACAGGCCGGGCTGTCCGGGCCGCTCCTGCTCACACTGCCGCCTTTGTGCGCTCCCTCTCTCCTCACTGTTGCCGCTGTCCTCTTGGTCCTTTTTTCCCCCCTTTTTTATGCAACAACTTTTAAAAAAAAAATAGTAGCATTGTGCTCCTTGCACACATCGCCTCCGCCTTTGGGTTTCCACCATTCCAGCACAGGAAGTCTCTTCCCTTTTCCCCCCCATAAACCTTTATTTATTTATTTACTTTACAAATCCATTCAGCTACTTATTTGTTTGTTTGCTTTCTTGTTATTTGCTGTTGTCATATTACAGTATTATACAAATTCGGAGGTCATGCGGGAAATTTCATTTGGATCAGTAACTGAGAGACAGCCATAGTGAATACTCCCGTATGACGTTTGCTTAAGAGAGACTGTACATGCTTAGAAGATGGGCAGTCTTTAACGTTAAACTAAACTGTGCTCTTGCCTACACCTACTTTGACCCCCGCTCCCCCCCCTCGGGGCTCCCAGCAGCTGGGGGTCTTTCGTCTGGTGGCTCCTGATTACTCAAATCTCCAGGCTGTTGCGACAGATCCTCCTCTGTGGTAGTGAGATGTCCAGCAGGGTCACGCAGCACTGCGACGTAGGCGAACATCGCCCATCACATCAACACCAAGTGTCTGGCATAAAAATGAAGAATGAAGGTTTTTACAGTGCCGTGTTGCGAAATTGGGTGACATTGTGTAATATCACCTCCATGTGATGTGTCCAGGCAGGGCTGTGAGACAGAAACAAGGGAAGTAACACAAAAGCGAAAAGTGAGCTGAATCATTAGCGAGCAGGAGCTTGGTGGCTCTGTGTGTATCACTGTCAGCTTCATTCTTATCCCCCTGCTCCATCCATCCATCCATCCATCTTCCATCCTGCTTATCCTTCTGGGCCACAGGGGCTCTGGAGCCTAAGGGGATGTGGCAGGGAACAACCCAGGTTGGAGGGCTAGCCCATCACAGGGCACACTCACACCTAGGGGTAATTTTAGTAACTCCAAATAGCCTCAGCATGTCTTTGGACCGCAGGGGGGAAACTGGAGTACCTGGAGGAAACGCCACAATGACATGGGGAGAACATGCAAACTCCACGCACGTAACCCAAGTAGAGACTCGAACCTGGGTCCCATAGGTTTGAGGCAATAGTGCTAACCACTGCACCACCATGCCACCCCTTCCTCCACACTATGGATGGATTTTACTGGTGTATTTGTTTTATCCATCCATCTATCCCTCCATCCATGTATCCATCCATCCTTCTTCTGCATGCTTGTACTGTGCAGGGTTGCAGGAGTCTGGACCCTGTCTCACAAGCTACAGCTGCAACGACTGGAATAACTCAGGACGGGTGCCGGTGCATCACATTACATCTCCGCGATCAGTTCCTATGTATAGTATACTGTCATATAAAATGCTACCATCTTTAAGTGATATTGTTTGGTGTTATTTAACCTTTTTATCACTATTTTCTTAGTTCATTGCCGCCGGCAAAAATGCATCCTGGCGGCCAGACACGCCACAGTCGTGGCCACATATTTTTGGCCGTAAGTTCGATTATTTGTAAGCTTCATAGGTCATAAGTCGATGACGATCTGTATACATAAATGCGTAAAAAGCTTAGATGATGTATCGGAATAGAAAGGCTTGTCGTATTATCATTTAAGAAGTGTTTTACAAGATAGATCTTTTCTGGGTTGGAATGTCATCAGTATCTTGTTGCTTAAGAGATTTAATGAAAATACAACTTAAAGATTAACTTGTTAAAGTATACTAGCAAAACATGATACTACTTTGCTAAAAACTCATTTACAATTTAATAGGTCGATCAGTTGGTAATGGTAGCTATTAGACTGTAAATATATTCTGCACATACTTCAGTGTGCCACTTGCTAGCTATCTGCTAATTCACAGACTTGTTGTTCCTCATCAGCATGTAGTGTTGTCCTAGTTAGCAAATCATTCTTTGTTACCTACCAATCACAGAATGGATAATTATGGTAGAATTTGCATGTGGACTCAATGAGACAAATGTGTCTGTATTTTGTTGCAATCGGCACAGAAGAGTCAAGAGCCAGTAGAAGAAGAATGATGATCCCTAGACAATCGAATTAAAGAAATCTGGGAAAAAAATATTTCAGCCCAAGCAAACTTCCCACCTAATTTTAATAGATTTTTGTGAGGAAGATGATGCTGTTATTTTCCTGAGTGCGTTTATGAAGATTGTTCTTCCCTATTGCTTTCCCACCAAAATGAATTAACATTTGAATTACTTGTCAAAACTATTGACAATTTTCTTTTTTGTAGTCCGTGTGACATATCGTTCAAAAGGCTTGGAGAATTTTTGAAAAGGTAATTAGCATTACAATTTTTAGGTACATTTTGGAGACTAGCCCCAATACTATTGGTATTGGTGCTTTTAATATATTTTTTTATATTACTGATTATTATTTGGAAAACTTTAAAGGTAAATAATGACCATACAAACTAAAATCACTGCTTTTAAACTTAAATATGACGACAGGCTCACGTTGCCGACGTTGTGCATAAGCAGCTCTGTGTAGCCGCACCTCAGAATGGTACCGTTTGGTTTGTTAACCATTAGACAGCTTCATATTCATCTGGAATGGAGCCTCTGATCTGTTTACCTGCTGAGACATTTCTGTATCATGGATAAAGAAGCTCTCAAAAGCGTCAGTAGTCTTGCATCAATCGATGAACTCAGCACTCATAACCCGTGATATTTACATCGAAAAAGTTTCCATTACCCTTTCAGGTTGGGTCTTCCATTTCCCATGATTCCCTAGGGCTATGGAAAGATAAAGAGTAGCTGTTTTGTCAATATGGACAGTAGAAATGCCAGGTGCCATGAGGAAACACTCTTGCTGGTGGAACTCTGCCGCTTTCGCTTCTGCATACTATTCTATACATTTGGAATATTCATTTCCACGATTAGATTAGCATAGGGATTACATTTTCAAACAGAATAAGATAACGCCACAGTTGGCACAATAGCAAATAGCAGAGTAGTATAACCCATTGAGGCAAAACAAATCTTGAACCTTTTTAAATGTTATTGAGCTGATATTTACTTGGGCTGCTGTGTTTCACAGTGGTAGTCATGAGGTAGTGCATTCCTCAGAGTGTCATTTTGGCATTGGACTGTCGTCTACACAAAAGAGAGGGAGTGAAATGCAAACTAAAAAAATAACCTGCAATAATAACCTGCAATGACAGGTATTTCCTTTGAGCTTCTTACATTTTACAATGCGATGGCAGCCGTGTACATTTAGTTTTGTAGCTGAGGCTCTGCTTTCACCTCATGTTAATAAAACAGTATAGACAGAACAGTTTGTGCTTGCCTGTCAAAGTTCATGCTTCATGTTACAAAGATAATTCTCTCATTAACCTTGTGACTTAGGGTAATATGTTTTAAGAAAGCTTTTAGAATGAATGCATTTCTTGTATTTTTTTGCCATGAAATGTATCCATTAGTATTTTAATATCTGTATACTTGCATCGATTCACTGATTGCCAAGTAAATAGTCTCTTTTTTAACAGACCACTGAAATATACACCACACAATCACTGTGGAATTATTTGTTTTTAGGTAGAACAAATCCACCTTTAGGCACTGATCTGACTTTGGAGAATTTAATTTGACTTTGGAGTATATGATGATATCTCAGGGTCAGAGGATGGTATCTGAGGCCAGGTATACAATTCACATATACCGCTGATGGGGGTGCGATATATAGCCAAGCTTGAGTGTTACTTTGGGTGTATGATTAAATGCATATATATATACACACACACACACACACATATATATATACTCACACATACACACACACACACACATACAGTTATGTGACCAAACGGTGGCTGTGTTAACACTGCTTTTTTTACACTGGAGAGAGTAAAAACCTGCATTCTGTGTAAAAGGCCAGGAAGTCAGTGTTAAGAACTGCACAGTTCACCTTTCAAACAGCTTTAGGATAACTAGTGGTCTGAAGTAAGAAGGCAACTGTAAAACTGTTAGATAGTCAGGTTATTTTTTTATTATTATTACTACAACGAAGTGTTTGGATTACTTTATATTTTTTTCATATCAAGCTTTGATTTGGCCTGGTTTATCTTCTGTAACTTGGGTTGTACAGCAAAGGTATTATATAGCTATTATATTATTACTTGGCAAGCTACAGTTTATTAACAAATGTATTTATATTATGAGATATTATGAGCACAAGGGAGCTTTTTGGTGTGGATGTAAATGTTTCCACTACATTGCAGATTCTGTGAGGGACATGGTGTCCTTCTGAATGCATGATGTATTATAGCCTTATAATGACAGATACGGCAGTGTCCCATGGAAACATCATAGTTGGCCAGCCCTTTTTTTGTGTTGCATATTACAAAGCTGAAGATGGTACCAAAAATTTAAAAGACAGTATTACAAGCCACTTGTCAGGTTGACGTTTTCTGTGTTGAGTCAAGGGGGGCACCTATGTAACAGATAAACTTAACATTGTATGTCTTGCCATATGTTTTCAGTAAAGTCAATTGGCAGTAGAATTATTGTTACAAGATGTTTTTCAAATGCTGCCATATGCCTTATAGGAACCTTAAATCACTGAAACCTATCAGCACTCAAATAAAAGGCCTATTTCACTTTGTTACTGAGATTCCCCGAGGCTGTGATGAAGCGTAGAGGCCTGGGGTGCTAATTACAGGTGATATTAGCGCCTGGTGAATCGCCGCAGTTCATCTGCATTGCTGCAATGGGGCCCATCTTGCGAGCTGTCAGCAACTCGGGTGCATGCCTAGCTGCAGCAGGGGAGCATGGCAAAGGCACTGCAGGGTATAGGGGGGACGGGGGTAGTCTTGCCCTTAGACACCAAATGCCAAATGTCAAAACTGGGTGCTGTCTGAACACAGGTTCTGAACGGCTAAAAATGTCAAAATGTCAGCCGACGCATCTTTAACATAAGGCCGTCCATATGGTGTACAGGTAGCTGTTATAACCAATGGTAGTGCTGATTATTTTATTTCATGATTTATTTTGTAATTTATGATAAGACAAAAAAATCACGGTAATGTCTCATCTTTCTCAGTGGATCCAGAATGAGCTCAAGATTTGATGGAAATTTGGAGTTTGAAAGTGTAATTTGAAATTTATGAAGCCTTGACATTCATACTGACCTGTTTCAGCTGCCAGCTTCACAGCAGACCATCTTGTGTGGTATGTGTCCATCTATGCGTGTATGTGTGCTTTCATTCTAATGCTTGTGTACGTTTGCATTCGTGCAGTGTGTGTGTGTGTGTGTGTGTGTAAGAGAGAGTGGTTGTGGCTCGGGGCATGTGTGTGTGCTTGTAATTACTTTCATCAGTCTGTGTATGTGCATGTTTGTGTTTGCCCGCATGTCTGCGTGTTAAAGCTGCCACTAAACCCCCCGGTCTTAATCTGATTGGAAGGGCTTTGACAGCTGATGTGCTCTTACTGTTTAAATTGGCTGGCTTGCATGGGGTAACCGCTTCTGATTGGTGCAGCCATTCCTGTGGGGCCTTCACCAGGGGGGTTTGTGACGTCAATGCTTTTCACTGGGTCAGCAGTAAGGAGGGCTGCTGTAGACAGTCTGGGTGGGGACTGCAGCATTTTACTCCTGTCATATCAGATCCAGCATGTTAAATCTTTTTTTGTTTTGTTTTTTCTTCTTTGTTATATAACACGGACACGTGACAGAGAAGTGCTCTTTGTCGGGGCTGATTTTTTGACTCCATGTCAGGAAATCAGTGGGTGAGATCTGGGAAGAATGGGCAGCTTCCTTTGTGCCCTGATGAGATACCCAGCGGAGCGCTGGGAGCGGATGGAGCTGAGAGAGCCGGGCAGCGCTCAGGTGCAGGGAGACTGACTCTGCGTGTTCACAAGTGGGTGTTTCAGCTCTCCGCTCATCGGCCCTCCTTTGCAACCATGCACCGCCTTTGTTCCGCTTCAGGGAGACACCTACTGAGGACCGGCGGCCAATTGTACCTGCAAACGGCACCATCCCGTCCACACGTGCAGGGAGGCGCCTCATTATCCATGCCTTTGTCTTGCGGACTGTGTTCGTACTCCAGCTTGTGGGGTGCAGGATTCCCTCATTAGGGTTCCTGCATTTCTCTGCAGGTCTGCCCCCCCCCCCCCCCACAGCACAATAGACTCCTCAGTCAAGGGCACATTATCCCATTGGCTACGTGCTTGCGAAATGGACATTCTGCAAGCCACATTTGCCATCTCAAGTCCTCAGGTAATGTTTACTATCAGGAAATGCGGATTCAGGGTTAGGGTTATCGTCTGTGACACTAACAGTGACTATTGGTGTTATTTTGGAGAATAAAAGAGAAATGTAACAGAGACCATAGAGAGCTGAGTGTATTTCAGCATCCCTTAGTTTCCAGAATACTTATCTGGCAAAGTGTCACAATGAGCGTGGACTCTATCCCTAGAAGTGCAGGGCATACAGAGACACCCTGGAAGGCTTGATGTTTATATTTCTTGCATTAATTATCATCCAGATTTAAACCAATTTATAATAATACAGCACATTCATGTATTAAATTGATTGCCTCTGCAGTGTCACAACAGGAACATTAGTGCTTTGTTCTGGTGACCGACTGCTGTGACCCATCGGCCCAGAATAAAAAAAAAATGCAGAAGCTGGGAAATTAAATGTGACATACTATTAATATGTGACCGGGTCTGTGGGAAACCCTGGGGTGCCCCCTATAATAGTGACAGAAGCAGGCGTTAGACCCTCTGGGCCGGCGCCACCGGTTGTTCTGAACGGACGGAGCAGGATGGAGTCGTCTGCAGCATTGAGGGTCATCTCGCCTCAGAAGCGTACTTCTGTGACATTGTGGCCGTTCACGTTTGCTGTTGGGCTCAGACAGACCTTTAATGCTCTGGCTGCGTGCCTTGCCCGCTTCCTGTGGCGAGGGTGGAAGAACGGGGTCGGACGATAAGCGTCCCGTGGCACTGCGACTCCCGCGGGCTGCAGGAACAGCCCCCAGATCAGAGTAGCTCCCATCTGAGCCCTCTGGGGAAAGCCGGAAGGACGTCCTCTGGCGGCGCCAACCCGTGCGGCGTAATCCGAGCATGACCGCCCGCCATCACAGCCCGTATCTAAGCCGAGACCTGCCGCCACTGGGATGTGGAATTAGGTCTGCCGGCTTTACAATTCTGGTTCTGTTTAATGCTGACATGATGCTTACATAAAACATCACGGTGGACACCCTTTGGTTTTATTTATGCAGTTTTTTAAAATCCTGAAAGACAACATCCTAAAAACAAGGTGCAATGTTGGGCCTTTCCGGTCCGGTAGCTACAAATCCAGACCAAGATTTTGTCTTTACCAACCACTTTAGCACAAAGAATCACAGTCACAGAGTACTAAAGTGGTTGGTAGAAACTAAATCTTAGTCTGGATTTGTAGCTTTTGGACCTGTAATGCCCAACACTGACAAGGTGGTAAAGCATTCGTTAGCTAAACCACTGTCTGAGCAGGAATGCTTTTCCATAAGTGATTCCCTTTTTGTGTTTTGTTTTGACTCTTCATAGGCCTACAGGCTAACTGATGCCCCAGTAAGAGTCCGGATTCAATCAGCAGAACGTGGTCCTGTGAAGCCAGTCAGCCTTTAATCTCCATTCACATAAACTGGTGTGGCTGTCCGGGTCCAGATTATAATGTCTGTTAATCCTCAGGCTGTGTCAGGCCCCTGGGCTCAGAGCAGAGAACCGGGACAGCAGATCACCCCTGAGGCAACACGTCTGATGTGTGCTGAAAGCCTGGGACAGAACACGTCACTAAACGACACGCAAACCCTAACCATAATCCATAACCAAGACAGTGACACGTGTGGCCAAAGATGACACCCGACACCATGACAGTCAGCATTAATCACTTTTAGAACCCACGGACACATCCACAAGCTTCTCCTACAATACTCCAGTGAGTTTGATATTATGAGCTGATTTTCTTGTACTTCACATAACTAACTTAGCCAGTTAACTAACGTCAAAGATGTAAGTCAATTTTCACAGAAGTACTTAAAGTGAGAAAATAACAGGGAGGGACCAGAACAGATGGAGTTCCCAAATTATATCATCAACTTCCTGTTATCTTGACACACTTCCTGTTGCTCTTACCCCATGCTATTTTTAGCCATTCGCTTCTGAATCCTCGAACATGACAGTCATATATAATGCACACACATTTTTTCGCTTGACCGGTCAGTGTCTTGATTCATCTTTTTCTGTCCTTAGCCACCAGGGTTGGGATGTGGGGGGGGTTGAAGGTGGTAAGTGACATGCTATAGCAGCACCAGCCCTTGGGGGGAGATCTGGCTGCTCATGCCAAGCGGGAGCGTCCTCCTGACATTGATTTCTTTCTGTTGTCCTTATCATCATGATTGTCTAGCTGGAACAGCTCGCTATTAATATTACAGCGATTCTTGTCCTTACCCTCCTCAATGCAGGTATTTTTACATTTTGGTCTCAATACCATTTTATTCTGTGCGTATTATTTATCTACTGCTGAAGTCAGGGTTAAGCTGCATGAATAAACAGCAATATCCATTTCCCAGGGCATTATCTCCATTACACCAGGTTCTGTCAGAATAGCATTGTGCCCTTGTAACTCAAGGCCACCATACAAGTGGAGCTGTGTTTGACACTACTGAAGCTTAATGCTTTGCGCTTTTGCATTCCTGGCTCGTTCTGGCTCCTAATGGGATGATGAGAATCTATACAGCCACTGGGTGTGGATCCGCTATGTTATATGTAGATCTGCTCTGCTTAGGTCTGCTGTGTGTAGATCTGCTATGCATAGATCTGTTGTGTGTAGGTCTACTGAAATGCAGCCATGTTGTAGATCTGGGGTATGTGACTGGGTCTTTACATCTTTACATCATTTCTAGCCATAAATTTTAAACCCCACAGTTTGAGGGGGGTGATATTTGTGAATCTTAAATGAGGACAAGTTAGGTTTGCGAGGAATACACAAAATATTGAATCGGAGCCGCCCCCCCCGGCGTGTCCCTTGGATTCCTCGTCTGTCTCCTTGCGACTGAACATTTGTGCATGAGGGTGGTTGCTATAGCAACTGGACTGCTAAACAGGATATTTTGTGCCAGAGTTCCATTCCTTTAACAGGCATCAAACCAGGCGATTGTGAAAACAAAATAGTGAAATGGGAAGGGGGTGGCTAATAAAACCTGCAGCCACTGGTGCCTCCTGTTCCCAACCCCAAAGTGCTTTTGTGGGTTCTGTGGGCTCTGTGGGTTCTGCTCCCAATCAGAATTCCGCTCGCTTGCTGGGGTGGACGCGGGGGGGGGGTTACGGGAGGGCTTCAAAGCTGCTGCCTCATGTATTTTCTCATGGTCTTTGCCCCCCACCACCTACCTCCACGTTTTTTCTGCATAAACACGTGGACTGTCACCCCACCTCACCCAGTCTCCACCTATAAGCTAGGGCAGGGATTCATCCACACGTCGTCAAATGGGCACGGCTTTCTGGAATACCAGGAAAAGCAGTAGAGTGACTGGCACAGCAATGGCTACCTGCATATTTTTTTTCCACGTGCGGATCTACGGTCCCCCGTACGAGCCGTTTTTACTGTAAATGGTCATATAGGGTGTGAGTGGGGGGGGCTATAAAAGCTGAGATGGCTGGATGAGGCCCCCGCTCGACATTCCAGGTTGGCTGTGGTGCCGATCGGACCGCGGCGACTCCCAGGGTAAGCAGCTATCTGCCACAACCGGAACCGCGACGCTTTACCCGCTTCCTCCTGGCCGGTGCCGCCCATCCCCCTTAGCACTGTCACCGAGCCGAAAGCACAGGCGCCCAGACCCATGGAGCCTGGCCCATGTCCATCTCCCGGCGTGCTGGGCTGAGTTGGCAGCGCGCTGAGGAGGAGGAGGAGACCCGCCAGCGAAGTTAGAGGGAGCCAGCAAAGACGAACGCGCTCCTGAGTCATTCCCTTCTTCATTAAATGGAGAAGCTGAGGTCGCAGTCCAGCTCTCCACATTAGCAAACGTCACGGCCTCCATTCGGCCCCGGGGAGTGCGCTTCGGCCTCTCCGGCGCTCAGCAGGCTGAAGGCTCAGACAAAGACACGCCAGCCTAAGATGAAGATGCGGGCCGGCTTCTGCAGGATGTGAGTCAGCCGCCTCCCAGCATTCCCTGGGCCTTCGTGCCGGATGCACGCCGAGCATGATGATAGTGGCAGAGGGCCGGAGCAGACTGGGCTGAGGGGCAAGAAAGTGAGAGAGTAGGGAAGGCTTATCACTTGCTAAAATGCCATGAGAGGATTTGCGGGCAGGGGAAGAGAATAACAGACACTGTGTTTTAATGCTGTGTGACGGGGATTTTGAGTATTCAAGCAATGTTTCATTTTCTTGGAACATGGCATATGAAATCAGCCAGCATTCAACTGCCCCATATTTTATCTTTTATGGAGAATCTGTCATTATTTAACGTCTGATTAAATGTGGTTCAGGTACTGCTAACCCTTTACTCACCTGCCAGCGGTTTGCAACTAAATCCAACACACTCAAATTTACTGCCACTTCAAAGTACCCTGATTCAAGAGATAACAGAAGCGTGCCACACAGATGATGCTCATACATGTAGCACTATACCAGCCACTATACTGAAATAAAAATTTGTGTTAAATACATTGGCTCATTTGTGACACCCATGAAACTTTGCACAGCTTCAGCGGCTGAGGGTACAGTACAGCACAGCACTGTATGTAGTTACTTGTACTGTTACTATATTATTTTTATTATATACTGTATTCTAACTGGCAATACTTTACTTGAAGCAGACTACATAAGGGTGACGTAACTACATAAGGGTGACATGTAACCGTCATAAGAATGACCTGACACATGTCATGCACATTAGTGACACATCATTGATGTTTACAACTCTTGTCATAATGTGTCATTCAGTTCCAAAAACCGAAAGACACATTATGACAACAGTAATGTTTATGACAACAGTCATGAACATCAATAAGGTGTCATTAATGTGCATGACATGTGTCATGTCATTCTTATGACAGTTACATGTCACCCTTATGTAGTCTGCTTCAAGTAAAGTGTTACCTTATAATTCTGCCGACTTACGTACAAATTTTAAGGACAGACCTAGGGAAGGGATCTTAGAACTGCCTGTACTGTGAATGACACTTCATTCATGAAATGTGAAGCACTGCATTACATTTTCTCCCTGTTCTGCAGTTCATTTAAAAACTAGGTTAATGCTATACAGTAATCCCTCACTTATCGCGGGAGATAGGTTCCAAGGCCGACCGCGATAACTGAATTTCTGCGAAGTAGGGGCGCCATATTTATTTAATTATTTAACGTGTATTTGGACGTTTTTAAACCCTCCCTGTATTGTTTACAA
>JAODUD010000095.1:13432551-13446217 GCA_026784285.1 Stomatorhinus walkeri | reverse complement strand
GTTATGTTCTTGTTTTTAGCAGTCAGGATACACTGGTCAGGATACACTGGTCAGGATACACTGGTCAGGATACACTGTCCCCAGCTATGTGTTGCCTGCATTATCTCATCTTGATGAGCTATGTGACTGGATGGTCTAGCGGACACTGACAGCGAGGAAACGGCGTTCGTGGGGCGCCGGTTAGCAACGTGTGGGGGTCTCCTCAGCTTCGATAGAGTGACGCGTCCATCTGGAAGATCGGGGTGGTGAAGGGGGGGGGAAGGGGAGAGTGAGCAAAAGGCAGCAGTGTCATGGTAAGCAGGTGACGACCCATGATGCCTTTCACATCTGAAAACACAGAAGATTATTTTTTCATTTTAAATAAATGTTTAAGCAATTTGTCTTTTTAATCAATATCAGTAATTTATTACATTATATAATGTTGCTGGATCAGTTGGTGTCAAGGGCCTGTCAGCTGTGGGATTTGAACCAGTGACCTTCCACTAACGGGCACCGAGCCCCACCCTTCCCCATTCAGATATTTTACCCAGCTGGCTAAACATTGTAGTGGGATATTTAGATATCCCATCTCAGGTGTACTGTTCCAATTAGGATACCATCAGACAACAGAAATTAGGTCCCAATCAGAAACAAGATCATATACCTCTGTTATTATGTGCACATCAGTAATATCTTTCGGTAGATTTGTAGCAGACATGCTGGCATACATAAGGATGCATTACACCGTGCCTTATTACAGCCCTGGTCAAGCAGCAGGCCGCCTCATACTCAGCTGCAATCACTTCCTTACAAGTTACTACTAATAGACACATTTTCACACGTGCTGCTTTTCTGATTGGCCGACGTCTTTATTTGCAGGTTCGTGATTGGCCGGGAGAAGCCCGGTGAACAGAGCGAGGTGGCCCAGCTGATCCAGCAGACTCTGGAGCAGGAGCGCTGGCAGCGGGAGATGATGGAACAGCGCTACGCCCATTATGGGGAGGATGAGGATGAGGTAAAGGTAGCCCGAATTTAAGCCGGAAAAACATCAGTGGCACATGCTATGTGATAGACAGCGTGCTAACGCTAGGCCGCTATGGCGTGTTTCCACACTGAAGGGAAGCGTTTAGGTCTAACTTGCCAATGCTAAATTCAGATATTCAGAGAGGCTACTTGTATCCATACTTAAATGTTCAGCTTATTTTGAACTTAACTCAGACCCTGCTAAGTAGGTTTACATGTGTCCTTTTGCTAGGTGAGGCACTCACAGCGTCTGTTCAGCTGTGCAAAGCGGAGCGAAATAACAGATCAGATAAAAATGTTCCGACCACGGTGTGCAAAAAAAAAACGGGGGTTAGTGATGAGCATGACTGCGGCTGTGATGTACACTATGTGCATAACTGAGGGCCTCTGACCCCCCCCACCACACCTCCCCATAGCCTTAATGTGAGGGTTTCTACCTTTCCTCAGTTATGCAAGAAGAACAGTGATTTAGTGATGGGGGGGGGGGTGTTTTAACACTTCAGATGGGATAAGTAGAGAGGTGTCTTGTCATCCTGATTTCACGACGCAAGCCTGCAGACAGTGCCAGCTGAGAAAATGCTTCTATTGGTCCTTTTGAAACATAAACTTAAAAAACACTCAGATCCACAACAGTAAATTGCATAACCGGCACAGATGGTGGGTGTTTCAGGAGACAGATCCAACTTCTTTTTAATATTTGGGTTTTTATCAGCAATAATTATAATTATATAACCCGTGAACCAAAATCAAGTTTGGGCTGGGTACCCTGGGGTCATGATCTGTTCTGGATAAACACCCCACTCTGACTCCCTCAGGGAGGTGATCTACTGCCAAGAATTTTGAGCTGAGAAGAAGGTTTTGATGTGTGACTATCATGACAATAAATGTTTTTTAATGGTGGTTTGGCCTCCAAATCAAAGGAGGGAACCAAAATTGGGATTTTTGGCTACATTAGACTTATTATATTTACTTGAGAGCTAGGAAGAATAGTGGAGCAGCTCATTGGAGGAGTCTGTGAATGACGGAATGGAAAGGTTTCCGCTGGCTCGCCTGCTGCAGCTTCTCTTTAACGCTTCCTGACTTGTCCTGCTCTTTTTGTGCTTCTGTGCGTGGCTGCTTCGTACACACATTAATTTATTCAGACGTGATGTGCTTCGCAAATTGCTTTGTATGCATTCTGCCTGCCTGGATTAGCATAAACTTGACCACTGTCCCCACCTCGCTGTCCTTCAGGTCCTCTTCATCAGCGTAATGTTTAACATGTCTTTGTGTAAATACAAAATGGTGGGCTGTATTTTGTTTTGGTCTGGTGCGGGTCTCCCTTACTCAGACAACTTATTTGATTTGTCGAAATAAAATTGCGCCATCTGCTGGCCGGTGGCCATAGAACTGTGTGGAAGATGCAGCACTGACCATATCAACAAAGAAATGCAATGCTAGTAATTAAGCCCATATTTTCTATGAAGCATTATGGGCTGTGAGCAGAAATGAGTTTGGGACACACTGCATTTGCAGGTCAGATGTAACCTAACTCTGTAATTCTTCTTTCATACAATTGCTCACAAGACTGTATGCTTTGCAAGAGTTTTTGCTTCTGTTCTTCTCTTAATGGGTCAAGTGGTATCGATCCATCACAGTCGCCTTGGGAACTTTTTCTTACCCTATTAGCAACACACTACATAAATTACTAAATAAAGCAAGATACCCAGCCAGCTATATTTTACTGGTTAATCTACGCAAGTCACGAGGTGCTTATCTGGAGTAGAATATTTGTGAGTGAAGTAACCTATGAGCAAAGTATTGAACTAAAAAATAATTGAACACGATGGCCTAAAAGGAAGCCTTGGAATAAGAGAAACATGACTTGCAGTATACTTTAGGTGTATACTCTATACATGTACTATGAGGACCTTACTCGGTTATCGGGATCATTCGGAGTAGACCAGGGTGTCCTTGAGTGACTATAGATGAGCCCACTGAGCATGTCCCCTGTTCCCATCAGACCGGCGAGTACGCCACCGACGAAGAGGAGGAGATGAGTCCCATGTTTCCCAACGCCATCGAGGTCTTCGACTTGGCTGAGAGTGAGGACATGCTGTCCCCCATGGAGATGGATCCAGAGAAGCTGGCCCACAAGTTCAAGGAGGTGAATGGCTGGGGCGGTGGGGGACTGACTGCAGAGAAGGAAGCTGGTCAGACTGCTCCGCCATGTCAGCACCCCATCTGTGGTGCGGCGTCCATACTTTTTTGTAAATATTTTCACTGCATTTGGCCACTCCTTCAAATTTCATGAACCGTCAAAGTGGTCATGAATCTGTCCATGCTATTATCATTCAATTTGCCGAAGTTCTCTATTATTCCAACCACACACCTTAAAACATTTTTTTTTTTATCTCATCAGCTCCAGATTAAGCATGCTGTGACTGAGGCTGAGATCCAACAGCTGAAAAGGAAGGTGAGATCACAACACTTCACACCGCGCCTTACACAACGGGCTTATCGAGTCTATAGTACTTAATTGCCAGGAATGTAATTATATCGTGCAGGGTGTCTTTTTTTCATAGAATTTCTAGGTTTGTTGGGAGAGACAGATATGACCATTTGATAGATGTGCATCTCCCAAAACATGCATCCAGTCAGCATAGGGAGGAGGAGCATCAGGAGAACGGTCACAATGCATCAGTAATGATTGAATCCCAAAGTCAGCGATGGAGTGCAAAGCCATTAAAACAGTCATGATACTGGTGATGACTGATACATTACTGGTCATGAAATGGGAAGAACAACACTCAGTAATGTCATTCAGTAAGGTTTCAGGGCACTTAGATGCAGTAACCATGAAACAGGCCAACAGTCTACTGGTTCAAGGTCTACTGTTCAGGAGGGTCCCCGGTGCAGCTCAAACCATCTGTCCAGAACATAAGCCCAGTGGTTTAGAGGCCCTACCAGTAAGGGAGTAAGGGCCTATGCAAGCAGATACTCATCCAACCGTTAACACCAGAGTGAGTGGACCACAGCCAAGATTGGAAAATGTACTCAAAAGCATTACAGAAGCAGAAGAACCTTTTAAGAGTGGCAATGGAGATGCATTGGTCTATGGCCACATGGCTCTTGTCTTTCTTTGTCCTCCTGGATGATATCCGAGACGGTGTAAGCTATCAAATTTAGCTACTTGTCTGTGTAGAATGGCTCGGTGCATAGGAATGTATAGTCATACTTATAGAGCTGGAGGTTTGTTTGCATGTCCCAGCTCTGTGTGTGGAGTCTGTATGGTCTATCCATCTTCATGGTGGTTTTCTTTGGCGGTTCTTTTCCTCTCCTGCAGTCTGCTTGTAAATGAATTGGTGTCAATATTGTGGGTGTGTGTGTCCTTTGATGAACTGGCATCCCATCCTGGGTGTTCCTTGTCATGTGCCCTAAGTCAATGTTTCCCAACCCAGTCCTCGGGGAACCCCGGACAGTCCACATTTTTGCTCCCTCCCAGCTCCCAGCCAATCAGGAACACCGAATACCTGGTACAGGTGCTGCACTGGGAGCTGGGAGGGAGAAAAACGTTGACTATCCGGAGTCCCCCGAGGACTGGGTTGGAAAATACTGCCCTAAGGGGCTGCCCTGGGATAGGTTCCAGGGTCACTTCAACCCTGTACTGGACAAACAGATCTTATGATGGATGGATGGAAAACTCCATCTTTAAGCCTAATTTCAGTGGCGATGTTGTAGTACAATGCACTATGAGTGATGCTGACCGCATGCCGATATTCCTCGTGCAGCTGGCCCAGGCCGACCAGGCAAAGCTGCGCTGGCGCATGGAGAAGGCGCAGCTGGAGCAGAGCCTCCAGGAGAACAAGGAGCGCGTAGAGAAGTTAGAGGGCTACTGGATGGAGGCACAAAGTCTGTGCCAGGCCGTGGACGAGCACTTGAAGGAGACGCAGGCCCAGTACCAGACGTTGGAGCGGAAGTACAGCAAGGCCAAGCGCCTCATCAAAGACTACCAGCAGAAGTAAGGGGCGCTGCAGCTGGCGGGGGCAGTGCAGGTGGGGGTGGCTGGCGGGGCAGTGCAGGCGGGGGCGGCCGGCGGGACGTGTAGCGAGCTTCTGCAGACGCGTTATTCCTGATGGCTATAGCCAAACCAATCAACCAAGACACGAGGAAAGAGAACTTAAAGAATGAGGTATTCATTTTGCTTTTTATTCCTTACAAATTCTACACTCCTGAGATAATTTAACCTTACCGTTCATGCTGATAATCACTGAATTACCAGTAGCCGTTCAATTCTCATAGTGTTTGTGCATTTCCTTCTGTGCAGATGAGAATAGCTGGAATAAATATTGTGCAGGTCTTTATGGAATGGGAAATACTGTGAATATTGCAATAGATCATGGGCCTTTACACACCACGTTTGATTGACCTTGAATAGATGTCGATTGTATGTAAACTGCATGCTCTTTAGTTGTTAGATCGGATAGATGAAGTTTTGGTTAAAAGGAAACCTTTGGTTAAGAGGCAACTGGGATAGTGAGCGATCTACCTGGCCTGATCCAGGTCTTCTTCAATTCTCTTTATTCCCCCTCCCCATCATTTCAGGGAGATTGAATTCTTGAAGAAGGAGACCGCCCAGCGTCGCGCCCTTGAGGAGTCAGAGGCATCCCACAAGGAGCAGGCAGAGAAGCTGCAGGAACAGGTAGTGGAGGAGGATCAGGTGAAGACTGGGGGGGCAATGCGTGGGGTGTGTGTCTGCGTGGGTGAACGCGTGGGGGGGGCCGCTCAGCCCCGGTCATCTGCGGGCTCTCAAATCGAGCCGGCTGCCTCTGTCTCGGCCCGGACTGTACCACGTTGTCGTGGTGTAGGTGATTCCGTGACTCGTGGTGGTGGAGGTCCCCAGACTAAGGATGAAGGCAACCCCACTTGCTTGAGGGGTTAAGGGTTTATGGGAAGGTTTTTTATGTTAAGTATGTCTGGGCTGGTCTAGGTCCAGCAGCATGCAGGCCTTCAGATTGCCTACGAAGCAGACTCCAGCTGACTCTAGCTTCTTCTAAATATATTTACGTTTTCACGTCAGCTACCTAGAGAACTCAAAACACACTTGGTATTAGAATTTAATCTATAATGTATCATTTAACAAATGACCCAGGAATATGCCACTTTTTTGGTACAGAGCTTCATATATTTAATGGCACCTCTACCCATTAAATATATTAAGTATCTGCACGAATACAGAAAAGACTAAATCAGAATAGATCAACGGTCAGAGCCTTTGAACCTTTGGGAACCATCATCGGCTCACCGTGGTTCTGCAGTAGTCTTTCTTCCTCTTGACAGATGTACAGAAGCATACAAATGCTCTGCTATGAATTTATGTATCTGCGGGGCTTTATGGCCCATTCACTAGATGCCGCCTGACGTAATGCAACTATGAGGGACCTACTGCCTCTAACAGGTGCCTTTTCCTCCTTAGATAACAGATTTGGAGTCCAGGGTGGATGCACTGAAGACACCCGAACCCTAATGGACCCTAAAGAAGGGCGAGATGCTTTTAAAGATGGCCGTCATTTTACCTGAATTGTACTGGTGGATAAGAGGAAAGAAAAAAATAAATTGCCAGTCCTTCAAAACAAGTGGCTGGTAGGGGCAGCAGTGGGGGAAGGGGTTTTTAAGAAATGTATAAATGATGTCCTTTCTCCTACCTGTCATTTAACCCAGGGTGCCCCACGAGATGAGTTCTAGTTGGGTTCTGGATGCGTTTGTGAACCTTCCAGCTTCTGTTGCTTAATATTATTTTCCCTTTTTACATCCATATACTTGTGATGTGTGGAGAAGCGTCGCTCTCATTGGTCAGTTTTAGTTTTTAAACATTCCTTCGACTTCACTAGCTAAGAACATCGCTGACATTGGCTGCTGGCTCGCCTACCAGTTGTACCGACTGCCTCAGTGTCTGAGGAGTTGACAGTATCAACCTCGGGAGCTCGCTCCAGCACGGTCATTGCTATGACTTGCTATCTGGGGCTGGTTTACTCCTGCGTGCTGTAAATCCTTGAGACTTTTGTATTGGTCTTAATGACAAAAACGTTGAGGGAAAACCCCTTACTCCTAGCCTCCCAGTGAAGTTGGGCTTTTTCTGGGTCTGTACAGAAGTGATGTGAAATATTAGATGGGATGGACATGGTTTGTATATATTCTTTATATATATTTAAAACTGTTACAATGGAAGGAGATGGAGGAGGGGTGTAAAATCCTTTGGGGGGGGGGGGGAGACTACATATGGAATTGAATAAGGGAATTTGATGCATAAATTCCAAATGTCTGGACCTCAAATGAGCCACTTTGAGGATTTGAAACTTTGGAGACAGAATATTTATAGGTGCAAGGATGCTAAATCATTAATGTTTCTATACGTTTATGCCTTAGATCAGTATTATTTGATTTTTGCGCTTAACTTGTAAGGAATAGATAATTCTAACACCCACAGTATCTAACGGTCTCATTCTCATTGCGTGTAGTCGAGTAGCAGTGCTAAGTTATCAAGGTCTGAGCCCTTGTTTTCCCAAAGTGCTTGAGTAAGTTGTGCTTTACCTAGGGACGAACTTGCATGACTGAGGTGAAATCTGAGAGAGAAAGAGAGAGACAGAGACAGACAGACGACAAACAGACGACAGACCCCACAGCGATGCTCTGTGGCCAGCAAACCTGTTCCTCAAGCAGGGTTGGTGTCTCTCGCCCCAACCCTGAAACCTACTGCTGCCTTTTCCTCAATACTCTTTCTTCACTTTTTATAATCAGTCTGTGTAGGTCTGTCCTGTTTTCATAGAGAGGAAGTCAGTGTTGGGGAAATGTTGGCTACTTTTCCCAGCATGCTCCTCGGTCTACTGAAATTTTTTTTTCCCGTTTAGCCTGATTTGTGGACGTTTCGTTCCAGCCAAAGTCAATTAGTGTACTCGGTTAACCGTGAATTGCCATTATATATCCGATTTACCATCAACGCTCTGCGTTTTATGGATTACTGGGTTGTAATAAGTAACCTGAGGCTCAGAAGACCGCGATAGCGACCACCCGCTGCTAGGCCCGGTTGCTGTTACTGTTGACTCTGGCTGGGTTTTAAACACTTTGCATTCTTGAACCATTGATGATAGGAGGAATCGATGAACGAAGGAACAAACTTGCAAGTAGCACACCCCCTCCTACTTTGTAACATGTTGTAAAAAAAATAATACATTTCAGTGTGATTGTGTTAGTCTGATGATCAAGCATTTTTTACATATTTAAAGCTACGATTTTAGATGGATTAGATGCAGACATTTCCACTTGTTTCATCTTCCTGACCATGGATGTGCTTCGATGTATTACGGGCATTTTGAGCTAGACCTTTAGAGCAGTGTTTCCCAATCCGGTCCTCAGGGACCCACAGTCGGTCAATGTTTTTGTTCCCTCCAAGCTCCCAGTCAGATAGTCCACATTTTAGCTTGGGAGCTGGGAGGGAGCAAAAACGCAGACTGTCTGTGGCTCCCCCAGGACCGGATTGGGAAACACTACTTTAGATTAATCTTTTACTTGATATGGCTTTGCTTCCTATTTTTCTCATGAGCATGTGTTAAAAAAAAAAACAATTATTGCAAAAAAAGAATCCAACATGTATACTTCAGGATGAGATGGGCCATCGTATAAAGAGATTATTTCCGTTTTAGAAACAGGAGGAAACTTTCCATATGGTTATCTCCCCTAAAAAAAAAGTGCCAATCTGAATGGTCAGGGTTACTGTTTTCTACTGGATTTTGAATAACATTATCTACTGCTAACAGTAAAAAAAAAAAAACAGTCTCCCCTCCCCAGTAATGTCAGACTATAAGGAACATCTGTGGGTGTGAGTGGACACTGCATTTGTAATTCGAGGGGTTGAAGCCTGACAGTTCTCTGTGCTGTGACATAACATTCGCTGTTGTTTTTTCTGCTGGATGTCTGGTTCCAAATTTAGATTTTAAATACTGTGAGTTTTGCGTAACCAACAACAACTCAGAATCCAACAAGGAGAGTTACTTCTGTACAAATGGCCCCAGCCTCACTTTACTCCACATTTGGCCTTAAGTGTCCGCCGCTAAAATACTACATAAATCAGGTGGAATCCAGGGAATGTCACGGCTGCGTACATCCGTTTAAAGACAGATGCTTATTCTGTAGTCTGGATTATGTATGTGGGTCAGCTGGACATTGCCCCCCCCCCCCCACTTGCTGGATGTTGGACAGACGCACACAGTACACGTGTGCTCATGGATGACTGTTAACTAAGCCTGCTTTGTCTTCACAATAGGGCTCTCTCTGTCCAACCAGGAGGGTCTCCTCCTAGAGTGATATCTAAAACCAAGGAGATACTCCTGTCTGATTTCCTTCAAAAGACACAATTTCAGTGTGTGACGGGTGTATGCCCATGCGTACATTTCAACTGGGACAACAGGGTTAGAGTTGAGCAAGCGTATGGTACAAGTGGTGTAAATCTGCCAGTCAATCTCACAAGGCCCATTAAACAGCATCCACGTGTAGCCTTTGTATATTGCATTAAGGGTCACAAACATGTCACTTCATAAAATCCTTTTAATTTAACCTATGCCTGTGGTCTAGGATGAGGAAAGGTTAAACTTACCCTTTAAACCAAACTGACGGCAGCTGGGTGCCACGGGCCGGCCAGACCGCCACTGCAGCTGTGTCGTCACGCCCCACGTCGCCGGTGCTTCCCCCCCCCGCCCCGCGGCGGCTTGCTGCATACCTGTCGTGTACCCACTCGGACTCCCCTTCCATATAAAGCACGGCACACCGGCTGTCCCTTAACACAGCAGTCACTTTAGCCGTTACCAGCTCTGGTTATCCTCTGCTGCTGCTGCTGGAGACGTGGACGAGGCGGGACGGTCAGTCGCCCTCCCTCCACGTCGCATGGTCAGACTCGGCAAACAAACTGGACAAACTGTCTGGCCTCAGGCTTTCATTTGCTATGTTGGACGTTTGTTTTTTTTCCCCCCCAGAGGGGAAAAAGATCACTAAGCTGGGAGAAACTGGAACCCCCAAATGGGGCAATTTAAGAAGAGAAAAGGAGCAATAACTGGATTAACTGGAGAAAGTCGTGAACTGCGGTGAAACCTCCCCCCCCAGACAGTTGCCATGGTGAGACTCCGATCCCTGCCACCCAGCACCAAACCGTCCGCTCACGACAAACACGACCCCGTGGCTTCGACGCGGTCAGCTGCCAACGGGAGCCCGCCTCCACAGTGACACCGTGTCAGCAGAAAGGCCTCCATAAGGCGCATGGCGGATGGGCTCTGCTGTTCCATACGTCTCTGGGAGGAGAGAACGGCAAAGCAGCGGTGCCAGACGAGGTTTAAGGCCAAGTTTGTCTTCATACTTATTCGCTTCTTCTGTTGCCACCTTGTTTTTACTTTTAATTACTTCCCTTGGCCAGTTTTATCGATACCTGATGCCTTGGTAGTGTTATTGTCAGACGACTCCGAGACCAAACCTCTGCTCATATCCAAAGGCATTCACTTACAAATAAATCCCCCATCGATAAACATACCCAATAACTTCTAAAGGTAACTTTGGTCTCTTTTTTTTTTTTAACCCTTTCTCTGTAATTGGCACCTACAGTAAAAATCTGTTTGTTCTGTTCTGTTTCATTCTCAATTAAACTTTCATGTTCATGATAATTCAGTCATTATTAATAAATAAGGATTTGTTGAACAGAAAAAAAAGGCACAGATTGGTGATTTTGTTTGACGTTTGACCAATGTGTTTCTTTTTTGTCATTATTTGCTGGATTAGAGGTTTGTTCTGGTCCCACAGGCCACGTTTTGCTCCATCATCCCCATACATTCCTGCAGAAAGCACCACTACCACCGTGCGCCGTCCCTGTTCCCCCAGAGCAGCTATGCCGATGGATTTACATGCTCCTCGGTAGCTGCTTCTGGAAGGTCAGACGCCGTTCATTGACATCGA
Organism: Stomatorhinus walkeri; assembly: GCA_026784285.1. Classification (NCBI taxonomy): domain Eukaryota; kingdom Metazoa; phylum Chordata; class Actinopteri; order Osteoglossiformes; family Mormyridae; genus Stomatorhinus; species Stomatorhinus walkeri. The sequence continues at coordinate 13,435,243 of JAODUD010000095.1, read as the reverse complement.
AATGTAATTAGGGGCCTCATGTTAAGTCTGCAATTTAATCAAGCCTACTTCTGCCTGCAAATGAAATTAAAGCATTGATCCCTGAGGTTTAATTCTCAAAAAACAAGTGACTGGCTTAATTTCCTAACGATCGATTGCAATTGATTTGAGAACTCTGGAAAAATATAACAAGAACAAACAATCAGAGATGATTGGGACCCTGGCTGATAACTAGTATGTTAATAAACCAGTTCATGACAGATCTTCTGCATGCTAAACAGGACTTACTAGCATACAAAGATGTGTACTGGATAGGGCTCTATAGACCACAAGCTACATGCCGAGTAGTGCCTGGTAGCACAGACGTATGTAAAGGACAGCGTTACACACACTTTTCCTTCTCACTAAAATTGTCATAAATGCATGAAAGGTGTACTGTGGATATATTATCTAGGCACTGTAGATACAGTAACTGTAGATACAGCCAATTATGTATTTGCATACATAATCTCCTGTACACTCTAACTCATCTCCACATTACTGATAATACTTAGTGTAAATGTTATGTAAATTGTTATACTGTTCTGGTTTTGGAATAATAAGAAAAAAGTCTGTCCATGTTCAGCACAAATGCAGGCTACAGCAGGGTATGCCTACACATCACTTCATTCTACACTATCCCTGCAGCAGGCTATGCCTACACATCACTTCATTACGGCGGGTATACCTGCACATCATGTATCACTACAGTGGGGTATGTCTGCACATCACTTCATGTATCACTACAGCAGGGAATGTCTGCACATCACTACAGCAAGGTGTGCATGTACACCATTTCATCCCTCACTACAGCAGGGTATATCTGCACATCACTTCATTCATCACCACGGCAGGGTATGCCTGCACATCACGTCATCACCACAGCAGGATGTGCCTGCACATGACTTCACTGGTGTGGATTCGGCCCACAGCAACTTCAAGTTATGTTTTTTGGAACTTTCTGTATTTTTTTTTTTTTTGCAAATATTTTCGATCTGTGGTGGCTTGCAGTCATTGATGAGGAAACCACTGATCTGGAGGGTCAACTGTACTTAGAAAAGCTTTTCATGTGAGTGAATGATGTCAACTGATCAAATATCAGCTTATGAAACACTGACATGGAACAAAGTACTGGCCTTTGTGTTTCAGTAATCAAATACACCCTAGTGGGGCTGGTGTTTTGCCACCTTTTATGCATTTATGATGTTGGGAGTGGGATTCAAATCACAGTGAGGTTCCAGTTAAAAGCAAAATGCCTTTAAAATCCACATATGAACACAAAATTAAGGTTACTGAGAACTCCCGGCTTGAGTGAATGCATGAAAATGCCCTCGAAAGACAAGAGTAACAGAGCAGCATGCACACAGTTTACACAAAGCCATGTGCAGGTAATTGTCACGAGTGCATTTTCTGATGGTGTCTTCTTAGGTGTCCGTTGCGGGCAAAGCTCTTATCGCACTGTGAGCAGCTGTACGGTCGCTCACCCTTATGCAGTAGCTGGTGAGCCCTGAGACTCTGTGGCCGGCTGAAGCTCTTGCCGCATTCGCTGCAGCAGCATGGCCTGAAGCCGGTGTGCTTCCGCTCGTGACGCTTCAGGTCCCCTGACTGGCGGAAGCTCTCTCCACACTCGGTGCAGAGGAAGGGCTTCTCCCCTGTGTGAGTTCGCATGTGAACCTTCAACTGTTCGGAAAGCACGAAGCTCTTCCCGCACTGGCTGCAGCAGTACGGCTTCTCCCCGCTGTGAATACGCTGGTGCTGCCTGAGGCTGTGTGACCAGATGAAGCTCTTCCCACATTCAGTGCAAAGGTACTGTCTCTCTCCAGAGTGAATCTGCTGGTGTCTCTTTAAGGCTCCCGATTGGATAAAGCTCTTCCCACAGTCAGTGCAAAGGTAAAGGCCATCCCTTGCATGGCTCCGCTGGTGTCTTTTCAGCCCCGCTGACCAGCAGAAGCTCTTCCCACATTCTGTGCACAGGTATGGTTTCTCTCTCGTGTGGCTCTGCTGGTGTCTCTTCAGGCCGACTGACTGACTGAAGCTCTGTCCACACTGCGCGCAGCAGAAAGGCCTCTGACCCGCGTGGGTGGATCGCTCGTGTCTTTTCAGGTTGCAGGACAGCGTGAAGTTCTGGCCACACTCAGAGCAGCAGTGTGGTCCCTCTCCTGACCGTGGGCGAACTTTGACGCTCTGAGGGTGGGATCGCTCCACATGTTTGCTGAGGTAGAGTTGTGCCGTGAAGGAGAACCGGCACTGAGTGCAGGGGAAGGCCCTTGTGTTCCCAGCTATGTCGGGGAGAGCAGAGCAAGGGGATATTTTGAAAAGGTTTTTGTATATTGTGAGATTTGCTACCAGGAGTGATGTAATCAGTAGGCATCCTGATGGTAACGGATATTTCCCTCACATTTTCTAATACGACTGCCAAATCAAAATGTATTAGAGAGAAAATAATAAACCATGTGGAAAGTAAAACACAGAGAGAAATATCTATATTTCATTAACAATTAAGGAGCAAAGATAAGTCACATATATTAATGACAAATATATATTTTAATATACTGAAAAGGGAAGATTAGGGAATGACAATGAATATGACCCTGACAGTCACCTGCAGGAGTGGACTTCCTGTCCCACAGGTAGTCCCACGTGATGCCCAGCTCCTTGGCGTACTCATCCTCAT
>JAODUD010000095.1:13358142-13369697 GCA_026784285.1 Stomatorhinus walkeri | reverse complement strand
CCCTAAAAGCATCCAACCTAGGAAAAGTAGATAGAAATGCATCTCTGGAATAAAGTTTGTGAATTATCTACATGAAAGAAAAATAAAACTTCTTCTATTTAGTTAACATTAATTAGTCCTGATTTTTATGTACGTTTTTCTTTATCCTTAATGATTTTCTGTTTCCACTCCACAAAGAGATTTCTTTGTACGAGTTTGTGGTCAGTCGGGTCATGGGAGTTTAAAAGAGGGCGGTCCTATGTGTGAGTTAAGGTCCAAAGGCAGATTCTTTCAGAAGAAAAAACTGGTAGAGATGGAGACCCGTATGGGTCACCACTTCCGCGTGAAGGAATTTCCCAGCAGTGGTAACACAGTTGTGGTTATCTCATGTGAATAAATGTATTTTTCCAGAAGCAGTTCAAAGTGAAGCTAAGTTATTTCAGAAAAATGATACTAGTCCACTGCCATATTTCTTCACAAGTTTAAAATTCACGTGGTGGCACTTTTATTATTTACAAATTAGTTTTCTCTGGCATTAAGCTGAATTGTGATTATAAAGAGTTTTCTTGGCAATAGGTGAGATAAACTTAATGATTTGTGTTATGAGACCCCTGGGTATGACAACTTGGTGGATTTGTTAGTGTGGCTGAGTGATCTAAGGTTTAGGTCACAGGCATTTTAATGGCATGGGTTCAGTTCCCAACAATGCCATTTTTGTAGGTGTTCTGTTGTTCAGCAGGTTAGGACTCATGATCGGAATGCCACAGTTCTCAATTGCTTCAGGGATGGAGAGCAAGATGGGATATACAAAAATATAATTTTCCCACAGGGATAAATAAAATACCACTGTTCTATTCTATTTTATACAACACAGGAACGGCATAATTTTTTCATGACTCGCGGTTATTACTACTCTCGACCACTAGATGTCCTCCTGGGCTTAATGTTCAAAATACAACCAATTTAAGCAAATAACACAAAAACGATGTAAATAAGGTTAGAATCCATGTCATTAGAGCTGCAATGAAAAGAGGTTTTGACTCAGCTCCTTAGTAATAGCCAATAATAGCCAAAACATAAAACGCTAGTTCTTATTTGAATATTACGGCAGAAAAAACTATTAATTCTTCTGTTTACCATGCCTTTACTGTTAATTTAAGATCTGTTTATGAACAGCCAGAGCTTAATAAATACTATATAGTCCACTGTTGGTGATTTAGAGAACATGGCTGCGTATAAAGGCTTCCGTATCCCGGCAGAGGGAGACAACACTACCAGTCAATGCTGTTTAGCCATCAGTTAGTAAAATAACTCAATACTTTAGTTTTTTAAAGCGTAGCTTTACCTATGCAAGATACCTTTTTATATACTACATAATATTTAGTTTTATGTACTTCATATTTTCCATTCAAAGTGTAATTGCAGTTAACAGTTAACCATTTTTTCCACGTTTAATGATTATTGGGTAAGTAGTATTTTTTTTATATATATTTTCTTTTCTTTTTCATATGTGAACTTTAAGCATACTTATGAAATTTAAAATAACCAAAAAACTATCAAAAGAAAAATATAAAGTGTTTTCGTAAATATTAACAAGGTCACGTACAATGAACAGACCACGGAGAACTGATCCTCGTAACACAGGATGTAACTTTCCGACGAGTCAAGCAAAGCTTTACAGCTCGACTGTACAGAAGCTTCCCGTTCGGCGCATTGACTTGCACGTGAGACCGTGTTGCGTAATTCGACAGCAGCCGTGCCATGTGACTGCTTCCAGGGTACGCTCACTCATTGGCTATTTACCGACCAATCACAGTCCTACTCCCACACGTCAACACTGCGCCGCAGCAAGTTTGTAGAGGATGCAAAGGTTGCTAAAGGAAGTCTGTAACTGTAGCGTACACAAATTTTAAAGGACATTGAAAAGGCAGAGCCGGTGGGGGTAAAATCATAAGTTACTACCTTACATTTTGCATTTTTGTCAGTCGAGCCTATATTTCGTCCATGCTATATTGTTGTAATCTTCGCAGTACAAATGTTTTTTCCCCCAAAGTCCCCTCTGTCCATCTTCTAACCACTTACCCTGGTCCTGGAACCAGTAATATAAGACATAGAATTCAAGGCAAGGGTTCACTCTGGATAGGTTGTCAGGCCACATACATATATACACACAGTCATATTCTATGGGAAATTTAGAGATGCCAGTCAACCTGATGCCATACATCACAGAGGTGGGATTCAAACCCCCACCCCTGGTGGTGTAAGGCAACAGCAATACTGACAGAGCTGCCATGCCATTCCGTGTGCTTTTCTGCATATAAATAATCAAAATGAGTTTTGATCAAGATGATGCTATTGCATGTGGCTGGGGGTTCACTCAATAAGGCTGCCACTGTTTGCATCACATGGTCACAATAAACTCCCTCAAAGGTGATTTCAGCTTAGGGGAAACAAAGGAGGAAAAGCAGACTCTCAGTAAGCAGAAGCGCATGCTGCTTTTCAGTTTTGATTGCAAAGTAAAACAGTAATGTGCAGAGTTCCACGTAGGCCATGAGTATTCTTTAGAATTGTCAAGTCATTTTAAGGATGTCTGGACATTGTGGTTTTGGTTCTGTTATGACTCATAACCCCTCTGAAATGCCTATATCTGATGTGTCTTCTCCAAAGAGCATAGGCTGTTAAGTTCTGAATAATAGAGGATTTTCATGCAATCGCTGCTAGTCCCTCATTGGCTCCTGCAGACACTAATTCACCACATTGTATCCACACAGGCCTTGATCAATGAAGAGTCACAAAATGACCTTTTGATTACTTTTTGTCTGTTATCTGTCCATGGAAAACATATTGGTTGTGAAAGTATTTCACACAAAAAGAATCAGTCGTGCCGTATTAATTCATGATCCTTTTCTCAAATTTGGGGGACAGGGGTTGCAGGTGTAACCAAAAATGTTTTCAGCTGTATGCTAGTTGTCCTGGTCCTTCTCCCAAGACCTATGATATGACTCTCTGTGCTTATAAACCAGGAAATACAAAATCTGGGAAGTGTAATTATAATGAATGTGGCATAGGTGGAATGACAGAAAATATGTGGCACAAATTTTACTAAAAGAATCAGTGCAGAAATTCCTCCGCTGACACCTGGCCTACAAGTGTTTGCCGTTTCCTTTGAAAATGATTTCAGTCAGGATTTTTGTTCTGGTCCCAGCTACAGTCACTATTCACCACAAAGAAGAGAAAGTAACATTTATGTTGCCATTTCTTATCATAAAATCAGAATTTGACTCCCCCAAAGACAGTCTCAATGACGTGAGTCACCTTTGCGTATCTATCAGATAGACATCAGCTCAGTTGCAGTATGTATCTGTGTTGAACTGTGGCATGCCTCTGCGGTCAGAGTGTGCTGCCAGAATGTGGAACAACAGGCTGTACTGGAAATCAACCGAGTCAACCTTGCACTACGGGAATGATTGTTTTTTTTAGGAAGATCAGAAATATTTGCTAGCAAAATATAATTGTTCATTTTTATTCATACATCCAAAACGATGCCTAACCTTTCAGTGTGAAGGGAATCCTGACCTTGTCAAACCAGTAGAGTTGTCTGCGGTCAACATTTCATAGTTATATTATAGGGTATTTCTTTTTAATCTATGCACATGTACTAAAGAGGTATGGGAAGCATGTCAAATATTTTTGTCTGAATACTTACTAGGATATGTATAATTAAGTTATAAATTATTCATCTTTAAGTATAAAGTCATTTGGTATCTTAGCATTAAGTATGTCACCTTGAGATTAAGAACACAGTATGTCATTTAAAAATAACAAAAAATAAAATTTGATCTCACTGCCATCGCTTCTAGGGTGTAACCAGCATTGTGCCTTATGCTGCCCGGGATAGGTTCCAGGCCCCCCATCCCCCCCCCATGATCCTGACAGGTTATGATATCACCATGGATGATAAAATCTGATCTGTGCCCATTCTCGATTCTACATCGAGAAATGAATACAAAATTCACGGGTTTCCTTACGAATTATTTAATGTCCACAACAGAAACAAAGTTATACTTGTTCTACTAGCTGAATAAAAGAATTGCTTGCATTAGATTGACAGTTTTTCCTGACACCCCCCTCACCGTTTGGATCTGCCCAAATGCCTCCTTTTCTATGTGACCTCTCGTTACTAGAGGAAGTGACGTAACTGGAGCGTGCTGTAGTAATCTTGCATGGGTAAGGGAGGAAATTCTCCCGAGAGATAGGCTACGGTAGAAGAAGGAAAGGATCACCATTAAAATCCATCTCCATCCTCTTCTAATTTGACGGCGATGCCATACAAAAGCACCAGAACATAATATATACACTTCAGGCTTTCGGTTGAGTGCAGTATTGTCGTGTTACGATAATCGGGGCGAAAGAAAAGCAATGGTGAAAATTGGACTGTGAAAGGGCGAATTTATCTGGGAGTTGGGGGAGGAGTATATCGGAAAGCAGATCGCTGTGTAGTTGCTGGGGTTTCAGTGTTTGGAGGAAGTTAAACCAAGGGTCCAAAGAAAGACACGGTTAACATTTTTTTCTCAGTAAGTTACTCTGCTGGCTAAGAAATTCGGTAAACAGTGTGAAAACCATGGAACTGAGAGTAGGGAATCGGTACAGACTCGGGAGGAAGATTGGAAGCGGATCATTCGGCGATATATATCTGGGTAAGTAGTCATATCGAACGTCAACGTTTCAGTAAGTTAACCTTTATAATTAACCTTAAGCGACGATTACTACCCTTCACGGAAAAGGGTGGTCAACTAGTATTTGTTCCGTCTGGTGCAGTTAGCTGCCTCGGCGTGGTAATAGCCGTGTTGTAGTATTTAGACCTGCACAGAGAGTCCCTTTTTCCCGGATGTATCGAACATTTTCTTGACAAGGTCCCGGGTTCCACAGCCTGTTCTCCGTCGTTTTAACGCCATAAGCAGGCAGACGGCCGTCTTTGCTGTTTGACCGCCCTCTGACGCCTCGCCGCTAGCGCCGTTTCCTTTGTATCCCGGCCCGGGTCCCGTAAGCCGGGTGACCGTCGGCAGTAGGATGGACACCGGCAGGTCCTGTGCCGTTTATCCCTCCCCCCTCCCCCAGCCTGCAGACACTTACGGCCCGTCCCCCGCATTCAGAACCTCGATTGTCCGAAGTGGATTTCCAGCCTCTGAGGCCGATGCCGGCCGTCAAGTGTCTCCTCGTTTTCGTCAGAAAATTAACTGCGAATAAGCAACTAAAACTAAACGTGAGTGCTATATAAATCATGCTCATCAAACTGGGGGTATCCAATGAAACCGTGGCTGTAGGCTTCTGAGGCTACTGTGTAAATTATTTGTCAGCAATACACTCTGAATATAATTAAAGTGGTGCGTAATCGCATTTATTTTAACAATTCGTCATAATCTGAGAAACAAGCTGTACATTGATATCTAACGCGATAGTTAAACTAAGATTTTGATCGTTAAGGAAATGATACATGACATCATGGACTTTAAAATGGGGGTAAAACGTTACATATGTTTGTAAGTGAAGTGACAGCTAATGGAACGTGTTGGGGCTTGTTAGGGTGAAGTGCCTCACTGCTGGTAGGTGTTTTGGGTAAACTGTTATTTCACACTGGTTTTAGAAGATATTTCTGTGCTGTTCTGTCGTTCTATGGCTTTAAATGCAGTGGGTAGGATTACTTGGCAGGCCAGGTTTGTAAATGCCAAAACCTGTGCTTTAATGCAGCTCTCTAGGTAAGTGTGTCAGCAGCTGCCCATGTCAGGGTAGCTTCACTGCCCAAAATTATTTTTGGGACATTGCATTCAGTAATTTACTGGCATCGCTGTGGCTTTCACTGGGTGCTTGTCTGGCAGACAGGCCACACATATAGTGTTGTGACAGGACCAGTTGAATGCTGAGGTGCAACACTGCCTGTTCTGTATGTGGGTATTTGTTGGAAAATGTAAATACGTTTTTTTATTGTAGGATTCAACGTTTTCTGCTCAAGTATTTCTTTGTAATCTGTTGTCATTTAATGGTATTTCAGCCTTGTTAATTGCTTAGTAAAAATTGTAAATTGTGAATTTGAATTTTTTTTTGTGAATCACCTAAACTGACACTGATTAGTTTTTTTTAAAGGTTTGTTAGAATTTTCAGCAGCATAGAAGCAGTCTTGCTCCTGTAAAATTAAAGTAGTCTGCATTTGCATGAGCAGTGTTGAGTATTTGGTGCATTTGTGGTGGGTTGATACAGTATGTAGTTCATTATCCTTTATTTTACTGGGCAAAGCATTAAGAACAGTTTATTTACAACGACAGCCTGGCAGTTGTGAGTCAGGATCACTTTAGTTTTAGTTCCTTCCAGTTTGAAGTCTTGTTTGAATCATTCAAAAGGCAAAACTGTAGTGTGTTGAGAGTGAGAAGTACTTTGCTTCTCTTTGCCTTCTTAACCACAGTGGTTACTTTGTGATAATTTGTAATATCACACTTTAATTCCTGTGGAATGAGTTTAGTTTTTAATTATGAAGATCCCCATTACCATGTAGTCACAGTGGCACACATGTATTCAGATGATCCTGTTCTGTTTGTAGTGGCATGTTGGTGCTGTTTACTCTTTTGGTGTAACTGCCCCATATAAGACTCTTCAGCTGGTGAGTGTTACAGAAACCCTGCTAATACTGCAGTCAGTCCTATGAAACAGAAGCAGCTGGATGTCTGTGGTTCCTTCAGCTTGTCTTTTTTAAAGGTCTAGTGCTCAGATGGACTTCGTTGGAAAATAATTAATTGATGAGTTAAGTTGTAATTAAAGCACATTCAGTTAGTGGATCTTGGCATTAACAGTTTACATCCTACCTGCTTTCCATTGTGGTGTTTAAATCTGATTTTTATTTTTTAAATTGGCAGCGGAATTGTTCCTAAATGTTACAAAAATGTATTCAGACTTATGTGCAACTGTATTGTTCTGGATATGTGCATAATATGTATAGATCTCATCATTCAGTGGTAGTGCAATGATTCTCCTATATGTTATCTACCTTTAGTTGAAATGAAAATGTTCTAATGGAGCAATGTAGCATTGGCAAGCTATTGAAGTGCTGGGGACATTTGTGGTTTATTTTCATGGGTGTGAGAATGATATTGTCAGTGTGTTTAAGGGATGATAACCTTCCATGCTTTCAGACGGTTACAGGAGCCATACCCCTGTGTTGTGGAGTCTTGTTGCCAAAGCAGCTGAGCCAGAATGAGAATGCTTTTCTGGCAGAGTGGGAAATGCTAAGTCTTTAATGCTTCCTGGTCAAACAGCCATGCAGATGGGTAGATGGGGGGAGGAAATGTTGCGACTTGGGTCTGGCTGTACAACGGTAAAGGCTGCTGTTTTAGGCATGCATGTTTTAACACACCCTATTTTGACAAACAGAAGTGACACATTTAGATGTTTATTTGGAATGTTCTTAAAGCAGAAGTCTGATTTTACAAGATGGGTGTGATGTCATGTTGGCTTTGGACACTGGCTTTGCCTGGAGACCTCGAGGCAGAGTGTAATGTTACAAGCAGCTGGCTGGATATTCTATTTATTTGAGACAGCCTAAAAACCATGTTGGGGAAAATACATACTTTATGGGGAGAAAATGAAAAAGTTGGATTTTGTGTGCTAACACACCCAGCTCACTTCATACGCAGCTGATTTGAAGGACACCAGACAAGGAAATGTTAAGTGTGCGACTTCTCATTCTGAAAAGATAGGCTTCCTAGATAATGCAGTTCTTGGTGTATTCAGGGCTTTTTTTTCCTGTTGCTTTTTGTCCCACTTAGACAAATTGCATTCTGTGTAATTATGCTAGTGATAAAGGTTTGCTCTGTTTTGTAATCTACTGGGATGGCCAGCATGTTTATGTGGTTTGTGTGCTTGAGGGTCGCAGTGGATGCCAAAATGCACACTTAGAATCTCTAGAATATGGAGTGCAGTATTATGCAAGGTGCGATTCTGGAGATTACTCCTTTAAATGACTGTTTTAATGGGTTCTGCATTCTGTGCATTACTATTTACTCGGCATCTGAGTCCTGCGCTCATTTATAATGTTAGCTCCTGCCTCCCACATACATCCTTTTGCTGGCTGTTAGCAGCTTGAATGAAGGCATGGCCAATGGTACTAAAACCTATTAATAGGTCTTAGAAATTTGTTTTAAAGAGAACCGTCAGGGGCCATGTTTGAGGACAAATGTGTATCGCCTGAATACACTGCCTTTGGGTTCTCAGTATGAGAGTCACTGTGGGATTTGACTAGATTATGCAAATGAGCTGTCAGTTGCTGGGATCCCCTCCCTTATTTATGATGGAACAATGTGCCTTTGTGGGGGAGGTTCTGCACTCCCTGGGGCAGGTAGACGGGGTGGAGTGCAGTGGAGCTTTGTTAAAGGCACACAATATGGCAACCGCTTGTGCTTGTAGGGGTCGAGCACTAGAACATAGTGCACTCATTTCATATAGTAGATGAGAGCCATGCTGATTGACAGGAGTGCTGGCTGGCAGTAACAGTGCATAAACTGTGTTTGTGTCTCATTATCTGATAGTGAGTTTGCATCTTTGCGGGGTGAGGAATCGCCATTTCTGCATAATGCAGGATCATGCAGGATGAAATTTATTGGAATTACATGGACATCTCAAAATATAACAAATGCCCAAACATCAATAAAATGGGGCAGTTTAGTTTTAAATTGGTAATATAACCACTCAAGCACAGTGTGATTGGTCCAGATCCAGTGTCCTTGTCGGTCGGTTTTGTTCCGGTCTGGCTGTGTATTATGTCAGAAGCACCTGTGACAGCTTGCTGAATGATGTTTTTCAGGCTGTCTTTATAAGAACATAAGAAATTCACAAACGAGAGGGGGCCATTTGGCCCATCAAGCTCGTAGCCCTGTGTTTGGGGATTCATTACATAACATGGGGATTTATGTTCAAGCAGTGCTATTTAATATTTGCAAAACCAGGTATTTTCCTGATAAAGTAGTAATCCTCAGAACTCTTTCCTCTTAACGCTTGGCTTCATGTACAGTTTCATTGTTGCCCTCCATGACGTAAAAGTAATCTGATTTTGTTTTGAGTGAGGACATTTGTGTTGGATATGGGCTGCATGCCTTTACTGATAGGCCAAAGTAATAGATGTGGCAGTTTTTTTGTGTGTTGGGGGTGGTGCTGATGAAACTAGAATTTTCAGATGTCTTCTGTTGAAAACAAGCTGTAAAATAGAATTTAACTTGGTTGTGTAACTTTTCAGGCATGTCACTATTGTTTACCACACACTTGTTCTGCAAGCATGCCTGATCGGCCACCATTATGACATCATTGTTCACACTGCCTGACTTCGGTGCTCGACAAATGCCTTGGATGAATAGACAGAGCTTGGGGGTTTTAAGGGCCAGTGATGGAAATGGTTGTTTCCAGTCAGACCCAGCTCAGTCTTCCTTGCCATCGTAATGGTTTTCCAGGTGCAGGGCTGTTTTGCATAAGTAGCTGGACGTGGTAGTTTCTCTGTACGGCAGCTAAATCGCCATAGTTGCATAACAGCATTTAATAAGTCTTAGGCGGCTGCTCAGCAGTTGCCAGGAAGTGTTGCAACAAGATTTTGTCCTGTAAGCAAGAACATGTGTTAGTGGAGAGTCAGGTCTGAATGTTAACTCGCTCAGTGCTGTGTGCGACTAAGTAGTGTCCATTTCCTGTGGTGCCTCTGCTTTATCCCACTCCTAGCATAACCCCATCCCATAGCAGCTCGTCCTTACAGCGGGTCAGTCATGACTGCCCTCCGGTGGCAGTCGCAGGTGTGGTGTGAGTCACCCACCCCAAAATACCTAAATAGTGCTGCAAGCCTCGGCAACCAATCTTATTTTTCTGATGGTGCATCGCTCTCACAGAATTACTGTTTTCATGTTGTCTGCTTTGCTTGGTTGACAGCCAATAGGGACTGTGGTGACCTATGTATCAATGTTATAACAGGTATATTTTAAGTAGGACTGGTTGAGAGTTTTTTCCTGTGTTTAAAGTGTACTAGACCTAGCGAGTCTCTCTTTGAACTGCGGATATGTGTTGATGCTGGCTGCTTCTGTCTGCTGGTTGTTGCATATCTCATGTAATCAGGCTGTCCTCAGCTTCCTAGCAGAATTTAATTCTCAGAGACCCTAGAAACCTGTATTTGTTGGTTTAATTTAATGGCTGGTTGGTCTGGAATCCGACATATGATTTGTGCATTAGCTGGAAGGAAATCCCATGTAGGCACAGAATATTTCAGGATGATATAAATGTCCTGTTATCGCATTAGACTGGAATTGTCCTACGGAGAGCAAGTTCTGTTTGCCCTTCTAGGTTGCAAGGGCACAGTTGTCATTCACATACGCACATATCCAGCTTTGGGTTGAGATGGTAGGCCAGAATAAGCACAACTGCTTTTGAGTCATCAATAGGCATTGTAGCTTTGTTCCGCACCTCATGCAAATTGCAAGAAGCAGAAGTGTTCTTGGTTCTGCAGTGTGGAAATGACATGTGATTCTATGTGAAATTAGCAACATACTGTTCTGTGTATGTCATGTCTCTGGAGTTCGGGGTTGAAGAGAAGTTCCAGGTGGAGTTTTAGAACTGTTTGTGTGGCTGTGTGTATGTGTGCGCTCAGCATTTCCTAAGTAATGGAATACATTAAATGTTCCCTCTATTACCCAGAAAGGGAAATAGCTTGTGCACATACATTTTTTTTTTCTCCGGTTTTGTTTTCAGTGGCACCAGAGGACTGACATTGGTTGAGCATGATTAACTCCAGCTGCTGTGAAGTGTGTTGGGGGAGGAGCTTTTAATTTGTGCCCTATTTAAATCTTCAAGGTCAAGCTGTAGCCCTGCTTCAATAGTTTGAACACGACACGCTTGTAGAGTTCCACGATTTTCACTCCTGCAGGCACTGAGTGTCCTGCGTAAGATTATTCAGTGTGGCCACAGAGAGACCATTTGCAGTGTACTTACTGAGATCACGGTAGAAGTTAGTAATCCAGAACGATGCTTCACCCATCCTTTCTGTCCTAGTTTTTCTGGTTATGAAGTGCTGCTCTAATGTGGCTTCGGGAGTGTCTGCCGTGTTTGTGAGTGTAGCGTACCTGCCTGCAATTTAAGAATTATCTTAACTTGACTAATGTTCAGTTGCTCTTTCCTATGGGGAAATTGCTAGTTTTTTTTTTCATTTAAATACTTTTCCAAATCTATCTTGATCTGAAGTTCTCATTCAAGACTTTTTGATGTCGAACTGTTACACGTTGAAGTGGCAATTCAAACAAAAGTTGCCACATGAGGTTGATGGAAAAGGTTCCCAACACAATCCAGATAAAGCACACACGGAAAGTAAATGAAATTAAAAGGTGGTTTATTCCATTAAAACAATCCGATTGACTTTCAGGTTGTGAACAAAGGATGAAAGAAACAAAATAAAGCAGCAAAATAAGTGTTCCACAGAGTAATATTTCCTTTCATTTGCGGTCAAGAAATTGTTCCGCTTCACCATCTAACCTCTTCAGTGCTTTGTGTATCAACCAATTAAAGCC
>JAODUD010000095.1:13340724-13358042 GCA_026784285.1 Stomatorhinus walkeri | reverse complement strand
TTTCATTTGCGGTCAAGAAATTGTTCCGCTTCACCATCTAACCTCTTCAGTGCTTTGTGTATCAACCAATTAAAGCCGTGCAGTAAGTAATCTGTCACATGACAAGTTTACCACGATCACAAATAAGGCTCCTACACATGTGCGTATATTTTAGGTCAATGTTTGGTAGAAATGCAGTGGTAGATTTGTACATCATTGATGAGTAAATTTGGCAAAGAATATGGCTGTTTTTCAGTTTTAGGGAAAAAAGTTTAAAGTGATATTTAAGTAAATGTATAGTTCATGGCATTAAGTTGACAATGCTGATTTGAGTGTAAGGAGACCTTGTTAATATCCAGTAGACAATTCCAAGGGAAAATTTAAAGTGTTTGTTTCTTCATTCATGCGTTATTTCATAATGAATATTTTCACTTAATATAGAATATTAGCTTTTCACCTCCCTTGCTGTATTTCAACTGGATGATTTTATTATGGTTTTTACTAACCTTCTGGTAAAGATTAGAGGTGAACAAGTATTGGGGTCATCATCTGTGACGATCTAGACCTATTTGACGGTTCGGGTATCAGCCATACATGACCAATCGTCCGATGGTTATTTAGTTTTCGCCAGTCTCTAAAAAGATGACTCCTATTTTGTGTTAAATGTATTTGTACAAAATGTTCACATTTTGGATGTTTTTTTGCAGATGCAAGCTGAACGTTCAGTGTGCTACAAGGGGTGTGAGTCCAGTGTTTTCTACATGCTGTGACATCATATGCATACCCTTCATAATATGAGGAGTGTAGGAACATCAGATGGGGGGGGGAGTTACAATCTGGAAGTATTTTATGCTTCTGACAGCAACTACTAGTACAGTGATTTGCAATGTTTTGAGAGGTAGGAGTAACATTTAATGGAAAATCCCATTAAATGTGCCCAAATTGTCAGAGTCAATGCAAGGAATATGAAAAAAAGCAGTGGATGATTTGGGAGTTACTAGCTTGGGCTGTTTTGCTCACTTGCTACAGCTTGTGATGCACGAGGGGCTGCTATTGCTTTGAATTGACACTGCTGCTAGTGGGTGAAAAATTGTGGGGCCTTTTAAGTATTCGCCACTTGCGTGAACTCGCTTGAAAGATATTCAGATTGAACAGCGAATGCTTCGTAAACGCTTAAGACAGAGAAATGAGGTGGCACTGTATGTCGTGTTTTTCTAGTATCCTAATTAATGATGTTTTGTCATGCATTTTTCATCAGTATTTATTCATTTTAATATATTAAAATATTTTGCAGCTCTTATAAAAGAGCTCTTGTATCAGAATCCATATTGGTGTCAGCAGTTGCATATCAGAATCACATCGGAACCGAAAAAATGTGGATTGTCCCATCCATAATAAAGATGCACAATTTACAGATTAGCATCTGATATGCAACTGATCATTATCCAAAAATATTGGCTTTATTGTGATGTGTCAATCTTAACCGATATTTAATCTTCAAATACATATTCAAGTTAGCAGCACCAGAGCTAAAGACGCAAATGCTAAAATGCATTGCATTGGATGATCCAGCCATTTTCCGCGGTGGAGGAGGAGGGATGTTGTTGGCCCACTCAGAACCTCACCACAGTCTCCCGAGGCAGCGCTACTTTGACGCCCCACTGCCTGCTGCTTATAATGTGCTCGCCTGACACGTTTATGAGATCTTAAGAAGCAACATCACTTTCACTACATATACATGCAGTTATCAGGGTCATCCCCCCCTGTTGGGGGATTTTCAGTGCTAGCACAGCCTTATATAAGAATATTTTTTAAATGTTGCTGCTGCTTCTTGTAAGGAAACTTGTATGAAACTTGAAGGCTGTGTCTCTGTGTCCCTGTGGGTGTCATGTGGCCATCATTAAATCTGCGTATTGCCACCCCCTCTGTCCTCCCCATTTTGTATGGTGCCTTTTCTACAAAACATGAAAACTAGGCTTGAAGCCTTCGTAAAAGGTTGCAGTGTTTGAGGGCATTACTGTGAGAGATTTGAAATCTGGACAGGTCCCTCTCATTGAATTTGCATCCTCTTGCACCTCCTACCTCATTGATACTTCTCTGGTCATTGTCTTTGGAGCATAGCTTCACCATACACATTTGAGATGCAGGAGTGAAGTAGGACAGGAGGAACGTGAAAATTAATTTGCCTTAGGAGTCTGTCTTGCTCTTGTCAGATGTTAAAGGCTCTGGCCTCTTCAGCTGGGGATTCACAAGTGTACCTACAGTCCATTTTCACAATCGCTATGGGCTCTTGTTAAAAACCCAGCCTTTGTCACGGTCTTCAGCACTTAATGTTAATAGAGCCAAATATCTTCTACTATCCGGAAGGATGCAAACCGTAGCTCTGTGGTCCCAGAAGCGTGGTGGATCTGTGGTCTGAGGCCACTTCTCAATAAATTCCAGGATGTTTTTCCTTCCAAAGAAATGTTTGGTATTTATAGTCATTCCCTCTTTACATCAGCCTATTAATATCCAGAGTTTTAATGTTGGCAGTCGCTATTGTTGCTTAGCTGGCCTGATATAATGGGATCCATTGGGCATTTGCTTTAGTCAATGAGGTGACTCAGAGCAGACTCTGTTAATGTGTGAGAAGCCTATGAAATCCTTCATTTAAGATGCACCGCAACCCCCTCTTTTGCTGTGACTTCCTGTCTCTGTCAGCAAGAGGTCTCATTCCCCATCTGCCATAAAATTGTTCCCAGAATTCACTGCCAAGTGGCGAGTCTCTATATGGCAATACACATTAAATTTTGCTTTGCCTTGATTTAAAATTGATAGGCTAATTACTGCTTATAATTACAATATTTCCGGAGGAGAGCAGCTTCCTGTCGGTTGATGTTGGGAGCAAACCATACATTGACATTGTTTTGAAGGGTCAGAGTTCTCCCTGGAGGGTGGGCGGCTTGAAGAAGCTCACGTCAATGTGGCAGCTTGCTTATTGGTCAGCTAACGATACATTTTGGTCCAGCTCCTCTGCTCTGGGCACCTTATAAGATTGTGTTCCATGTCGTCGCAGGACGCGCTGATGTTGGTGGGTGATGATCGCATTTTCCCACTTTGCTGCCAGCAAACCCCACGAAATTAGACAGTTGCTCGTTTATATAATTGATAAAATTGGCAGGAGGTGCTGGCCGCTTTGTCATGGCCGAGCTATCTGGAGGGTATGAGTGACTCACAAGCCTTGCTATGGGGTATGAGTATGGGAGTAATCACTATGTATCCTTTGCTCACTTTAGAATTTGAAAGTAAATGTTATCTTTTTAGCGAAGAAGCTCCTCCCGTTTCCCAGCTGTGCACTAACAGCCATGTTCCTTCCTCCTCAGGCACAGACATTTCAGTCGGCGAAGAGGTGGCCATCAAGCTGGAATGCGTGAAGACGAAACACCCTCAGCTCCACATCGAGAGCAAGATCTACAAGATGATGCAGGGCGGTGGTAAGCAAGGCCTGCACTTCTGTCCTGTTACCCCCATACTTTCATCTCTACACCCTTCTGACCTGCAAAGCGATATGAGGGCTCGATCTGATACATCACGCCATACACATTATTCTCCTTGTGGATCCAGTGTCATTGAAAAACTGGTTTACACTATGTGATCCAATATTAGGTTTCTCCCATGTGGAGTGGCTTAGTGTGAGTCACCCTAAAACCCATTCTCAATGTCAAAGGGTGAGCCGGAGCTAACAGCACCTTCTTGCTTGTCTGAATGGATGCTTGACCTGCCAAGGGGAGGTGCTCGTATTCAGCGATTGGTGCTCTTTTTGTCAAGCATCTAATGAAGTTATATAATGTCAGATGCATGTATAATGATTGTAGCGGTTACCTCATGCAAGAGAAACAGGCATCGTCTGCACGTTACCAGGGCAAACCGGAGTATTAACTGTTTGGAGCACACCCTACCGGAGTGTGTATCTTGGCTTTCTGTGCGAAGGCCGTGCCTTTATTCACTGTGCGCTGTATTAGGGCAACACCCTTCATTTTTGCTGGAAATGAAACTGGCTACAGGGTAAATGGGCTCTCCAGCTGCATGCTGTGAGAGCTGCGAGGGTCCTGAATAGTCTGTCCGCCGGCGCACCAACCCAAGCGAGTCCTTGGAAAGTGGAATCCCATTTATAATGGATGCATTGGTATAGCTGGAGTGCCGAGTGACATTTACAGAGTGAATTCCGAGTCCAGGCAGACGGCGGCAGCGGCGCTGATTCCCGGACAGGTGGTTGGGTTTAAGATCCTGGAGTTAAGCATAATCCACAATGACACAAAGGAGTGAGCAAAGCAGAATGATTGGTCATTTGTGTAGCACTCCTCCATTAATTAGTTCGCCAGACAGCATCTCGTGGAAACGTGTGATGGCTTGAGTTATGCTGCCAAATTCTTAAGTGCAAGCGATAAGTGAGCCTGAAATGTGTGGAGCATCGCTATAGTGATATCAGTACAGATCCCTCCCTGCTTTGGCGGTGAAGCCCTGCAGCTGTGCTGGGAAGCTCGTGTCCTCACGGAGCGCACAGTGCATGGCTATGACGGGGAAACGCTCTTTGAAAGTCTGTTAGGATTAGGGTGTGTGCAGAATTGTGGTGTTTGAGTTTCGAGTGCGCCCAGGCCTGGATTGCCCATTTTGCTGGCGCGATCACCGAAGGATTCCTCTTGAAGTTCATGCTAAAAGCGTACTCTGTGCTTTCCTAAAACGGCAGTCTTTGTAATGCTTCATAAACATCACTCTGACAGACCCCAATGTGCTTAATTATTGAGGTAGCTTTGGTTGATGTGAATCCTCTTAACCTTCTTGCCTTAGCTCTGCTTAATGGTTTGGAGTTGTCTGGTTTGATGATGTCTTTAATAGTTGACTCTGTTGAAGGGGTAAAAAATACCCCCCCCAGCTTCATTTTGGTCCTGGTTATTATAAAATATAAATGTTACAATGTGAGCTTATTCATACTGCTTTTACTGTTTTGCCCCTCATTGTTCCTGGAGCTGAGAGCAGCTGCCAGCTGTGAGCCATGTGACCACTGCTTTGGTGTGCACTGAGCGTGCTCCTACCCAGCACGTCCTCCCTCCCCCTCCTCTCCCCTCCCCCTTTTGTCTGCGACCCAGCCAGTCCTGGCATGTCGATGGGGGTAGGGCCCAGGCATTCTGCCTCTGTGGCACTCTAAAGAGCGAGCTTGGGTCCTGATGAATATTCAGGGGCCGCCCATCCTTCCGCATATGTCTGTGTGACCGCTTGGGCTTTAAGTTTGCCCGCTGTGTGACTACTCTCGTCCCTCCCCCCTTCCCTTGGGCACTCGTACTGCGGGGCCCTCAAGCTGTTACCACAGTTTCATAATTTTCCCTAAATGGCCGTTCGACTGCAGCAGTGCTTTCAACAAATTAGGAATGGATTCTCCCCTTAGGTCTCTGTTAGCTGTGTTAACTATATCTGGCTGTGTGTCTGCACACGGGGAAAGTACACCCCAGTTGACCTGAGGCTGGGGGCTGTGTCGGGGATAAATTTGACCCCTATGCACAGCCAAGAATAGCTGACCTGGAGGCAGCCTGCTGCAAAACGCTGAGCTGTGTGAATCATGCCTGTGGCCGGCGCTACCCAGGCCCCTCGGCCAGAGGGCCACCAGCAGCTGCTGCGAGGGCCACTGGGTGCGGGAGGCTCCGATTAACCCGCTTTCTGCGGCCCGCGCTTTCCCCTTCTCCTCCTCTTTTAGCCGCGGCCTCCCCTGTGGTCCCAAAGCTCAGGACCTGGCCTGAAGTTAGCTAGCGTGACGCCACATGCTGCGTTGAAGGTATCGTTACACCCCCTTACTCAGCTGTGGAGCTCCGCACTTGCTCGGGTATCAATGAGATCGATTTGTTAATAGCTGAATTATAAAGCCCTTTGTGTCCCTATACCTGCAACCCCTGTGGCATCTCCAGGGTTCGGTCCATCCCTTGTAACTGTGCTTGTAAGTCACCACTGTCTCTGAATGTGAAACATATTTTAATCAGACCATTTTTTGAGTGTAAACAAACACCAGCCAACCCCCAAGCCCCCGCCCCGTAGTCATTGCAGCCTTAACACCCACATTGTTAATTTTAAGCACACTTCTGAAGCAGCTTCCTGAAATGGGTGCAAAGCAGAGAGCCTGCTCCCCCCCACTCGTGCTGCATGCATATGAAGGATGACAAACTGTGCTGTGGTTTCTGAGCCGCATGTGTGGTGATGGTCACAAGTTAGCCGGCCACGCGTCTGACTCTGCATCTGCTTGTCCTCCCCGCAGTCGGCATTCCCACGATCAAATGGTGCGGCGCTGAAGGCGACTACAACGTGATGGTCATGGAGCTGCTGGGGCCCAGCCTGGAGGACCTGTTCAACTTCTGTTCCCGCAAGTTCAGCCTGAAGACCGTGCTTCTGCTGGCCGACCAGATGGTACGGCGGTTGGCGGGGGCCTGTTTAACCCGGAGGAGGGCTGGGTTCTATCTGCGGAGGGCAGGCGGAGCTGTGAAGCCGTCCACGTGACACTTAGTCAAATATGTACCGGGAGAGTTTCCGTCTCTGGCGGAGTATATCAGGCACACCAGCGTAACTTCACAGAGCAAAGACGTCTGAGGATTTGTTTGGACTTCCTGTTTCACAAGACAGAATTCATTGTCTTGGTTTTAAGTTTAATGGCTACAGGTCCTAGATGGACCAGAGCAAGCCAGAATTAAGTGCGACTGAATATAATAAATTTGGTTCTCATTCACTGGGGTTCAGAGCTACTTGTGCAGACAATGGTTTTACTTAAGTATGTGTGTCTGGCAGCCAGTAGGCAGCTCTGACAGTGACATGGAAGTACTGCTTTGTTGCTTCCATTGTGTTCGTAGAATGCGTGATGGGGTTCATCCAGTATCATGTCCTCAATTAAGTGAACATGAATTCCTCACGCCCTGGTTTTTTGCATAGTGAACCAGTGCTTGCTCAACTGCATCGTGAGGATCTAGCATTAGATACCTTTGCTGCCCCCTGCTGGATTGAGGTGCAACAGGATGGCCAGTGTTGGATGCCATTGCCAAAAATGGTGAAAGCCGTAGCTTTATTTTAGAAACTCGGCAATGAAATGTTGTCGTAGCTAGTTAGGTGTCTCATTTTTGCAGAATTCATTAAATACCTAACAGAGCGAACCTTTACAGGTTTATGTATAACATGAATTTTTGTCTCTAATGCAACAGTTCTAAGGGCCCCTTTAAGGAATGCAGTGTGCCAGATTTCATCTTACCCAAGAGGAAACGTGACATGTGCGGTGTCATGGACCCTCTAGTTTAACTCTGTGGCGGGTGGATTTAAAATGACGTGAAGCGAAGGGCAGTGGCTGTATCAACCCGCTCCGCTGCTCGTTGCAGATCAGCCGCATCGAGTACATCCACTCCAAGAACTTCATCCACCGGGACGTCAAGCCCGACAACTTCCTGATGGGCCTGGGGAAGAAAGGCAACCTGGTGTACATCATCGACTTCGGCCTGGCCAAGAAGTACCGCGACGCTCGCACCCACCAGCACATCCCCTACCGCGAGAACAAGAACCTGACGGGCACGGCGCGCTACGCCTCCATCAACACGCACCTGGGCATCGGTAGGCGGGGCCTGATGGGGGGGCCTCACTTGCATCAGTATTGGTATATTCTAAGAGTGTTTATTTTATAGATGTGCCAGGATTTTCTGGCTCATGGAAACTAGAGAAGGGCAGTCAGTTTGAAGGGCTTGCAGATAACAAATTGCTATGAAATGTAAATATAGAGAAAAGCCTCAGAAAATCCAATACCGAAGAGCAGTCGTGGGTGAGACGCCGTGGTTCTATAAGCTGACGTCTGGACTCCCCTTCCTCCGCCGAGCAGAGCAGTCCCGCCGCGATGACCTGGAGTCCCTGGGCTACGTGCTCATGTACTTCAACCTGGGCTCGCTGCCCTGGCAGGGCCTCAAGGCCGCCACCAAGAGGCAGAAGTACGAAAGGATCAGCGAGAAGAAAATGTCCACCCCCATCGAGGTCCTGTGCAAGGGCTACCCCTGTGAGTGAGCGCTCCGGAGCTGGCCGCCAGCCCGGCCGTGGCCGCGGCTGCGTTTGTAAGCCATGTTTGGTTTTCTCCACACAGCCGAGTTCGCCACGTACCTCAACTTCTGCCGCTCCCTGCGTTTCGACGACAAGCCGGACTATTCGTACCTGAGGCAGCTTTTCCGGAACCTGTTCCACAGACAAGGCTTCTCCTACGACTACGTGTTTGACTGGAACATGCTGAAGTTTGTGAGTGTGCCAGCCGTTTAGGCCCTTCTCTCCAACATTACTTGCCAGATTTTTGGTACATTCCACTATGGTCAACATGGATCCCTTAGTGTCTCAATGACCTTAACTGAGAAGCACTTTGCTGTGGAGGACCTGGTAACCCTCCATGGATGCCCCCTCACCATCGAGCGCTCGCATGAGGGTGCCGTCTGAGCTCAGGTCTCCGCTCTCTGTCCTCAGGGGGCCAACAGAGCGGCGGAGGACGCCGACCGTGAGCGTAGGGAGCGGGAGGAAAGGCTGAGACACAGCAGGAACCCCGGGGCCAGGGGCGTCCCCTCCGCCTCCGGCCGGCCTAGGGCCACTCAGGAAGGAGCGCCCGCGACCCCACTGACCCCGACCTCTCACACCGGTCAGCACTGCTCCCACACGACACCGCCGGCACGCCCGACCCTGACAGTTTGTCTGGCTTCCCCAGTAGCTTAGTCAAGTCAAGGCACTCGGGCCCCTACAGCTGTCAGGTGACATGGTCGATCGATAACCCGTACCGAGCTGCTCGTTCTCAAGCCTGAACCACATATCATGCCAGTGGCGGCCGCAGGTATAAATATCAACCGGCTTTGTTCTGCTACATAGGGCCGAGTGTGTGTGACTCACATGCTCCCCCTGCTGGCCTGTGAGGGGTCTGCAGCTGAGCCAGTTACTGGCCTGGTCCATTGAGTCTGGCAGTAGCTATGGCCATCGCGGGGCTGAAGGGAACCAATTATGGGAGATTGCCTGTTTTGAAGGTTAGGGCCTCAGCGAAAGTGCAATTTTGATATATAGCTTTGACGTCAAATGTCATACCCCTCCCCCAAGACCCAGTAATAAAATTAGCTGTGGCTCATAAAAGTGATATTCAGAGCTCAGTTCCGGCCTCCTTTAATATGGGGCCTGTGAGATGCTCTTCAATCAGGTGTCCGTGCGGCGCTTCAGCTGTATGGGATGTGTGCAGTAGAGCCATTGTCCAACATGTTCTCTACCCGTTCTCGAACCCCCCCAGGTGTCGAGCGAGAGAGGAAGGTGAGCATGCGGCTGCACCGCGGCGCCCCTGTCAACATGTCGTCGTCTGACCTGACCGGCCGGCAGGACACCTCGCGCATGTCCACCTCACAGGTACGCGACGCCCCCACCGCTCAGACGCGCACCCTTCAGCGTCGCCCATAGTCGCTACCCGAGTCTCACGCCGTGCCCACCGACGGCGTCTCCCACTCTGCAGAGCCGCAGAGCAATGTCTGTTGGCCCCCCCACCTCGCTCGCTGGTTTATCTGGTGGCGTAGCTGGGGGGTTATGTGATTGTGTCTAGGTTAAATGAATAGGCAGTGTTGCATTTTGCCTGGTCTCTTCTAAGTTAAATAGTGTTAATATTACCCTGAAACCCTTTTGGGAAGAGGCTGCCGGTGTGGGCCAGTTCTGACAAGGCCTCCCATCACGCAGTACGAGCCCCCGCCTGCCTGGCCCAAGATCAGCTTAGCGCCGGATAGCGTGTCTCAGCCCGGCAATGACAGCGCAGGACATGCATGCATCAGCCACGAACGCAAGTGCCTCAGGGCGGCTGTGTTTCTGGGCTTAAAACCGTGTGTTGCAGAAGCGCCTGGCAGCATGCGGCTGAACGGGGCGCGTTTGGGTGCGGGCGGTACCGAGGTCAGCGTGATTGGCTGGCCGGCTTGGGGAAGCCGGACGGGCTGAGGGAGCCGCACATCAGCTGGCATGATTTGGTAATCCAACCCGTGCTGAGAGCGCCTCCTGCTGGTCGCTGTGGAGCCAAACGTCCCATTTTTGTTCCCTCTCCTCTTGCTTCTGCTTGAGGGTTTTAACAAACGCTCCCTGCTTTCACAGCAGTACCTCTGGTGCCGTTAATCTGGAGTCGGCCTGTCGTCCTCTGTTCCTCCATTTGCGGTTGGATTATGAAGTCATGGAGATGACGGCGCTGAGTGCCGGCGGCCCTCTGATTGTTTGCCACGCTGTCATGTGTCCTCTCTTCACAAATGGCTTCTTCTCCCCCCCCCCCACCTCAGAATAGCATTCCCTTCGATCACCACGGCAAGTAGCTGCTCGCCACGTTCTCGTGTGAAGGCAGCACTGGGTGAGTGTTGGCCGGGTCCCTCGTGCGCGGCGGCGCCCCCCCCCCCCCCCCCAACCCCCGCTTAGGTTTCGCGTTTCCCACGTCACAGTTCATGCTTTTTGTGATGCCACATGTAGCCCCCAGGCTTGCAAAGCCCTACATTTGTTTAGGAAGACATCATGACGAAAGATTCATCTCAAGAATGTGTACATTTTGCACTAGTGGTGGAAGCATGACAGTTGGGTACACGGGGGTGGACCATCCCAAATCCTGCCGCTGCCGAAGGGGGGGTTTCTCATTGACCAATCCGCGTCCGTGTGCCACAAGCCGGGTATCACTCCATCCGCACTCATCCACGTACTGCTTGGCCTCTGTCATCACTGCAGGCATAGCAGAGCGGCCTTGACCATCTTAGCCAGTGGCTTGATGAGCGCCATTATCCACTGCAGACGCACGTGCATGATATCCCTACTGCCACTATCGCCGCGGGTCCCTGTCCACTGGCGCATTTCTGCACAGACCGCTGGCATGACAGCTGTAGGTGTGGCGTTGAGTGGTTTGGTTTCCTCTGCTAAGCTGCTGTGTGCAGTGCTCACCGCTTCTCTTCCACACCACTTGGGCCCTGCCTGATGCCCGCGTTCCCTCCTGCATGCTGCCCGCTCAGACTGTCGTCGTCCTCCTAACCGGCCCATAGGCAAGGTGCCAGTCTAAAGGGCACTGGCCTCCCAGAATGGAGCGCTCGTCGTTTTGTGTGTGATGTGAGGAAAAATTTCGCTAAACGGCTTCCACGCGGCGCCTGTCTGATGCGGTCTTTGTTGCGGTGCCTAACAGGAAGAGGCCAAACGAGTCCCATCTCTGTGGGCTTCCCTTTCTAGAAGAGCACTGCAGCTGCTGCGGGGAGGACACCCAGTGGCTTTTCTGAGCATTACCTTTCATGATGACGTCATGCTCGGGGTGAAAACAACCCAGCGGCCTTCACAGCCCATGCTAATATCCATTGCAGTCCGCTCATGGGGCCTTACGCCTTTACGCTCTTATGCAGGGGATCTTGGGACACGTAACCACACCGACTATGTGGTTGATTTTTTTATTTTTTTTTGATCAGCTGTTCACCATATCAGAGCATTTAACTGGTGCTGAATGCTTTAATCTCTCGCTGCCTCTGGCCTGCCTTTGCCCCGCAGCATGATCCTTCATCTCAGCCGGCAACGGCTCTGCTTCATTCATACTGGCCTTTTATGTACCTCAGTCCGTGGGTGTGGTCTCAGTTTAAAGGGTGACCGTCCTTTATTACACCTGGAAGAAAACCTACGGAAGGACTCGGATGACAAGGGCTATTAGAAGCAACAGTGTCATGTTGTGTGAAAGGGTTACTCCAGAATATAGGATGAAGTACAAAACTGTAATATAGATTTAGAATGAATGTCATGACCAGCGTGTGGAGCAGCTGAAAGGTGACCTGATGTGTAGTGATGGTGATGTTCATCTCAACATGGCGGAAGGCTGACGCCCTTGTCTCCTCCCCTCACTATGTGCAGATCCTGTCTCGCGTGAACCCCAGCGCTCTCCACTCTGCTGTACCTCGATGAGACACCTCCATGCACAACAGAGGGCAGGCAATGCATGGCTGATGGACACACCTACTTCCCCTACAGCCTCAACTCTTCAACGACCACGGAACATCAGTCCTGTACAGAAGCCAGTCTGTCTTCAAAGCCCGACTAAATGGAACCACGTAAAGGCCTTTCGTTTGGGACACGCACGCACGCGCACACGCTCGCTCGCTCGCTCGCTCGCCTACCATCGCTGAGTGTGCTCTGAAGAAGGCCACAGTCTCAGCTTCCTCCACTTCTCCACACTGGTGTCCTGAGAGCCGGCTGCCGCCCATAACCTTCAAGGGAGGTTCACCCTGTTTCCAGTCACTGATCGGCCCCATTTCTGTCCCCAGCCGTGCTAACCCTGCTGTGTCCTGATACGTTAAATGAAATCTCCTTCAGTTCCTTTTGCCCCCGCTCCATCCCCCCCCCCCGTTAAGTATTAAATTATACAAGCCATGTTCTGTTTAGATCGGTAGTGTGCTGGTGAGTGGCTTTTGTCTGAATGAAGAGAACTGAGAGGAGTTAATTAAAATTGTTGCTTCTGATTTAGTTCTCCAAAGACCCAGAAAGATTGCGTTTCAGGTTAAAGTATTTTAACACTATTTATTGTTTTAAACTTTTGTTTTTAGCCCCTGTTCTTCCATTGCTGTTAAGAATAGTCTGCCTCTTCCAGGCACTGGTGGGTACTACTGTTCAGCAAAGCCTGTAAACTATGGACACGGACTGATGGATGCTCATCTTAGAGACCCTCAGTGGTGTGAGGAACTCAAATGTGAAACGGGTTCCTGCACTAGCCCCCCCCCCCCCCCACCCTGCTTCTCCAGCACCCATTTTGGGTAATTCTGAGGGTTTTGGACTCCATCGAACTGATACTGCATCGGACACAGTTGTTTCGACTGTTGCTGTACAAATATACTGCATTCCTTTTTTATTTCAAAGCTGTGAAATATCTGTAATATACAAATGTACATGCTTTCCACTGGCTCTGTGGTGAGCTGGCGTGTCTCCTTGGGCCCGCCGTGTGGAGCATGCCCAGTGAGCGTACTGGCCCAGCACCACCAGCACTGCCCTCAGTGCCACGCTGATGGAGGGCGTGTCTCTACACAGCTGGCGAATGAAGACTTCAGCTTTTGAGGGCCGGCTTGGCAGAAACGTGGAACACCCGTTCCTGTAGCATAAAACAAAATCCATCCCACCCCCCCCCCCCCCCCCTTTTATATATTTTAATTTCCTTTTTTTTGGGTCAGATACATTCTTGCATATCGGAGGCTTTCAGTTACTGCAGATTTATCTTTTTTTTTCCCATTGAACCACTGCTGGTTAAAAGTGGAGGCCGGTAAGTGTGTTTGCTGAAAACTGAAAGCCAGACTGACTGCAGGTGAGTGGCTATTGAATCTCTGGTTGTGGTCGGGGAATGTGAGTATGTGCGCATATTGGGCCTGTGACTGCTTGGTGCCATTTAGCGAGGGCATTGCCTAGTAAGGATAAGTGTTAGTGTGTAGTCTGAAGACGTTAATCGCCAGCGTGGAGTCGACACTTGGAGTGGGACAGGAAGCGGCGCTTTTGTTGGGTTAGGGGGGTGATTCACTCCATGCTGGTCTTGTTTAGTAGTTGGCCGGCCGGTGTTCTCAGTGAATGTTCCTGCACTGATTAAGAGGCACATGCACCAAGTGTTTGAGTTCTTAGTTTTTCTGGGTTTTGTTCCATGGTGGCAGATTTCAGAGCTTTGGCTTTGGACCTCTGCTGTCTCCCGGTAGTGCACCATGGCTATCGCAACAAGTGGCTTGTGCAGGCGATGCAGTCCGTCTGGTCCCTGGGGCTTCCGCTGTGTTTTTCTCCTCCTTGCCCCCCCCCCTCCTCTGTTTATTCCTTAGTTTAGGCTCCGTGGGACAGTCAGTCCCCACCTCCCACCATCACACTGCTGTATCTTGTGTAATTATGGTAATCTCCTAGCCTTGTAATTTTGTTTTCCTCATTTGTATTGCCACTGTATTTGTGTACTTTAAAATTGTGTAAATAAATTAAGAACTTGTACTTTTTCCTGGATCTCTGTTTTTTTTTTTATTGGGGGAGAGGGGCACTGGGGGTGTTATCTCTAATTGTAATTTTAGTTGTAACCAGTAGATGGCAGTACAATTTGGGAATATAGTTGGGAAAATGGTCTGTGGCTATGAACCCCCCCACCCAATCCTGTGTAAATGAAAATAGCTTGTACCAACACAACTGCTACTGAAAAGGACAGAGCAAGATAGTCTCTAGATTGCACAATGGAAATGGGTGTGTCTTCTAGCATGCATACTTCTGTGTCGTGTGTGTGTGTGTGTGTGTGTAAGTAAAGCTTTTCCTAAGAAGGCAGGCTATTAGCAGTTACCCTTTTTGTTTTGCAAGCACTTCCTGTTCGTGACAACATTCAGTTATTTGGGTTTCTCTTCATTCTAATGCAGCGGATCCGGTTAAAACACCAGTTGGGCTGTTTCAGTAGCTTATCAGGTATGTGCTAACAGTGTTTTAGTGCCGCTGCTCTGCCAAGTCAAACAATTCCGTGGATTTCCTAAGATCACGTGCTTTATCTGCTCTGCAGGTGTGCCCTCTAGTGGTCTTATTTCACCTCTGGTGGACTACATGGTGCTTGCGTGCGTACACAACTCCCTTGTTTCGCTGAAGTGAACATTTAATTGTTCCAGATTTTATGAATACAACTTGGGGGGGATAACTGACCAATTTTTAATTTCTCAATTTATGGGTGTGCTTTGTATTTTAAATTTTTTGTGAACCCTAACCCGGCCCTACTGTTTTTCATTGATGAAGGGCTTCCTTGTTTTATGATACTTCAGTCCTGCTTCTAGGAACCTGTTACAAATTTGTCCTACCAGTGCACTTCACACAACTTAATGGTTCCACGTCATTTGATGTCATTCCCTGATTCATGAGACACTTGGCTGAGTTATCGGCCATCTGAAGTTAGAAAGTTGGCCAATTTTTTAAAAGCACTAGGTCAACTGAGAAGTAATTCAGATTTAATTAGTTTGATTATGTTTAGTACTTTGAGTTGGTGTGAGGCACAATTTGTTTCACTGGTCTGAACAGAAGCAATTCCAGATCAGCAAGCTTTGTTACATGTCTGAACATGAAAATGAAATCTGGTTTTCCCCTCTTGTAGGTTAACTAGAATGGGTAAATCAAATTCATTTCTTTAAGCAGCATTTGAGTTGGCGTATGACGCACTCAGCCTCATGTAACCTCCCTGTAACACGGGTACTTTTTTATTACCCAACAGCGGAGAAACTTTCCCCATTTAAATACATCAGGGTTGCTCAGTGATGGTGCCATGAAATTCAGGCATTGGTAACCAGTAGATACCATGTTTGTAGTGGGTTTCAGGATCAGCTTCTACCTTGTCCTCGGAAGTATTGCAAGTTTGGTAAGAGAAAAATTAGTGTTTCATTCTTTTGGAAGAATTGCTACCATTGTATAAAGACACAAATTTACAAATGAGAGGAGGTCTTTCAGTCCGTGAAGCTCATTTGTGGAGAACTTAAGATTAACAACTCTGAGCTATTATCTGGCTCTGATTTAAAGGAACCCCAGGTTTTAGGTGTAGTCGCTCATCACATGTTTTGTTTTTAGCTAGAATTACCTCCCTGTTATTCCAGCTGAAAAACAGCTGATCCTGTAGTAAAATTCCAGAAAATAAGCCTGGGAGCATTTGGCTCTTCATCAAACGGACACTGTAGCTACCAGGCTATGAAGGGCCATGGTTTGTTGTAGAGGTATATAGTGCTGATGGCTTTAGCAGAACAGTCAGGGGTGTGGGGATGTTCAGAAGGTCCTGTAACCATGGTGACCATATTGGATCGTCAATCAGCAGTCGCTGGCATTGTGCCAGCAATCATTGGGGGGAGGATGAGCAATAAGGTCAGCCTAAAATGACAAGAGGGAATGCTTGGGGGGTTATGGGGGGTCATAGAATGCAGCAGAGGCTGTGAAATGGGTGAGTATAGGTGGGATGAAAGCTAATCTTTACCAAGCTGTAATTGTCTTACACTCACTGGTGATGATGTCTTTCTGCTTCCTGTGATGGTCTGGGTTTATTTTACAGCTTCTCCGTGTAATCCCTGGTGCATTGTCCACCTTATTAAGTTAGGCACAGGCACCAGCTGGTGCACGCTCCACGCATTCAAATCTCATTCGGAGAGGATTCGGATGCACTCTCCAGCCGTCCCTGCCTTGGTCTTACTCTCCTCGCATGGGGGACATCTTTAGCTTTGAGATTGCCTGGATGAAAACGGCTGATAGCATGTTGAGCTGAAGCACAGGTGACTCCCATTGTGAAAAGATCCAGAAAACAATCCATTTAAAAGCAGCTTACAGAACTAAATTTCACTGAATATTGTGTAAATGCTACCATGTTTTGTGCTGGTTTTCTAATTCAGTCTTAAGTGTGCAACAAATTTATTTACGGAAAAATTTTCTAAGCAGGTAGTGGTGGTATGTACAACATGGTACTGAAAGTAAAATAAATCAAAATCCCTAGTTTTAGATCAATTAAAAATGGCTTTTGCTGAGTAAATAGCACACTTCTGTTCTTTTCCAGAAGATTCTGTATTTGAGAGTTTGTTTCTGTGAGTCTGGTCTTTCCTCAGAGGTTTTTGGCATATACCAGGTAAAGAAAACTCGTATATAGTGACTGAGATTAAGGAACAGATCTAGATAAACTGGCATCCTGCACTGGGTCTCCCTTGCCTTGTGCCCCCTCACGTAGGCTCCAGACCCTGGCCACCCTGTATTGGATAAATGTTTTCAAGACGGATGATTGTTATGTGACTTTACCCCGACCTCCATTTAGTTATCCATATGCCCTACCCTTCCCTGGATAAAACATGTGGCTGATTCTTTTCATACACATGGTCTCCAAATGCCTCGACCTCGCCCATCTGTCACCCCTTAGCCTGAGTGCTTCAGAGAGTGGAAGGGGGCTATCAGATGTTCAGTTCCCTGGTCTACAGAACCCCCTCCCCCAGGAGATATTTTACTTGATGAGGATTTCTTGGATCGTGTCCATGTTTTGGAAGTATGGTTATTTTTCAGCCTCGCTGTTCTGTCCCCTGAGTGTTTTGAAGTCACTGCTGTAGCCCTCAAGAAGGAACTGGAATACGATGCAAGGGATTCCTGTGCTTAAAACATGTCTGTATGATTAAATTACATCATGTTGGTTTCAGATGATTTTAAGACAATGTTTTGACCCATAAAACCGTGGCTGATTCTAGCTACAGCCCATACTACAATTTGACATACAGTTGTGTTCATAATAATAGCAGTCCGACATCACTAACCTGATCAATCACTGTTTTTGGTAGAAATTATATTTCTACATGGCAAATAAT
>JAODUD010000095.1:13329529-13340318 GCA_026784285.1 Stomatorhinus walkeri | reverse complement strand
AATAAAAACTATTATAAGGATTTTGAGCTTTATTCACTTTTTTAGGCACACTGCTATTATTCTGAACACAGCTGTAAGTCTGCCCATAAAGGGAGAGAAAGGGGTGACATTCGGTGGTACAGACTGAAGGCTGGGTGATGTAGACAGTATATCAGCTTATTGTCATATGACTCATAAAATTTATATAAGCAAATGTGTAACTTTAACGGTGAAGAGGAAACTCCCTCAGAGTAAACTTCATGTGTCGGCCAAGAAAGTGACAGTTCAGCAGCTACAATGTATTTTTAAAAAGGAGATATTGTGGATTGACGTTGGTGGTATGGCAATAGTAATTTAAAGGTGTGACACATGACAGGCTGGTACTGCGTATTCTCTGCCCACAAACTTGTCGATTAAAACTGGACAATATTTCACTACCTGCAGCACTGCAATCCAGTAGAACATACGGAATGCAGGTGCGTCACAGACAGCTGCAGGTTTGGATCCCAGTTTCAATCTAAAGAAATATGGGACAAATCACATTAGGTTTTTGATGAAAACATGGCATTTTATTTTTCATTACGGGATGGGTGACAACTCTACCAGCAATGTCTAACCTGTCCCCTGGAACGAGCTGGAAAAAGAAAAAACTCAGCTACGGTACACTTTACAGGGACCCTCGCAAAGCTCTCTGTGTGATCTGGAAGTAGTTCTTCACATCATGCAGAATCCAATAACCGTGAAGGGTACCGATTTCAGTTTGCAGCATTTGTTGTATTTTTTGTTCTTAGTTTGATTAAAACCCGATTCCTAAAAAATTGAGACAAAATATTTTGCCAAATTGCCCAACCCTACCCAGATGCTAGGGGGAATAGGATTTGGCCAACCTGGGGGGGTGGCCCAGCTGTGTCTTTGGGCAGACCTGGCACTGTGGTAAGGTAACTACAGCCTACCCCGGGGCAGGTGTTAATGCCCCAAGTTTGACGTAATATTTGAAATTAGCATGATTAGTCTATTGAGATTGCTTTCAATAAAGCAACCTGTCCTGGGAAATCTCTGATCTGAAAACAGGATTTTTTTTACAATGGGAGGTGGATTGAATAATTTTACAGTTTTAACTTGGTCTGTGACGTCGTCAAGAGGCGGGAATTCTGATCACGGCGCCGTTTCGCGTTTCTCAGGCCAGTTCTAGCACCTTCTCTAAAGCATGCAAAATGTGAAACCCATTATGGGGAGATGGTGCTTAGTGTGCAGCGGTTTATACTGTATAGCTGCATCAACAACTGTCAAAATCCTTTGTCATCCTCTCCTGTAACCATGTGCTAGAGAGTGATGCAGACACTTAGACATTGTACTTCTCCTATTTTTCACAAATATAGCAATGCAGCACGAGACCTATTACACTTACAGGTAATGTGCTTGATAGTCTTTGCCTGGTGACCTTTGCACTTGTTGTTGGTACTATGCAAAGAACCAGGTTTAATGAAACGGAAGGAATTGGTACATAGTCAAATTTTCTTTCTTTTGTTCTCATTCTTTTGTTCAGTTATGTAGTGAGCAAATATTTGACTGTGAAATATTTGTGTAGCATGGTTTCTTTGTGATACGCTAAATTAATTTTTAACCTTTTAAGCGTTGTACTGCTTCCAATCCCTCATTTGCAAAATGAAAACCGATCACGTTTGGCCAGTGTCAAAATCCCAGTTACAACTGCTGGATGGGAGTGTGGGTCATCTATGTTCATACGGCAGACCTGGGACTGACCCCAGAGCTCACTGTGGTGTCTCTGATCTACCTTGTTTCACAAAAGACCAGTGAAACATTCATCCCACAGAATAAATATTTATTCACTAAGTCAGCAACAGGTAAAGGCACGTAAAAAAAATATATCTCTTCTCCCAGTGAAATATGAAGTACCTTCACAGTACAAATAAGCAGAGAGGAAGAGCCTGGTCGTCTTGAGTACACTTGATACATCTTTTGTCTGGTTTAAAGGTAATAAAATACATGGAGACACAAAGGTGCATTTCACAATACTCAGCTTGAGGCATGTGGAGATCGGGGGGGGATCTAAATACTGAGGACAGTCTGCAGCAATACGGACAGAGAAAGTGACAGCTGGATGCCTTGAACCGACTGCTGCAAAGTATACAACGACAACACATCTGCAACTGAAATAGCCGAGGTTTGTTGCTCAACAATTTACCATTTACCACAAGCACCTACTTGTACCTGCCTTATTAGTAGCATTTCCTGAAACCGTGTGACAATTATCTTTATTCTGCTCTAAGCCTGGGTGGAGGCAAAACAGCAGAGTCCCTGTGCCCTGTTTGAACTTGTGAAATGCAAATGCTTTTTTTTAATAAGTAAGTTCTCCTTTAGTCCCTAAGATTGTATGCTTCTGGTGGTTAGACGTCCCTCCCCTCTGCTCGCGAAACTCCGAGAGTGGTACGGCTTTACATATGATGGGGCAGCACAGTACTGCGGGTCACATGCTACAAACATCCATACAAAGGTGCACAGACAGACACAAATGCAGGGCCGCTGTAGGATGGAGGCTGCACCTGTGTGAGGACACAGGGTCCTGTGCAGATTGCGAATTACTGTTGCGTTACATTCGACACGAGGCCGGACCAAAACTCAGCTTCACACGTATGCAATTTCCTTTAAATAATTTTAGCAATCCAGTGTACGACAGGCCTGTGCAGGAATGGCTAGTGCACGAAAGGCCAGTGTACGAAAGGCCAGTGTACGAAAGGCCAAAAGGCAAAAATTAATTTTGACTCTTTAATGGTCTTTAGCTACCAATAGGACACAGTGGATAACTGGGCTTTTGTTGTTTTTACAAAAGAAAATATTACAAGCCAGCCTTACCCTCTAGTTTCTTCTTTAAGGCTTTCCTCAAAAGTGACCCATCTTCCTCTCCCAGTGCTCCCTCCAACCAGTGATGTCACACTCAGCAATAAGCAGCAGGCAAGGCATCCAAGGATTGGTCCAAGAAACAGGATGAGCTAATGTGCACTTTAAAGAAGCCTGTTGGTCTTGTTTCCAGACTTCTGACCGGGTTCCTGTACGTGGTCCAGCTCAAGCACATCAAACAGGAGCCTGAAGATCAACCAGTCTATTGTTTTAATAGGTTAGAATGAATCACTAACTAGCTATGGATCTGGAAATGAAACCATCAAACCGAAGCAGTAGTTTGTGTGTGAACTCAATATCAACGCTTTCAAGCCCTCTTTTGCGTAAAGGATATCAGGGGAAATGTATATAGATGCAGGAACAAAATAAAAAAAAACAAAAACTCTTTCAGTTCCTGCGGACAGTGAAAATAAAAGTGTCCCGTGTACGGTGACTAATGCCCATGTTAACCAGTTTCTCGGCAAACCAGAAATATACTTAAGATCCTAAATGACATGCATCAGGAAAATAACTCAACAGTTCATTTAAAAACACATTTAAAAAAAAAAGCAAAAAATGCACGAGTAATAAACATCTCACATCTCCCTCTGTGACTGTACTACCTTGCTAAGGTTCAACAAAAGCTCTCTGTGAACCTTTTCAAATAATCACGAATCTAAGAGCCTGCAAGTCTTCTTTAGTATAATGTATCCTTATGCTGACATTTATGAACTATGCTCACAATATCACAACAGAGTGTAGGTATCAAGTGATTCTGTGCACTGCGTATAACCTTTAAACGATGTTCCTATTTGCTACAGCCATAAAGCACAAACTTGCTTGCGTGTGCAATTTTCAGCATTTTGGTTATTTATCAAGGCTATAGTCCCTTAAACTTTCCAGCTCCTTTAAGTGTAAATATTTATATACTGTGTGAATATTACGGAGAACAGGACCCTGGTGTCTTAATCTTGCATTCTCGGCCACGGTCATACCACTGGGGGTCCCGATGAACACACTGGCAAGGTCCACGCAGTATAGAGTTTGTGTTCACTCCAGATGCAAGGTTAAAGCAAGCTGAAACAGTCAAATTCAGACTCAACCTACAAAGTGGATTCAAGATTTTCAGGATCCTACTGAAGGAAAAGTGGAAATCTCTGGCAATTCTAACAGTGCTTTGGAAGCATCTTCGCAGTGAGGGGAAAAGGCTGGAGTGGTTCTACAGACAGACCCTCGCCTCCTTTTATGTGAGAGGCAGTAATAGATTGTTGCATTTTGAGATGCTTCTTTGATTCATCATCAGCATGTGACTCTGCTATACATTCTGACAGAACCCACTAGAGCAGGGGTCTCCAACTCCGGTCCTGGAGAGCTACCGTCCAGTAGGTTTTCTATCCAACCTGGCTTCTGATGAGCCACACCTGTTCTCAAGTAAATACCAGGAACATGTGAGGCTCATCAGAAGCCGGATAGGACAGAAAACTTACTGGACGGTAGCTCTCCAGGACCGGAGGCGGAGACTCCTGCACTAGAGCATATTACGCCACACAAAACACTATGTAACACCAATTATTAGCAAAGGAAGCGGTAGAGTCCCCTTTGAGGTAACACATATATGGTTTTCTCATCGTTTCGTCAGCAGGAGGCTGTGAAATTTCAGCTTGCTTTCTCCTCCATTTTGCTGCTCTTGCTTCTCAGAGATAGGTTTCCGTGTTGGCGACGAGACCTCCATTTTGCTCTTCACTGTCCTTCGGGGTTTCCTCCGCCTCAGACTGCGCTTGGGGGCTGCTGGGCTGCTTGTCTTCCAGGTCCTTCTCCATTTCCGTCTCGTTCTCCTCCTGCTGGTCCTTCTCTGCCTCTTCCCTCCTCTGCTGCTCATCCGCCGCCAGCTTGTTGAGCTGCTCCGTCTCCGTCTCTGCCACGGCCATCTCCAGCTTAGCTTCTGAATCCTGTGGGCTCTTCTTGATGCAAAAGAAGTTGCACGTGGCGAGCACTATAGCAGACAGGACCACCTCGGTGCCAGCCAACAAGAAGACGAACATATATTTATGGGTGTGATCAAGCAACCGGCCTAGAAAGAAAGTGAGAGCAATTATTTAAAACTAACCTAAAACAACCAAACAGAACCTGAAAATCCCACATCATGATCGGCTGGTAGGTTTTGTGTTACGTTCTGTCAAAGTCGGCGATTTTCATTAGGTAAAGCTGAGGGCACAAAATAACTTTTTAAAATGTGCATGCAATAAAAATTCACCTGCAGAGGGAGGTCCCACCAACACAGCAATGGCTTCCATCAGCAAGACCAAGCCGATGGCACTGGAGAACTTCTCGGTGCCAACAATGGCCATCAGCACCTCAAACTGCAGCGCACCCACCATGCCGTAGGAGATGCCAAAGAAGATACAGAATATGACCAACGAGGCATAGTCCATGGACATGGAGCCAATCAGGTCTGTGGTGCCATTGAAGATCAAGGCAAAGCTAAATAGGTAGACGCAACGCGGCCGCACCCATTTGAGGCCAGCGATGACGCCACAGGTGGGCCGCGCAAAGATATCAATGAAACCCAAAATGGTCAAGAGCAAGGCTGACTTGGTGTCTTCATTGCCCAGCTCCTTTGCATAGCTCACCACGAAGACTGGGGGCACAAACAGGCCCAGCACCATGATGGAGGCAGCCACAGTGTAAATGAGAAAGCCCCTGTCTTTGAACACAGTGAAGTCAAGAAGCTTAGCTTTGGCCTTCTTCTCCGCCCCTGTGGCTTCCTGACTCCTGTCATCTTTTGGCTTCTTTGGGTCCACCAGGGGCCTCATGAGGGATCCGCATACACAGCAGTTCAGCAGAATCCCACCTAGGATAAGGAAGCCTCCACGCCAGCCATAACTGTACTGCAATACCTGGCCCAGCGGGGACAGACAGCACAGGGCGACTGGGCTACCTGCGGCTGCTAGCCCATTAGCGAGAGGGCGCTTCTCACTGAAGTATCGGTTCAGCATGATGAGGGATGGCTGAAAGTTCAGAGCCAGGCCCAACCCTGAAGATGAACGACAGCCACAACAACTCTGAACATTCATTAAGGTGCAAGCATACAAGATCACAGTGGCCAGGAACTGTGTTTGTAAACAAAAGGGTCTAGGTTGAGTTTCCAGAACAAGATT
This sequence comes from Stomatorhinus walkeri, assembly GCA_026784285.1. Taxonomy (NCBI): domain Eukaryota; kingdom Metazoa; phylum Chordata; class Actinopteri; order Osteoglossiformes; family Mormyridae; genus Stomatorhinus; species Stomatorhinus walkeri. The sequence goes on along the minus strand of JAODUD010000095.1, from coordinate 13,334,283 downwards.
CCACGCTAAAGCAGCGTTTTGCTTCAGTAATGCAGAACACAAATAACTGTAATGATATGGATTTGTTGCTCTGAATAAACACTGCTGCTTAGCAAACATTAATCCAAAGGACACATCAAAACCTACAGGTACATTCATAAAGGTTTCAATGCTTCACAAAGGTTTCAACGCTCCACATCCAGACTGACTAAGTGCAACCAAAAACAGACAGAGGGGGACAGAACTCACCTGTGATGACGCCCGTGCACAGGTAAATATGAATGATGCTTGTAGCAAGAGATGCCAGGATCATTCCTAAAGAGGCGAACAGACCCCCCACCAACATCACTGGCCGACAGCCAAAGCGATTCACCAGAATACTGCATAGGGGACCTGTCAGGAGACACACACACAGGACACACACACCTCAGCAATTCCCCTGGGCAACAGCACACATGAGGTGGCTCACAAAATTCAGATATGCATCCGACATGAAACAGGCTACACCGCCTTGCTCTTAGTCCATAATTAGTACCCATTTTTTTAACAGCAGCAAGCCGTTATAGAGGCAGTACCCGCCCAGAGCAGTGAACGTGGCGTCACCGAACTCAGACCCTGGTGGCTACACTCAGCATCAAGCCGGCACAGCTTTACACTGCATCTGAGTATCAGTGCTGTATCTCAAATCCTCTGCTGATTTCTTTTAGTTAGCAAAACTATATTGTACATACATTTATTCTACTTCATATAGTCTATCAGGTTGTTCCTACTTTTACTAAAAGTTGGGATTATTTTAGGTTTTGTGTGTTATTTTGTATGATTTGATAGGTCATTTTTTTGGTCTAGCAACACTCAGTTTTCCCATATAAATCAATTCATCATTTCAGTTAGCGAAAGGTTTCACAGGAACGCTGTACTTTTGGACAGTGGGGAAAACCTGTATTAGATATTAAATCGTATTAACTTGTTAAAAGATGTTCATGAATGAGCCTGGGATGGCTTTTGGGGGGGGTTGCCCTGCTTGGTGCCCCCCCCCCCCCCCCCAAGGATATGTTGCCCAAATGCCCATATGAGTCAGTCAAGTAGTTGATGCATCACCTGCATAAAGAATAGTGTAGAACTATTCATTTGTCACTGGAAGGTTTGAGGACATACCTGTTCCATAGAGCATGGCCAGCAAGATAGAGGAGATCCATGCTGTGTCACTGTAGCCAATGCCAAACTCACGGATCAGCTCCTTGAAGAACACGCTCACAGCCTTGGGAAAGGCGTAGGAGAATCCAGTGATGATGAAGCACCCAAATAGCACTGCCCAGCCCCAACCTCCATCCGGAGCCTTCACCCCGCTGGGGCCGTCGTCCACGACCACTCCCCCCATGATCCTCTTTGCTGTTTACCCTGCACGCAGAAGTATTACAAACAAGGTAAAAATGCTTGAGGAAATGAGCAACAAACATGTTCCAAGATTGCACAATATCCATCCATCCTATAACTGCTTATCCCGTCCAGGGTCACAGGGTCTATGATAATATATTAAATTTAGTCTCTGAGTTAGTAAGGGGGCATCTCACAACCTTTTCCATGCCTGGTTCAACCCTGCCAACACACCATTGTTTGCATGATTCATGTCCCAATTGCTGCAGCAGTAGGATAGTTCCTAGTCACCAATGGACTGCTGCTACTGTAATTTACAGCAAACTCCACTTAAAAGCCACCACATGAAAACAGATCAACCCCAATCGTTATGGACTGTGAACAGCCACTCTTTTCTTTTGAATATAAACATGCTGTTGATTAATCTTGCTGAGATCATTCTTCTTTTTAAATATTCAACGCTATTGTTTTGTGTCAGTGTCTTTGTATCTGCATCAGCATTAGTTGTTGATTTCCGTCTGGTGTAAGCTGATTAAATCTCACACTGGGAACTGCTCTCCATAAGTCTGACATTACCCTGTGACCCTAAAGTGAATGTATGAATGTCTGACATGAGATTAAGAATTCGAGACACTACTGGCTACACAACTGATGTTTTATTCACTCAGGAACACAAAGGAAGCACTTTATTCAGCATGTGTGACCTTAAAAAGAGCGAAACCATCTTGCTGTAAATTTTGCATTAATTCACAGCATAGGCACCTGATAAAGTCAGTTATCCATAAAAGCGAGATGCGCAGATGCTAATTTACCCTGGGCCACCCGCCACATCCCTAAGGAACCCTGACCTCTCATACCTCCTGACCACGGGCCCTTGGGTTGTGGCTTTTTCTATATTTGAGCAGCTTTCAGGGGCCCAGTGTTACTGGAAGGAGACCCCAGGGAAATCACCCCACCACTGGGGCTGTGAAATGGCCCACCAGTGCCACACTGGAAGATAATACCATACAGAGCAGTGGTGATGCAGTGCAGGGCTGGCCAGGAGCTGCCTTCCCGCTGCACAATATTCACATGGATGTCAAAGTGAGGTCGAGCAAGGGCGGCCATCTCTCTAGCTGGTTTATAACACTACTGTACATAATTCTGCCCCCAATCTGGCCCCAAATGTCTTGTGAGTCCTGCTCTGTAACAGCCCTAAAAAATGCAATGCTATTTAATGACCACAACGTGCTCATTGCTGAATTTTTGTTATTAGTAGTCTCTACCACTGAGCAAGTTTCTGCAAGAAACAGAAAATTAATTTCTAGGAAATACATTTTTTCCCATTGTCACCAAGTGATTCAGTGTGGGGACAGTTCAGCTCCATTTTATGGTTGCAAATTGCACATTTCCCAGATTAGCATTTAATTTGAACACTGATCACAAGTTCTATCCGTACAACAGTACATGCTGCTTATTCACGAGGAAGGAAAATGCAATAACATGGCTGATCCAGAAGGACAACCTGTCCTTGACTCAGCTTCTCCGTGAATCTCTCTCACTCCCACCCCCCACTCACAGGCATGTCCCTGCTTCTCTCTGACCGTCATGCATATCCCCCCCAGCTAATGACCCAGCCCAAGCCCTCTTTGCCACCCAAGCCTCTTCCAGCATATATGTGCCCCTCCAAAAATACAACTGACATTTTCATATCCAAACCAGTGCACGTCAGCTGTGTAAAGGCAAATATGACCATTTGTCTGCACTGAAATGTCAGGCCTGACATTGAACATAGAGCAGTCTTGTGCCTTCATGAGGGAATTCCAGTCTAAATTTATAGGCATGCACAAGCTCTTCCGTAACTAGTACTATAACTCATATATGCTTCATATACTTATCACTATATACAGCTCTGGAAAAAATTAAGAAACCACTCCATACTTAAAAATCTGCATTTTTAAATCCTGGTTTTATCCTGGTTCTGCTGGCAGAAGGCTGTGCTGAGCAGCGGGTTGCTTCCAGGTTCACAATTTCTAAGACAGCAGTACACAAGAGTAATGTGAAGCAGGAGACACTGGGAATGACCAGAAACCAGCCAGGTAAAGAGCGGAAGTGACTTTCTAATGTGATGACTGTTAACTCATCTAGTTTCTTTTGAATCGGAGGATGAACTCAAATGACCTTCAAAAGGAATGGGAAACATCAAGGGCACGTGTGAAATCCCTTGCTAGGACAGTTTCTATCAGGCTCCTAGAAGCAGGACTGAAGTCCCACAAATTGAACAGCCTCATCAATGAAAAACCAGTTTGCAATATATATAATTCACAAACATACACATATAAATTAAGAAATGAAGGAAACTCAAAATTGTGCTGTGTTCTCTTCATTTTTCCAGAGCTGTATATAAACACACATACATTTAACAAAAAAACTTAATGCAACAGAACAAAACATAATGATTTTTATTAATTGCCTAAATATTATATGTGTATGTTGGCTGTGTACCCTGTACACTGTCCCCACCTTTTGCCATTTCCCCTGCGATTCCTCCTTCGGTAACTCCTTGCCCGCCATTAAGTCTCAGGCAGGACACCTGTTAATCAGGTTCTTTTTTTAGCACAGCTACTAAAACTTGCTAACCCGGCTGGCAGACGTGCTTCTTATGAACAATGGATTTCCTCTGATAAGTCTCTCATAACCAATATGGATAACACGGACTGAACACATCTATAAGAACACGCTGACATAGACTAAGATATATGTGAACATAGAACGAGTTTCTTAAGATCGTTAGCACAATCAAAAACAAATTTGTGATACAATTAAAATTACATTCACCTGTAGTGCTAAAACAAACACCTGCTACAACAGATGGCGTCAACCCTATCAGCTTCTGTTACAATTGTAAAATTAATTAATAAAAAATGTTCAGTCAAAACACATTAGCATCACAGGACAAACTGTATTAATAAATGCGTACTATACGCACAGGAAGCCAACGATAAAGCCAACGTGAAGGCACGAATGATAATTAAGCCAATTGATTACTCTTTTAAGACCGTTTAATTGTATATGTGATCTATAAAACGGCTATACTTTGAGTAAACGAATACGTATTGTGCCGTAATTTACTTTTCCCATATCTAATGGTTAAATAATGTTTGGCGTACTGAGCTTCATAGTATACAATTCAAAGCGGCACACCGCCACCTGCACGTTCCGAAACCGTGAGTGTGCACCGTGAAGCGGCCTGAAATGTCATAAATTACCACGTGTTAAAATTACCCGTTAAATTTTAGGAACGCTGGGGATGTACCCAAACAAATTTGTTAATACTACTGATAATACGTAACGTACTTAAGTTTCTATATAAGCACATTTTAAAAATTGTCAAAATAACCACGGGGGGGGGGGGGGAAAAA
>JAODUD010000095.1:13264003-13323356 GCA_026784285.1 Stomatorhinus walkeri | reverse complement strand
GTGAAACTTGTATAATGATATGAAATTTATCAGTCGGTGTGGAATGATACACTATACACTATACATTATACGAGTTTCACTTCTTGAATGGAATTAGTGAAATATATCAACTTTTTGAAGATATTCTAATTATACGACCAGCACCTGTATATATGTGTGTGTGCACACGTGTATGTGTGTCCACCTGTCTCACATTTCAGCATGAAGGATCGTGAAATCGAGAGGCACAGGGAAGAGTACGAAGTACTGAAGCGTGAACTAGAACGAAGGATCCAGGAGGTCCAGGGGGAGCTGGCCCTGCAGAAACAGGTACTGCTGCCCTGGACTGGCGCCCCCTACAGGAGGGTGTGATGCATGCATCTCACCAATTAAAAACTCGGCATGACACCTTCCGTGACCAACATAGTGACTCTGCAAGTCGGTCTGTATTATGGTTTGTATTGTAGCGTTTGTATTGTGGTGTAACCCAGCTCTGATGTGCACTGTAGAGTGGACTGTTGCCCCACTTCTGAGATGTGGCCTTTAAAGACATGCTCTGCCCTCTGCCTGACAGGGCTTTGGCGGGCAAGCATGACATCGTGGCTTTCAGAGGGTGTGACATGGTGTGATATTTAAAGGCCGCAGGAAAGGCCACTCTGCTGGCAGAGATTCGCAGGCAGCAGGGTCAGGGCACAGGTGCCTGGGTTTCTGCGTAGATCCTTTTGTCAGGGGGGAATGTTCTGCTAACTCTCAGGGCTGTGACTCCCAGCAAAGGAATGTGGGTTATTATTAGAGCTTTTATTGAAGTACAATCATACATCTGATTATAGGCATTATGTATATATACATAGACACACAGACATACATATATATACATATACAGGCACGTATTTTATTGGTAGCAATGTAAAAATCCATGGAAGACTGTTGTAATTTTCTCACTAAGGTACTGAGTGTCGAGTTGTCGGTTGTAAGGTTCAGTCATTCCCTAATGTGCGCGCTTATGTAACAGTGACCTGGAATGCCTGTTCATGTTAATCTTTTCTGATTTTGATAAAAACTGTTGTTTGACACATTGTGGAATTTATTATATTGTCAGTGAAATTCGCTGAAGCACAATTTACGTGATCTCCATTTGTTGGAAAAGTAATGAAACTGTAGGCCAGTGGTCACCAACCTTTTTTTACTTTAAAAGCTACTTTTACAAAGAAAAGCTACTGAATTGCAATGATATATTTTCACTATAATGTCTTGGAGATCAACTGGTTGGGAACCAAGTTATTGGCTGTACACTTCGCAAGTCATGTGACTAAATGTAGTAATGGAATGTGTCTGAATGTGTAGTGTCTTTATGGGGTGGGTGTGCAACGTACATCTACGTGCTTTTAGTCGATGGCTTAGGGTGTTGTACTGGAGCACCCAGCTCCACATTCCTGTGGCAAAAATTACAGTTTGCTTGCTATTCCTCTTTGGCAGGAACTTATAATGGAATTTGACAACGAGCTGAAACGCAGAGAGCGTGAGTTCAGCCTGAGGAGGGATGAGATGAGCAGCGTGGTCCACTCCCATGAGCTCAAGGTGAGCGAGCGTGTCCATCCCCAGAGGTCTGGCCCACCTCCCCGTACTGCTCTTTGAGCCTAGCGCTCCTGTTGCCCAGGTTGATCTCTTGAGCCGAGAGGTGGAGGCGCATGCCCAGGCCCAAAAGCAGACAGAAGAGACCCTGAAGGAGTGTCAGGAGTCGATCCAGGACGCCCGCCGGGACCTCCAGCGCAAGGAGCGGGAGATGGAGAATGTCTGTGCTGTCAAGGATGCACGGTAATAAAATTGTGCTCAGTATGCAGCTTTGGGTTCCCTTTGTGGTAAGAGACATGGGCCCAGAGGCACCGCTGAAGATTAGGGGGCCCAAGAAAGCACATCTTATTGGCCCCCAGCCCAGATCAATCCAATTATCTTCCAAATTTTTTAGGGCCCCTGTCATTCAGGGGCCTTCGGAATCATCCTAATTTCTCCCCCCTTTACGGCACCCCTGCATGGACCTACACCCAGATTTACGTAAGAGCAGACCCTGACTTCTGACTAGAAATAACAGTATAGATCGAGAAACTGCAAGGCCACGTTTTGCCCTGAAAATCAGCAGAATCCTTAAAAAGTCCTTTGAATTTGATTATTATGTGTGTTCTGAGTTTTCAGCGATTGACTCCTTTGGTGAACTAGATACCAGTTGAGGGCTTGCTGGACTTGGTTCAGTGCACTTCGAATGTAGAGTGCAGGGGCGTGAAGGGATGGCCTGTTTCTACAGGATAAAGAAGCTGGAGAACAGGCTGAGTGCCACGGAGGTATGTCGCAAGAAGGAGGAGGAAGTGTACAACAGGAAGTGAGTGTCACACAGTGCCGTCACAGTCGGGGGGTCTTTCAGCACGCTGTGTGCACTGAGCTTCCTCCGAGCATGCTTCTAATCAGGGCTAGTTAATGGGCTTCTGAGAAGTGTGTAATTGTAGGTTACTGTAAGTCTGAATTGGTTTGATGTAAATTTGCATTTTAAATAATTTATATATATGGCCGCTTCATAGGTATTAGAAGATAATCCTGGCAGATAAAACCGGGAGCCTGTGACAGTGTCATCACCTGGGGATGTGTGTGCGTGGCTCCGCCCACAGGCACGAGGAGCTGGACCGGCGCGTGCGGCAGCGCGAGGCCGCTGTGGCATCCCTGAGGGACGTGCACTGCGAGCAACTCCGCCGGACGGAGGCACGGGTCCAGGAGTTGCAGGCGGGGCTGGACACAGCGCTGGAGGACAAGCGGCGGGCAGAGAGCAACCATGTCGAGCTCCTCGGGGACAGGGACGCACAGCTGGCAGAGTGAGGCCTCGTAGGCAGCCCCATGCGCCCTGAACCCGGGAGGGGCGCTGTAGAGTTGGCCGTTCCTGGCTTGGGCCACGTGAGGGTGCTGGGCACCAACCATGCTGAGTTTAATTATAAAGGATTAATAATGAATAATGGACATAGATACGGCACTGTGCAAAAGTTTTAGGCAGTCAAAGGAAAGGGTTAAATGACCTTCATCTTGGTATAAACCTATGATATTATGCCTGTCAAAGTGTGTCAACTTAACCATTTCAAAAGTGCTCCTAAAGTCATCCCAATATATGCAGCAACCGTCCAATACACTCTAGTGCACCTCATTTGGCTAAACTATTCCTCATTGAAGAGAGGTTTGGAAACTGAAATAATGATGTTCTAGGAATCCAAGAAGATATCAGTGACCTTTTGGGGAACAGAAGAAATTCTTGTTAGTTTTCGTTGTGTTATTGTTAATTTGCATATAATCTAATGCTAAATTATTTTTAGCAAATATGCACTTACCACCCAGATAAAACACTTAAAATGTTTTCTTTGACTGTCTAAGACTTTTGTTGTATTTGTTTAAATGCATAATATTGAGTGAATAGTTATATAAACGTAATAGGAGGTTAATCCTCAGTGTGGAATATGCAAGTCATAGCTGGTCTCCAGCGATGTTTATTGTCCAGTCATGCTAGCTGGCATTCACAGTGTCTACCTGCAGTCCCGCCTACCAAGAACCAGCCCCACCCTGTGAAATGGCTACAGCCTTTCCCCCCGGTCATGTCTACGCTGGCTTCTTTATCGCTATCCGCTCCGTTACAGCTGCTGGTGTCACGCAACTTTAATCGCATCCCTGCTTTCTTATAACCCCGTAATCTTAGGGACAGTGTTGCATCATCGTCATTCCTGCATGCTCAGCAGCGATTAGACTGTTCTCTGGCAAACAAACGTGTGAATTTAACTTGATGAAGGCTTTATTCGGGGAATGGAAAACTCTGAATACACATAAAACCCCCTCTTCCCATGCTCGCAGTTATCTCTCTGAGCATGTTGCGTGTCTTTCGTTAAGATCAGTGAGTAGTTAGTCAGAGGACCGTGTCGGTATGATTGGCGAGATCCCATTCATGTTCACGGTGTGACCTGTGCCGCCATTTTGATCAGACTCCGCGCAGAGCTGGACGCCAGCCGAGCGGCCTGGGAAGCTCATGTCAAGCAGACGGCCAAGGAGAAGGTGTCCAGGGACCTGGAGCTGCAGTCACTGGGCGAGCGGGGGGCCAAGCAGAGGGCCGAGCTGCAGAGGCGCACGGAGGATGTGGAAAGGTGTGGGCTGTGCGTGGACACCCTCGCTCACCCAGTGCCCTGCCGGGCTCTAATACGCTCACTCGGGCCTAGGTACCGGCTGCAGCTGTCCGAGGGGGTGCAGCGAGAGCAAGACCTGGAGCGCGCACGTCTGCAAACCGAGCTGGACTGGCAGTGCCGCATGGAGGATGCCAAGACGCTGCAGTACCAACAGAATGAGGAGCTTGTGAAGGGCCTGATGCAGGCCCGTGACCAGGTGATGGACTGGGAGGGCGTGGCTGGCTGGTAGGGTGTCCCGGCTGGGAGGGCGTGGCCAGTCTGGAGGGCGTGGCCGGCTGGGAGGGCCTGGCCAGTCGGAAGGGCGAGGCCGGCTGGAAGGGTGTGGCCGGCTGGGAGGGCGTGGCTGGCTGGGAGGGTGTGGCCGGCTGGGAGGGTGTGGCCGGCTGGAAGGGTGTGGCTGACTGGGAGGGCCTGGCCAGTCGGGAGGGCGTGGCCGGCTGGAAGGGCGTGGCCGGCTGGGTCTCTCATCTTCAGAGCTGCCGTCATTACATCATAACCGTCATCACCTTCTGCAGGCCAATTATTATTTATTAGTTATTTATACATGGTAACGTCACATCTGTTTAGAAAAACGGGGAGTCTCATCAGATTCGGCAAATGTTCTGCTGTGCTTTGCGGTATTGGACGCTCACTCCCTGGTCCCGAGGGGGCGACATGGGCTGGGAGGAGCTGACAGACATCTCTCCAGGTCACAGCGGAGCTGCGCGAGAAGGAGCGGGAGTTACGGGAGATGGCGGCCCTCTTGCGCGGCGTCACCGCGGAGAGGGAGCAGGCCCTGCGTGGGACACCAGGGACGCAGGCCACTGCTGGTGTGGACGCTCACGTAAGACCGCTTCCTTGTGCCAGATAGAGCCGCGGTGTGAGGGGCATGTTTCGGATTCCACCTAGCCCCCGTCCGCCTGCACTGCGTGTGGGCTGTCCACTGACACAGGATCCCCTTGTCCGGCTGGTTGAACGGTCACTTATCCGGGGCCCTCCATTCTCCGGCTGTCTGGCACACAGCCTGACCTTCCTGAGTTGCCTCCACTTGATGAGTGTCAAGGGAAATGGCGTGTCTGATAAGAAGCTGTAACTCCAAACTCCAGACAGGCTAAAGCCCCCCACCCCCTACCCCCCCCCAGGCCTTGCTCATGCTTTAACTGGTCACACAGCTCTTGAGGATCGCCCCCTCACTCCTTTTGTCCCTTCCTTTCAGCTCTGCTGGTTTTTTCAGCACGTTTTCATGGCGCTCTCCCTGACACCAAGACACTAGTTTTTGCAACCATTTTTTTCAAGTTTCATACCTTTTCCCCTGAAATTCTATGTCCTGGCGTCTCATCTTGGTCCATTTCCTAGTTGCATTTTACAAAGCTGGTAACTGAGACCATAATCGCGCCACTTCCTGTAGCTGGAAATAAACTCTCCACAGTGAGTAATCAGCTGACTCACAGAATCAGCACGCCCCATGAATGGAGTGTCATTTCCTGCTTACTGTCTGCTGACGGTCATTGTGTTCGACACGTAGGCCCGATTTTTCCAGAAGTGACTAATAACTGTCACAGTCCTGTATCACTAACAGTTGCACTTTGTCATGGAACCGACGTGCTTCTTAGCACAGAGCACAGAGAAACCTAACAACCCCCATTTGGATGTAGATGTTTAATTTTGGAGGGTGTCTTTTCTGTGGATGATCTGATGGGCGTCCTTTAGGACCAACCTGTCAACTATGTAATCGGACTCTGCCTGCGCACTCCATCCCCGCGGGGGCGGGGGAGGGCCCTTGGATGTGTCAGCGGATATAAAGGGACACGGGGTTTTCTAAGAAGAGCCCACTTTGCCAAGATGCGTTCCAGCGGCAGCGGACCGGTGCCGAGGCTAATTCGAGGGATCCTCTCGACCCAGATGGGTCAGCGGCTATTCTTAGAAAGTGCTGGAAACAAAATGGCCGTCTGAACATCAGTGTGCTTCCCGGAGCTCGGGTATCTCATACTGGCACACAAACACCCGCGTGCAGGCAGGCCGCCAAAGGCACTCAGGGTCACACTCCGTGTGAGGGCTTTCCAGATGGAGACTGTGCCCTCCACCGCGTGTTGGCGTGATCTTTGTTCTGCTGTGCAGTTAAATCTGGCCACATTAATACCTGGAAAAACCGTAACATTAATAAGAAATTAATATACACTGACAGCTTATATTTATATTCAATTAACACAATGTAGCGCAAAAGGGTAAAAGTATGTTCTCTGAAAATAGTCTCTGTATTATTATTCTTTTTATTGCAGCTGACGAGACACAAAAAGGGAAGTGAGAACCTGAGTCAGGTTCTGCCTTCTTACACTGTTAGTTTCCATAGTTGAAATATCCTTTGGAAGTATCTGCTACAGACATTGTACAAAACAGGACCTCAATGTAGTTTCCATATAGTCTGAGTCATGGCAGATCTGTTTTGTAATATTTTAAGTGACGTAATTAATTGTCATTGTCGATACACCACAGTGCACAACAACAAAATGCTTCCTCTGAATTTAACCCACATGTGACATTGCAGGGGGCAGCTAATTCAGCGCCCAGGGACCTGTACCTTGCTCGGAGTAGCTCAGTGATAACTCGCGCGTCGGAGACGTGAACCAGCAACATTACACTCACAAGCACGTTTCCCTAACCATTAGTCCCAGTGAGAGGGTTAGGGTTAGGATAAAACAATGTATGTGTATATGTTCTGGCCCTGCTTGCTAACCTTTAACCGTGACCTGATACCTGTCTCCATCTGGTGGATTCGCATGAGTCCTGCATTTATATGCTGGGGTGGAGCTTGCAGTCAGAAGGGCTCACGATCATGCAGTCGTGCAGCATGGAGCGAACGCTTTCGTCATTACAGATCCTGGCTGACAGCCAGTGTTTTACTTCAGGCATTCTGGAGAAAGACAAAGCTTTGAGCACTTATAGGTATAATAAGTTGCTATTTGGTGAAATTAGGCAAATGAGCTGGACAAAATAGCCTCACACGCTGCCCTTTGTGGAGTCCTGTCACAGAGAACACGCCCCTCTCACCCCCCTGTTCGCTCAGGGTCCTGCGGACGATGCCGGCAGCTTCCCCTCCGAGGAGATCCAGCATCTGCGGCAGCAGAATAGCAGTCTGCGCGCTGCCATCTCCCAGATGAGGAAGGACATGGAGAGCCTGAGCGAGAAGCTCCTCCCCACAGGGTCCCCCCCCGCAGGTAGGTGCTGTCCCTGCCAGCGTCTGCTTTCCCAGTGTGATGCTGGACACGCTGAGAGGTTTAATTGCTGCCTGAGTGCCGTCTTCAGCCGGCCTGGCTGGCTGGTGCGTCTCGACTTCAGATGATGCAGCGAAGCTGGGATCCTCTAACAGGCCGCCTGCATTCATTTGGGTGGAAATAGAATCATTGTGTAATATGACACTTTCTGGGGTTGTCGGTAGAGACAATAAATTAAGCTTGTTGAGAGCTTATGGAAACATGCTGAAAAAGGCGATTGGCTCATGAGAAGTAACACAATTTGCGTAAAAGCCTTTATATTTTCCTGGTGAATGCAAGGTCCCCAGCCATTTATAATAGTGATTGATAGTCAGCCATAGAACAACATTGTACATCCATCCATCTTGCTGCTTATCCAGTGCAGGATCACAGGGCGGTCTGAAGCCCATTCCAGGTAGCAGGTCAACAAACACTGTGAGCAGTGTGGAGGCTCTGTTTGAGCTGACTGCCAGTCCATAGACTGTGGGAGGAAACCTGTGGGACACTGAATATGCACACCAACACACACACGCACACGCACGTCTGTACCATCCATTTATTTCTATAGGAAAAAAAATTATGATAACCATAGGTAACTAAAAAAAATTGACTTTGGCCATTTTTAGTTTTTTGATCATAATCACAGATAAAATTGAGTTTCCCCTTATGGGGACTGAAATTAATGGTCCCCATAATTAGTATTGGGAAACACCTCTTAATCATGGAATGCAGGTGTTTCATTCAGACCCATTGCCATAGGTGTATAAAATCAAGCACCAAGCCATGCAGGCAGGTTTGCACAATCTGTGAAAGCATTTGTTGTTCTGATGAGCTCAGTGAATTTATGAGTGGTACTGTCATAGGATGCCACCTCTGCGATAAGTCAGTTCATGAAACATCTTGGGTGCATTCACTTCTGCCTGTCCATGCACAGGCACTGGCGAGGGCAGCCCAGAGTACAATCAGGCTCTGGAGGAGGAGGTGCGGGAGCTGAAGACCCGCTGCCGGCGCCTGGAGGAGCAGCTGGAGGAGGCGCTCAAAAGCTCCGGTCCCTCCGCCGCCAGCCCCGCACCCGTTCCAGCTCTCCCTGTCTCTGCTGACAACGCTTACCTCCAAAATCACATCCGCTGCCTCAACGAAACCATCGGTGAGGGGATTAGAGCTGACATCCTGTCTGTAAACACATGTAACCTTGAATGCAGGAGACATGACTGTCCTAAAATGCCAAAAAAACAGGTGTCTGTCTGTTTGGTCCTCTCTGAAAGAAATCTCAGTGCAGTGCTCTGAATGAAGTCATTGTTGGGTAGAGTGTGCAGCAGTAGTTGCACTTTTGATCCACATGATGGCGATATACTCACCAGAGATTTTTAACTTTTACAGCTTTTCTTCAAAAGCAGCATCCCATCCCCCAGCACATAAGCCTGAGTGTCATTTTAAAAAATAAAAGGACATTTTATTTCTGATAATCCAGCAGTTATTTTCGTGGCTTGGATACTCTGTTAGTAAATGTAGTATGACTTGGTTTCTGAGCCCCGTCTGACTGAGCACAATGAAAACGCAGGTGGGCTGCGAGTAGAAAAAGTGTCCAGTGCTGCTGCCTTGAGAAAACTGGAAGTGAGGGTGGCGCACCTGGAGTCTTCCCTGTCCCGGGTCACACAGCAGGTACGGATGCGCTCTACTCACAGTCAGCATCCTGTACTTGGCCGTTAGCAGCTAAGCTAATTAGCGTTAACATGTTTCCTTAAGGGAGAATTCTGATGAAAATCCTCATATTTACTAGAGTAGAAATGTATGATTTTTTTATTATGTAATAATTACGATATGTTTGGTAACACGAAATAGTTATATTAAGCCGTCTTAATTGTCTTTGAACATATCCGACTCTCGCTAAAATGCTTGCCTGAAGTTTTGCGTAGATAGCAGTCAGACTGATGGACCATGCCACTTTCTCCACAGCTCCATTCAAAGCAGGTGGAGTGTGATGAGTTGCAGTTTGATTTAGCCAATCAAAAGAAGCGAGTAGCTGCGGAAGAGGCGGGGCTGCGACAGAGATTGGCTGCTGTGGAAATGGAGCTGGATGAGGTTAAGCGGGAGGCCGAGGAGTACCAGAGGGGCAGCCTGCTGCAGAACCTGGAGGCTGTAGCCCTGGGCAACCAGGTGAGCCAGTGTCTGAACCATGAACAAACCCTAGAGGTGATCCAGTGTAGTGGACCCAGACCTATGAACAAACCCTGCAAGGTTTAACTAGAGGTGATCCGATCCAGTAGAGAATGACCTGTAACAAACCCTTCTATTCAATTCCATTTCCTTAAAATGTCATAAGTGGTTTCAGATTTACAGCTGAAATGGCATGCCAGGTAATTATCTGAATGATGACGACGGTAGCTCCATTAAAAGGTGTATTTAAAAAGTCCAGCCTGGCTCTCTGGCTCCTGGGGTCTGCTACCCCCGGCCTCTGATGTCATCAGCCATCATGACTGGTTGTGAAGTAGAGAAGGGAAAGCTTGCTGTCTAGGGTCCCTGTTAACATAGCCGTCTTAGTATGATGGATAGCACTTACATATGACGAGTCTGAGATCTCAGGAGTAACAGCCTTATCACGCTTACTAGCTCGTTTAGTGCAGTTTAGGCATCGACATTCATCCTTACATTCATCCTTCCATCCACCCTGCGACCCCTTCCTCCATTGTTGCTGCTCTGAAACATGCGTGCATGAGGTGTATGTTGCACGAACAGCATGTTTGACGGACATAAAAGCTGTTTAACACTCTCCCATTACATCACCGGAAATCATCGACTCTGGGTTTGATATTTAGGTTTGCGCCCTCAAGCTGGATATCGCGAGCCGACGAGAGCCCATTGTCGTTGAACAGGTAAAGATAGAAAGATTAAATTGAAAAATGTGAATGTTCTGCAAGGGGACTTTGACTATATTTTGTTACTCAGTTTTAGCATAATTTTACTAATTTATACAGTTGATTATTTTATGAGTTCTGTTCAGGTTCAACTCTGCCTCCCTCTGGGACAACAAAGGCCACAGGGTCTTTATTAAACCCTACCCTCTGTTCAGCAGGACACCGCTCTCTGCTTCGTCCCCAGAGCACAGTGCTGCAGGAGCTCCAGAAGGAGAACCTGCACCTGAGGCAGCAGCTGTTGGGGCGGGGGCGTGAGGATGTGGTTGCCATGGAGACCTGGGCTGGCGCCGGCCCCGCCCAGCTGCGGGCCAAGCTAAAGAAGGCCGTGCGGTGCATCTCCCAGCTGAGCCAGGACAAGCACAGGCTCATCGAGATGGGGAACCGGCTGAGGGGGCAGTTGGTCGCAGCCGGCCTCGACGGTTAGACCTGCAACTTTATTGACAAGTGTAAACAAGGGTGTACAATTTAAAACACAGGCACACAGACCTGTACTCATATCTTTGTGGGGACTCTATGGGCATAACCCTAATCCCAACTATGGTACCCTTAACCCATACCTAGCCCTAACCTTAACTAACCTTAACAAACTTAATAAGTAACCAAACACAATACAAGACTTTCAGCACTTTTAGTTTTTGATTGCATTCACAGGTGTTTATAAAATTGATGTTGATTGAAATTGATTATCCTTGTGGAGAAAAAATGTTACAGGTTTTTAATCATTTTAATTATATTTTAATAATTACTAAATGTTGTATGTTGCCTTACCTGTTTTAGAGACTAGACTTATAGATATAGATATAGACATAGATATTGGAGAGCACTGACATGTTTCTGGGTCCCTAGAACTTTTCCTGATTGACAGTTTGTTTAGTTTTTACTGTCAAGTGCAAGCGACTGTCTCCTTTCCCAGAATTCTGTTCACCGCTTGCAGTTAAAAATGGACAGACACCATACAGGTCCACCTGAATAATGGTGCCATTCTTTATACTCCCTGGCAGTCAGCCAGCCCCCTGGTCCCGCTAAAAGACCCGACCGGGTTCCTGAGGTCTACACCCCGGAGCGGCAGCAGA
The DNA here is from genome assembly GCA_026784285.1 of Stomatorhinus walkeri. NCBI lineage: Eukaryota > Metazoa > Chordata > Actinopteri > Osteoglossiformes > Mormyridae > Stomatorhinus > Stomatorhinus walkeri. The sequence continues at coordinate 13,311,957 of JAODUD010000095.1, read as the reverse complement.
ATCGCCTCTCTGCTCTGGAGCAGCTACAGTATAAGCTCACCAAGCAGGTGAGCTGGCAGCTCCCTCACCGTGTTGCTATGGCGGTCATGAGCCTGAAGGCTTCTTTCATCCACTAGAGGGAGCCCAAGGAGTAGGGAACTGTAGGTCTGTCAGCAACCTATGGATACTGAGCATGCTGCCCAAAAGAGGGTAGTCTAGGATTCATGTAGTCCTTGTCACAGGGATGCTCGTCTTCTTTGTCGTCAGGATCTGCAGTACGCACAGCAAGAGGATTGTACGAAGACCCCCGTAAGAGCAATGGTGCGCCCGTCTGAGTCAGAGAAGGAGAATGCGCTCCCTGAAAGACCCAGGCACTCCCCCGGGGCGGCCCCGGCCCTCATGTCCTCCCTGGGCACAGACAGCTCCCTGCAGGACGTCTGGCACATGCTAGAGGTGGCCTCCAGCCTTTCTGGCCTCACCCCCGGGGGTGGCACTGACGGAGGTGGGTGCACACGCATACACAGTCACCACCATCCCCTTTGCTCTGCTGTTTTCCCCCAAGCTGCCTCAGGATGAAATGATGACCCTCCACGGAATTAGTAAGTCACTTAAGTATAAATAAGAAAAAGGTCTATAGGAGGCAAGTAAAGCGTTAATCATTAGCTAGAATAGTCGAAATGTACCTTACATTTTCTGGTTTAATTCCTTTAAGAATATTTCCCCCCGTTCAGAATTGCATATATATTGCATGGCATTTCATATTCGTTATACTCAGTAAATAAAATGACGAAACTATATTTTATCCTTCGTAAACTTTCTCTCTTCCCCTGGATTTCTGAGCCCATGTTGTCATAGCGATTTAAACTTTTCTTACATTGGTTTTTTTGTGAATTTTGCAGTGAATTCATTTTAACTTTGCTTCCAAGTAATATTCTAAAATCACTTCACGACCCGAACTTATGGACAAAGAACTTCTCACAGATGAAATGAAGCAGCAGGAAATCAACCAGTCTAGTATGTCGGTCATGTAATTCAGCATTTGGGGATGAAAAGGCCACTGTGAAAGATGCACTTATCACAGCTTGGTTTAGAATTCTTAGCCTGCAAGGCATTATGGGAGAGAATGGTGGACGCAACATGACTCTGAAAAGGTCCTTTGGGAGAAGGACATCGGCAGAAATGACAGTCTCCTAGGGACAGGAGTACACATGAAGTTATGAAAATGGGGTGAGGTGTGTCCTGATCCCAGGCCAGGTTTCAGGGACAGAGGTCGCCTAGGGACTGGCCTTGTTTCACGCCTGTATCAGATAGCCAGGGTCCACTGTCTGCTGAAACGGCATGGCGAAGGGTTTCTCAACCACCGTGAGGCTGCCAGATCTGGAAGCATGCAGTGCATGTGCAGTCCATGAGATCAGCCTCCCACGTGTTTGTGCTGCAGTTTTACTGTAAATTCCCAGACTTATTTAGGAAGATTTCTACTTGTGCTGTGGTTTAAAGTCGCATTGCTGCAGGACAGACTGTTTGAACGTTACAAATATCGTGAAATCCCGTTTTTACGCAGTTCTTCATTCTACAGTCATGTGTCCCTTAACGACAGGGATATATACAAGGAAATGCATCGTTGAGCAATTTCATCAGTGTGAACATCATAGACTGTACTTACACAAACCTAGGTAGCTTATTCTAACACACACCTAGGCTACAGTAAAGCTTATTTTTTATAAGTAGAAAAGTGCACTGTAAAATAATAAAAAAGTACAATACAGTAAATGCATAAACCAGTAATATAGTGGTTTATTATCATTATCAAATATTATGTACTGTGCATAACTACGCGCTATACTTTTACATTACTGGCAGTGCTGTAGGCTTGTTTACACCAGCATCAGCACAAACACATTAGTACTGCATCACTAGGCGACAGGAATTTTTCAGCTCTATTATAATCTTACGGGACCACCGTCGTATATGCAGTGCTTCATTGACCAAAACTTCGTTATATTGCGCGTGACTGTAATGCATCTCATTACATGCATGCTTAACAATTAGTTTTAACTGACATTTGTTGGTGAGTAACAGGTCATTTGCCTTCATCGTTAAAGGAGGCCACTCTCAGGCATTTCCAGTGACACATTTTGTAGACTGGTTGTGCATTTTTCAAACAGCCTTCTGCTTTAAGGTAACCAGCTTTACTGGTTGCTCCAGTCCATCGCTAATTATCCCATTTTTCCTCCAAATTAGTAATCGCCCACGATGATGTAATGTTTAAATGCATAATTGACATACATTATAGCTAAGTATGAATCCCCAGTAGGACGCGGAAGCTGAGAATGGCAGTGCCCTCATGCTCTCTGGTCAGGGTCGGCTACCTTGGTGGCCTGTTGTGTCCCCCGCCAGTCAGCTTATTGACAGAGGCTGGAATGGGCCCAAGATTATGGGCTGGAATGGCCGCTTACTGGTTCTGCCTCTGTGTACCTGGGCCCAGACCCAAGAAGTATGGCATATGGGTCTGAGCACGGTGTTACTCAAGCAGAAGGCTCACCTCTAGGTTCCGGGGTCACCTCCTGTTGCTGTTCCCATGGAGTTGTCCTCATGGTGAGCCCCCCCCCCCCCCTGTATTTCACTGGTGATGGGAGCTAAAAGGCTTAGAACCCCAGTCTGGGTAGGGCTGCAGGTGTTTCACATTACATGAGTAATATCTGAAATCTAATTGATTTACAGTATATTACATTGTAAATATATGAAGCACGATTACAGAAGCATGAGGGGCACCCCTCACAAGGCTAAAGTAAATAGTTGAAAATCTTCATCAAACAAAAAATTAGGACTTCTCAATCTCATCTACTCAACTTTTTTCCTTCTAAAAATACAATATGCATTCAAGTTCCAGCATTAATCTCCCCTCTTAATTAATTCCATCCTCCTTTGATTTTTTTGGAATGTAAATTCTCGTCTATATTTGAAGACTCCAGTGGAATATAGCAAAGATAATTTACGGACTGGACTGTACTCTCTAGACTTGGAAGTACTTTGGCTAACGTGACATGATGATTAGTGACTTGCATATTCCATTTTTTGTAAATATATATGTAAATGAAAGAGTAGAGAATTTGTCTTGAGCTTAGCTTAACTGAAGTTAAAATCTGTCCATGTTCCACAGTCCCTGTGTGCTGATCCTCGAGATGAGCCGGATTCAGATAGCAGCACTGTGTTGTAGAGCGTTACAGGTCAGAGGTTATCCTGGATGGGTCCAACAATGTTTGCTTTCTGCTTAAATGCTCTGCTTCTCCCCGCCACTAACTTGCATCAGTGGTTGCAAAAGAGCATACGTGCTCTGGACAGCCCAACCTCGTCTCTCGCTGGCTTTGCCCATTGGCAGGTCATCCTCAGCACAGAAACCTAGTACAATATTCTCCCGATTCCTGGGCAAAGCAGCGATTTCTTCTCATAAGGAACACTTGTGATCCTTAGTCCTTTTTCCTCCTTACTTTCTGCCATTCAGGGATTAATCAAAAAATGTTAACCGTTTTGGCAGCTACTATCTGGCAGATGACCCTAGTGGGTAATTTGTGTCTTACTTGTAAAATAAGAGAGAGGCAAGCCTGTTGTTTTCTGTCCTTTTTGGGTGTCATCTGGAGCAGGGGCAGACTCCGAGCGAGCCGGAGGAGGCAGACCAGGCCCAGCACACAAGGTATCTCTCCAGGTTACAAAGATACCTGTTCAGGAGAGGAAGAAAATGACAAGGGCAGCTGGCAAGTCCAGCATGAAGGGCAAAAGTCATGGGAAGGCTTCGGGTATAAGAAACTACAACATCAAAGACTGAAAAGCATCTGTATTTTTATATGCTGGGATGTACTGTCTGAAAAGTTCGTTTAATGTAATATAACTCGTATATATAGACTAATTAAACCAAAACGTGCAGTTTTTCAACATTAAATAAAAAGGACCTTGGCTGATATGAACACAAAATGTGTGCTTATTCTGATTACTTAATTGTCCCAGAAAGGCATATTTTGAGAATGTGGTACAGATAAGATTGACCACTAGGGTTAACAGAATTGTAGCAAAAATGTAATTTCAAATTATGCTTGTAATATTATGCTAGATAATATTACCTTATTATGCACACCAAGAGAGAGGGGGTCAGTGAGGAGGCCTGCAACATGCAACAGCTTGTTTTTGTCTGTTTTCTCATTCAAATAAATCCCGGGTCTTGGTGAAACATTTACTGGACAAGAATGTTGGAAACTGATGCTCAACATAATAAATAAATAAAAAGTTAAAACAAAAACTATGATAGGTGGTACAGTTTGGGAATATATTTTAAATGTGGTCATATTCATTTGCCCTAATTTTGCTCAAGCAGACACACTCCTGCTATGCTATGTTATGTATGTGTGGTGTGTTTTATTTAACTTTTTCATGAAGATTCAGTTGAACTACAGTAACCCTAGTGTCAGCTTTCTCCAATTACATCGGTGACACTGCTGTCCTGGTAACAAGCTCCTCCTATACTGTGATGTCATAACATCACCCTATCTCCTAGCAACTCCCTTGCATTGACTGCGATTGGATAAGCCTACACACCCCCATGCTCTGATTGGTTAATCTGTGCACCTGATAGGAATATTGCAGCTTCTAGAGGGCGGCACAATGTGCTCCATGAAGAATTTTCTAAGCATTATTTCTCGAGTAAATTCACAATGAAACCTTTCCAAATCCAAAGTATCTTTGGAATACCTTCTTCTGAAGTAGGACATGGCTTAAATATTGATCACAACAAAGAAAAACAAATGTCATCCTTGCTTTTACATCTGACCCTAGTTATAATGTGTCGCTACTTAAAAGGCTAATATTCTGTCTAAAATGCGTAAACGAAATGTCTAAACGCCACCAGGAGTCATTTATAAAAGGTTTAATTTACCAAGCATCACAATATTTTTAACTTCATATTTTAACTACATATTCCTCATACTCTATTTCGTAAAGTCATATTGCACCCTAACGTAGCAAAGTAAAGGCCTTCTGGAGAATGACAATTTACAGCTAAAAGCATGAGAATTTGCGAAAGAGTTCCCTAAATATTCCATTTAAATAAATTAATTTTAAACCAGTACCTTTACTGTAGTCACGTTGAATGAATGTAACGGCGTCTCTCCCAGGTACGTACGCCGTTGCAATTAAAACTAAAAAGAAAAACATTGAATTAAAACTAAAAGTACTGTAACTCATGTGCGTGTATTAAAACAGAAAATCCTATCAGTGTTTTCATAACCCCTATAACAATGTAATCGCAGTTTCGAAATGCTGCCTGAATGATCTTTTTTGACCTCGCAACCGCGATTCGGGCTGAATTTGGCGTTGACTGTTGAAATACTTGCGCGGCCGGGTAGAACCGCGTTTACTCAGCGTCGAACTTGAGTAACCTGTGCCAAACGGGGTTTTCAGAGTTTTTTAATGAATCCACAGAGGCGGTTGGATATCACCCCATCGCCGACTGTCTGGGAGCCCAACCTTCTTTCTCATTGGACTGTTGAGCAGAGCCAAGCCGTCAGCCCATGTGGCGTGGCCATAGAGCATGTCAGACATTTAAATTAAACAGAGAAAGAGAATCAAGCCAGGGAGAGAAAATACAGGAGGAGGCAGCCAATTGTAACCGGTTTGTAGCGAGGATCCAGGGTAGTCTCATCCTGAGAAGAAATATCCTGAGATTAAGGCTCCGACATTATCTCCTTTGACGGTTTTTGAAGAACATATATATTTTTTTGCGCTGGTTAAGGATATTACCGCAGGTGAGTGTATTCGCATCCCCATTCATTTCTAAAGGAGTGGTAAAATGCCGGTTTGCTAAAGCTCCGGCCAGATGGTAACTATTTACCGACAGGAACGACATGGAAAGATCGATGCTCGATTTAACGGAATTGTGCGTTTTGGCGATTGGTAACGTGGGATATATTTTCGCGTTGAAACCAGAGCTAAGACGATGCTTTAAGCTAAATAAGCGATAGATGTATTCGGTCGCTGTTAAATAAATAAGCATCCTTCCACTTGTTTATCTGCTAATTCCGTGGTGGCGAGCTAGCCGGATAGCTTGCAGCTTGGCGCAGTTACGAATACGATATTCTGCTTTGGGTACCTCGAATGAATGAATGAACGAATGAATTATGTAGGACTAACTAGCGGTGAAAATTAATAATGGTAATGTGGGGTAATTCGAGTATGTACAAGCAGGCTTCTGGCTACCCGAAATCCTTCAAATTTGCACATTCTGGAGATGAGGCCAGCCCGCATCTTTAATCGATGAATCAGGTTGTAGCATTATAATCATTTTATAATAAATATAGGCAGGCCTCTTAAAAATGTAGTGGCATAAGAAAAACCCTCCCAGGATAATAGATGGACGCAGTCAACGCAGTATTGCTGTATATATACACATATTGGAAAAAGTGGCGCATCCCAACCAAATGGAAGCATCAAGTCACACCTGGGCTGAGAATAAGTGCCAACAACTAGTTTGTTAACTAATCTATAATGCAGCTACTTTCACCGCAGCACATCACTCTTTATGCACATCTGATACCGAATGTTAAATTTCAAATATGTCGGAGCAGGCCGCTAAATAACTACGTATATAATATATTCTCATGTTTGTAACACTGCAGTTCAACTACAAAATGGCTGATAATTTTATATGTTAGTGCATCACTGGTAAGTTTTTAAATACTTCCTTTTTGATGTATGTATTTTGACAATCGTTTAAAATCGGATAGCTGAGAAACAGAAGTTAACTGTTTCAGCGCAAAGAGGAAGCGATAACCGGCCGAATCCCTGAGAAGGGTTTCAACAAAATGGACTCCGCCTTTCATCGCACTTTGCTTATACCCGATGTTTTCCTGTGGCGCAGTTTTTAGGGTGAATTTTGCTTATGGATCCCGTTTGTTGGTTGCAGTTGGTAATTGGTCTCTCTCTCTCTCTCTCTCTCTGTAAAACTGAATCTTCCAATCTTAACCATTTCCTTCACTGATACGGGAATTTTCAGATTTTTGTGACGTCGGGTCGGTCCTTAAATTAAAAAATATTTAACTATTGACTAGCACTAGCTTGATGCCCTATCATTGTCTTATCTGTACTATAATCTAAGCAATGGCTCTTTCCTATTAAGTATTGATGGGACACGTGAGGTCACAGTATCTAGACTTGCAGGACGTTTATCAAGGCATCATGCCAGTTACCAATATTAATAAAGTGTCATCAACTGCTTTACAATGACGGATTTGTAACACTCGGTGAAGTGACATATTTCCGATTTTTGTACACCACCTGGAGTGGCGGTAAAAGTAAACCGGACCAGAGGGTCGTCAGCATAGTAATGTTCATGCAAGGTGTCCCATGTTTATTTTCTTTTTTTTTTAAACCAACGCCTACGCAGCTTTAATATAGTGTTTTATGATTGCATATAACATGAGTTGTCTGTGCCTATCCGAGCTATTTCTGCAGAGCTGTCGTTCATGGGCCATTTTAAAAGCTGCGTGCGGAATTTCTCGCGCCGTCTGTCATCAATGTGCCGATTGAATCTACATTAACGTGAGGGCGCACTTAACAGTCGAACCTTTTTAAATTTTATGGAATTGCAATTATTAGGACAATTTCTGCTTAGTGGTGTCTGTTCCGAAAATTATCCTGATACGCATTTCATCCATTCCACATATATACTGGAATTTATACTTACTACACAGCTGGTAATGTAACACATGCATCTCTACTGACTGGTGAAGATTGTTATCCACAAGGAGTAGCAGTAAGCCTCAACCTTTTGAGAGACCGCTCAGGGCTGGATCTGCCTTTTCAGGGGCTCAAGGCAACACTTTACCTGGGAGGTCCCTGTAAAGATAATTGATCATTTCACTTCCTCTGCAATGCTGGTAAATTGTGGGCCTAAGGCAGCTACCCATTCTGCCTATAGCTAGAAGCAGCCCGGCTCACAATGTGCCAGATCTGCAGATGTATCGTATCTGCCAAAGCTTCCATTAAAATTCACCCATGTGGTGATCCTGTGAGCTATGAACATGTCAGTGAGCTTGTTACTACTCAGCTGATATAAAATATGACTAGTAAATTTGTACACACAGATGAGCAGAATTGTTCACCTTGAGTATGTGAGATAGAATTCATGGAGGGGAGACAACATTGTGTTAAATTGCTGAATTCTGTATCACAGACAGGAATTACAATGACCCTCAGTAATGGCTCAAAATTCCAAACATGTTACATTCTTAGTCTCTTCATTTTTTTGTTTTATGCCTTTAATGTTTAACATCTTTTTAAAATGAGCATTTTATCAAACTTTTAATATTAAGGGACTTAGTTTTATTAAATTAAATTTCCCTTGTGTTCATTTTAATTTGCTACACCCGTTACGGATTTTAATGATATGATGCCAGACTGGCCTTGAACCTGAATAAACCTGGATTGTTTGATAGGCTACTTTTTGTGACTTGCCACCATCTTTTTACATGTCTGGTTAAGACAAATGTCCACTATTGTTTGGACACACTACAGACGTATTTCATTAATAATTAACTCTCAAGTGAAATACTGTCATACTGCATAATTGGGATGCTAGGTCATTGCTCCCTCTGTGTTGTGCTTTGTTAGAAATTGGGGGCATTTATCCATCAGATTTTTACTGTCTGTATGAGTGCACAGTACATACTGACTTTCACCATTAAAACACACCACAGGAAGGCCAGTTAAACTGGTTTACTGATTGCATGCTGAAGACGTGCATTGTGCGTAATTGTCATGCGATCGCATGCTGGCAACTCAACTCATAGCCGCCCGCTGTCCCCGCTGGGTATCTGGAATGTGTGGCCTCATGCATGCGTATACCTGTTTGGACCTCCTCCGCTTCCCTGCCGTTCTCTGGAGCCAACCAATGACAAGACAAGGAAGGGTGACTCATGACTCGCAGTGGGAATCCTTTACTGGCACCCAGTACTGTACAAATACTGATTTACAATTTTATTATCTTATTTAGTCCTATTGACCGCATGGCTGGTATTTTACATGTGAGTGAGGGTGTGAGTAGTACATATGGAAAATAGATTTTACTGGTTAGAGTTTGGTTAAGAGAATTACCCTGTGGGTCAGTCTGTAGCTGGGCCATGTGAACTGTGGCCCATGTAAAAGGTGCATGTCAAAACTGGATCAATATGGAGTCGTAATCTTCTGTGGCAATATGTAGGGTTGCATTAAACAGGGCTATGAAGTAATCAAGATGTGCTGTGTGTGTCTTGCCTTTTACTCCAAATGAATGCTAAAATACTTGTTCTAGGTTTTTCTTAACTGACAGCGTTGATTTGGTTGAATGGCCAATTAGTGTCAAATGCTGTCCCTCACTAGATATGCACAATGATAGTCACCCGTTTTGTATGGCATCTCAGTGTTTTAAGGGGAAATAGCCCAGCAGTCAGTTTCTAATCTTCTGCCATTTGCATTTCCATATTTACCTGTACAATGAGTTGTGTTTCTACACTTGGAAGTCCCAGCAGCTCTGCCTTTGTCTGGGTTGCCGGATAACAAGGGCGAAGGGGGCTGGCCGCTGTGTGGCAATGGCCTCTATCCCCGTGAGAGAGGGAATGCCATTTCTGTGCCCCCTTTGTCAGCTGAGGCTCTCCAGCGAGTCACAGCACACACTGTTCAGCTCTGAGAGGGGAACAAAGGTCAGCGAGACTCCCATGCCACTTCCACTGGCTGCTTGAACAGCTACTACAGACCCACAGTCTGAGCTCCTACAGAAAGGGAACGCTTTTTAATTCAGCTACTCATTTATTTCCCTCCTCCCTGGCTTGACATGAGCGTGGTCTCTATCGGCTCACTCGCAAAGGGTATTTCTCACACTGCTTCGTCCTCCGGTGAACCGCTGTGACTCCCCTCTCCTGTCACCTACAGGGAACTCGACGCCATGGAGGAAATTGTAATCGCTGGCATTTCGGGCAGACTCCCCGAGTCTGACAACCTGCAGGAGTTTTGGGAGAACCTCTTCAATGGGGTGGACATGGTGACGGAGGACGACAGGAGGTGGAAGCCAGGTGAGGCTCGGAGCTGGATGTTATGCTTGATATCATTCTCTCTAGTTGGCACTCTGTCCATGTGTATAACATGTCATTCTTTGTGCAAAATCATTTTAAATGTTTGGAAGCGTTTCAGTGGTAGGGGATATTGTTATGGGATTTTATTCTTTCCTTTCCCCCTCCCCTACTCTGCCCTTAGTGTTGGCAGTCGTTTCCTCTCTTCACTTTGTTCGCTTTTCACTTCCCTTTATTGAAGGGAGCCATTCTGCTCCTCTGAGACAAACCTTAAAAGGAAAGATGATCTGCATATTCTCAGTGTCCCTAGATGCCCCGAAAAGCCGAGGGACCTCTGAATGAAGCTCCTTAGCTGGACTGTAACGTTCCTCCTGCCTCCTGTAGGTTTGTACGGCCTGCCCAGGAGAAACGGAAAACTGAAGGATATCAGTAAATTCGACGCCTCATTTTTCGGCGTGCATCCAAAGCAAGCTCACACAATGGACCCCCAGCTCAGACTCTTGCTAGAGATCTCGTATGAAGCCATTGTAGATGGAGGTGAGTGCTTCTGGCATGCTGAACGGTAGAGGTGTCAGATGGCTTCCTCTGATCCTTACCCGGGCTTGAAGCACCTGTTGCCTGTCCTGTCTCAGTAGTCTTAGGCTGAGAGAGCGAACATCTGTAGCTGCTAGGATGGTTCCTTGCCCGTTTGAACATTATGCTTAAGTATAATTTGAAAACAAGATTAAAAGGAATCACCCCCACCCCCATTGTCCGAAGGCATAAATCCAGTAGCCCTCCGTGGGTCCAAGACAGGAGTATACATCGGCGTCAGTGGCTCAGAAGCTGGGGAAGCTTTCAGCCGGGACCCAGAGGAGCTCCTGGGCTACAGCATGACTGGTTGTCAGCGGGCTATGTTTGCTAATCGCCTCTCCTACTTCTTTGACTTTAACGGTAAGCAGTGGGCAAATTTCTGAAGGCCTCCGGGGTGTAAAACGTCCTGTATTGCTGCATTATTGGGAAATAAACGTGAATCACCTCCTAAGAGTGTGTTTAGGGTTTGCTAAGCTTGTTGGAAAGTTACCAACAGACTTTCACCTCTGAGACTGAGGTTGTTGGTCAACGGTCCAAAGTACGTCTTCACTCTGCTCGTCCTGCAGGTCCCAGCACCGCCATTGACACGGCATGTTCCTCAAGCTTGCTCGCCATGGAGAACGCCTTCCACGCCATACGCCACGGACACTGTGACTCTGCCCTAGTGGGTGGGGTCAATCTGCTGCTCAAACCAAACACCTCCGTGCAGTTTATGAAATTGGGCATGTTGAGTCCTGGGGGCAGCTGCAAGTCTTTTGACTCCTCAGGTAGTGGGGTTGAGTCGCTCTGGGATTTGGGGCGGAGGAAGGGCAGCGGTATTGACTTGGGGAAAGCGGAAAATCAACTGAAATTGCACAGCACCTCAAGCATGATGCCTTGCCGTTATTCTCAGGTGACGGATACTGCCGGTCCGAGGCTGCTGTGGCCGTGTTGCTGACCAGGAAGTCCATGGCAAAGAGGGTTTACGCCACAATCATTAACGCGGGCAACAACACAGATGGTTACAAAGAACAAGGTAACCAGTGACCGGGAGCATCAGCGCTAACTTGAGCCAACATGCATGTGGCTGAAACCTCTTAAAGCCGACGTTTGATACCCCAAATGTATCACCAACCTCCTACAGACAGGGAACTTTTCCCCAGTCACTCTTGACACAGATGCCACCGCAGGCCATGTTTATAAACAAATCCAACCATAGATCATGCGTCTGTCCGGAATGCAGTGGCCTTTGTCCCAGGACACCGGCAGCTCACATTACCTCTGATGTCTGCAGGCAACCCTGTTTCTCTCTCCCCCCTCCACCTTTCGTGCAAATGTGATATCTTGTGCGTCATGGTTTGAAGTATACCAGATATGTGCACGTGCTGCTGCGTGTTCATTCTGGCTGCTTGTATATATTGATCATGTGATGTCAAAATTAAAGCGCATGCTGTGTGCAGATACAATCGGCTCACGTCGATAGCTTATCACACCATTTATGGCTGTTGTCTTGTTAAATTACCGCTGTTGAATGATGACTAGATGTCAAAGTTTCTCATTTTCTCATTGATTAAGGGTCCTTAAAACGACCTTTAGTGTCTTAAAATGTTTTTTAACCAATAAAATGGCAGTAGGCTAAAAGGCTATTCTTGTAATTTAGACCAGTAGAAGTCATCTAATTTTTTAAGTAGTACAAGTAGTCTAATCCAGCTTCCACTCATCCGTCTATCCATCCATCCATCCATCTAATCATCAATCCATCTACCATAACTGCTTATCCAGTATACATTCATGATAATGCTGGAGTCTGTCTTAGGAAGGATGGGGTGACCTAGGTGGGACAGCAGTATTTTGCAGAGCACACAATCACATGGAGAATTTAGGGTCACCATTTCACCCAACCATATTTTTGAACCATGGTAGGAAATCTGCTTCACTGTGTCCATCCTCTTCAGGCGTTACCTTCCCTTCGGGCGACATGCAACAACGCCTGGTGCGCTCCCTTTACGAGGAGGCCAACATCTCCCCAGAGCAGGTGGAATACGTCGAGGCCCATGGCACGGGTACCAAGGTGAGCCTGGCACTGCACCAACTCCGTAGGCCCAACTCCATGGTCCCCTACCATGATCTCCAATACGATTTTCGCCCTCTACTGCTTGTTGGGTTAGGAATGTATGCTCATGTCCAAAAGGTTGTGTGTTCAGATCTTGTGCCCCGCAGAACAATTGTATCACCATTGTGGTCCTGAGCAAGGCCCTTAAGTCCAGTCACTCTGGGAATGCTGGCTACCCCTGCTCTCAGATCGTTACGTGTACGGGCAAAAGCATTACCTGTTAACTTTAGTAGTCACTGTGTAGAAGTGAATGTCCCATGAGAAGTTAACTTGTGGATTTCCCTTCAGGTCGGGGACCCACAAGAAGTTAATGGCATTGTCAGCGTCTTCTGTCAATCCGAGCGAGAGCCTCTGCTAATTGGCTCCACCAAGTCCAACATGGGCCATCCAGAGCCGGCGTCTGGCCTGGCCGCTCTCGCCAAGGTAACGAGCTGGACGCTTTGCTCGCTGTAAGCAGGTCGGGGTCTTTCTGCTTCTAATGGATGGGTGGGGGTTCTTTGCTGTTTAGGTGCTCCTGTCCCTGGAGCACGGCATGTGGGCTCCCAACATTCATTTCAAGGAGCCCAACCCCGATATCCCGGCACTGTTGGACGGCAGGGTGCGAGTCGTCACCGAACCTTTACCCGTCAAGGGTGGCATCGTAGGCATCAATTCCTTTGGCTTCGGAGGTTCGAACGTCCACATGATCCTGCGTCCGGCGGGCCCCGTGGTCGCACCCCAAGAGCTGCCGCTCGAGGTTCCCCGGCTCTTGCAGGTGTGCGGCCGCACGGAGGAGGCCGTCAACGAGCTTGTCCGGAAGGCCCGGGACAACGCCAACAATGCCGGCTTTCTAAGCATCCTCAACGACATCTCTACCGTGCCCGCCGCCAGCATGCCGTACAGGGGCTACGCCCTGATTGGTAGCGAGGCGGATGCCATGGAGATGCAGCAAGCTCAGGCCACATCCAGACCTCTCTGGTACATCTGCTCAGGTGAGGACTGCCAGACTTGATCCTGCATTTCCCATGATGACACTGGGGCAGCTGGTGGTGTAGGAGAGCACTCCGAGGACGGGCTCTGCTGTTATACCCTTAAGCATCTTCCGCTTCACCTCGGTTGACTCAATTTGGCTGGAAAAAATTAGTCAAGCAAAAATGTACCATAAAGAGTAAAGTACTCCACCCTTACGCCCTGTGCTGCGTGTTGCAAGTTAAGAGAAGGAGTGTCGTGTCGGGTGTGTGCGGAGAGGGACGGGCCCCTGAAACCGCCTGGCATTCGCAGGGATGGGCACACAGTGGGCAGGAATGGGCCGCAGCCTCATGCAGCTGGCCGAATTCCGCGAGTCCATCCTGCGCTCAGACGAGGCGCTGCGCGCCACGGGGCTCTGCATCTCCCGCCTGCTGTTGGAGGCTGACGAGAGCACCTTCGAGGACACTGTGCACGCATTTGTGGGGCTCGCCGCCATACAGGTGAGATGGAGCGGCTCGCCGCGGCCTGATGGACCCCCCCCCCGCCCCGGCTTTCGCTGCTCATTCTCAGGGAGGAGGGTTTTAATGAGCCGTCGTTAATTTAATTTTTAATGTGCTTTATTGCCGAGCGCTGCCAGAATAGTCTAGACTTAAACACCGTCCCGCTCTCTTATACAGCCACGCTTATTTAGTGTCTTTATCAGAGAAGGATTTACTGTGTAATCAGTTGGCCTGCCAAAGATAAATTGGTTTAATCGTGTTGCATCTGCCTAGCATGGCTTTTTAAGTTAATGTACACTTGGCACAGTTCTGCACACTTACCTTTTAGCCAAAAGGTTCAAATGCCTTCATTTCAGACAGATGACTGGGTGGATGAATTTGCCGCCCTTCACCTGGTGTCTCTGGGCTCTGATGTCTTGTGCGGTGTGGGAGTCCTCCTCACGCACCTCCTGCATTTCACAGATCGGCCAGATCGACCTGCTCCAGAAGATGGGCCTGGTGCCGGACGGCATCGTGGGGCATTCGGTGGGCGAGCTGGCCTGCGGCTATGCCGACGGCTCCCTCTGCCACGGGGAGGCCATTCTGGCCGCCTACTGGAGAGGGCGGTGCATCAAGGAAGCCAACCTGCCCGCAGGGGGGATGGCTGCCGTAGGTAGGGGTCCCGTCCGCATCGCCCACCCACCCCTCACGCTATGCTGGATTGTTTGGTTTTGTTTGTGTACAGTTGGCAGCAACAGCCTGTTCGTTTTACCTGGACTGTTAACCCAAAAGCCGTGGGGCCTCCTGTCCCTAATCCCCATAAAAGTATATTAGTGCTTGGGCTTCTGCAGTATCTGCCTGTCAGCTTGTAGCATCTCCTTCGCTTTCTTACCGCCACTCGAGGAACCGCAGGGTATGGGAATAACAGGTCGTGACTGTAATGAACCCACCCCCCCCCCCTCCCCACTCAGGCCTGACGTGGGAGGAGTGTAAGGCCCAGTGCCCACAGGGGGTGGTGCCCGCCTGCCACAACGCCGAAGACACCGTCACGATCTCGGGTCCTCAGGTAACCGTCACTGTGCCGTTTTGGGACGACCTGCTCTCTGCCTTTTGTTAATTGGAGTTTGAGAAGAGGTCATAAATGTGATCACTCGTCTCTAGAGAACGGTTCATTTTCACTGTTATTCTTAAATAGTCTGTGAACTCAGCCGATTGCTGTGCGTGTGTCGGCGTATGCAGGAAGCAGTCAGCCAGTTTGTGGCTCAGCTAAAGCAAAGTGGGGTGTTTGCCAAGGAAGTGCGCAGTGCCGGTGTGGCCTTCCACTCCTACTACATGGCCTCCATCGCTCCTGCCCTGCTGTCCGCACTCAAAAAGGTAAGAGCTTCTCCGGCTCTCATAGAGCTCTGGACTTCACAACAGTGACATCTGCTGGCCGGATGCCGCAAGGTCGTGCATCCTTTTGCTGAGCACAGTCAGGACTGGTGCATTGCATCCACCGGAGTTTGTGGGCTTCCCTTCAGAAAGAACGTTTGTTATTGAGGTGTGAACTGCTTGGGAGGAAAGTGCACCTGTACCATTACTATCTGTAGGCTAACCAAAGTCTCCATCTCCTCAGGTAATTAAGAATCCGAAGCCAAGGTCGGCACGTTGGATCAGCACCTCCATCCCGCAGGCAGACTGGGACAGCCCCCTGGCACAATACTCCTCAGCAGAGTACCACGTTAACAACCTGGTGAGCGCCGTGCTCTTCCAGGAGGGCCTGAAGCTGGTGCCCGACGATGCTGTGGTGGTGGAGATTGCACCCCATGCTCTTCTGCAGGTAACCACTCTCATCACTCCTTCTGGGATCGGCTACTTCTGCCTTCTTCTCCACCTCATTGACCTTCTGTGTCCGCCCTCCCCCCACCCTGCTGCAGGCTATCCTGAAACGCAGCCTCAAATCCACCTGCTCTATCCTGCCCCTGATGAAGAGGGGCCACCCCAGTAACCTGGAGTTCTTCCTCTCACACATCGGAAAGATCTACATGAACGGGTCCGCCTTCCTCCCTGACCTCCCCCGCCTGTCTCTTCCGGCTGCTCGTCACTGGCCGCTCTGCTGTACACTGGATGCTGATTGGTTTTCTCATCTCTCTGGTAGAATCAACCTGGACAGCAACAAGATATACCCAGCTGTAGAGTACCCCGTTCAGGTCGGGACCCCCTTCATCTCTCCCCACATCCTCTGGGACCACTCACAAACTTGGGACGTCCCGGTCGCTGATAACTTCCCCTCTGGGTCTGGCGGCTCCAGCTCGGCCGTAGTCTACAACATCGGTGAGTGACAGCAGTACTCTGAGGGGACCATGTCATGGATCCAGAGTCCTAAACCTCTGCCGGGGCCTGACTGTCTTCATGGCTTCAGAACTTCTTGAGCGGCTTGCTGTCCATTGTGTGGTCTCTTACATGACATGCATCATGATCTCCTGCAGACATGAACCCCGAGTCCCCTGACTACTACCTGACGGGCCACTGCATCGACGGGCGTGTCCTGTATCCGGCCACGGGCTACCTGGTACTGGCCTGGAGGACGTTGCTGAGGAGCATTGGGGCGGTGATGGAGCACACTCCGGTCACTTTCGAGGACATCACCATCCACCGGGCCACCATCCTGCCAAAGAGTGGTGAGGGTGCACCACGACCACTTATCAGGTTAGAGTCGGGTCCTGTTACTGTCCCGTCGGAATCTAACTCCAGAACCCCTCCCAGGCACCGTCCAGCTGGAGGTCCGACTCATGCCTGCCACCAGCAGCTTCGAGGTCTCTGAGAATGGCAGTCTGACAGTCAGTGGTAAGCCATGCGATTTCTACCTCGAGTGACCATAACTACAGCTCTTCGTGGACTGTCTGCACCAGCTCCCCCTGCTGGTAACACTGGCACCGTTGTCTGCAGGCAAAGTGAGCATCCTTGAGGATAAGGCTTTGGAAGCATTCCAATCTCAGGTGGCCCAGACTCCCGTAGCCACCTCAGAGGACGACCCCAGACTGGGACTGACGGCTGGAGATGTTTACAAAGAGCTGCGTCTGCGGGGTTATGACTATGCCAAGACATTCCAGGGCATCCTGGAGTCCAACGGCACCGGTGAGGGACCCCCGGGAATCGTTTAAGACCGCCCGCCATTGCTGCTTGACCAGCAACTGAGCAAGTCCCTCCTCTCCATCCTGCAGGAGACCGCGGCAAGCTGAGATGGACGGGTAACTGGGTGACCTTCCTGGACACCATGCTGCAGATGCTGGTGTTGGGCCTTTCGGGCCGGAGCCTGCGGCTGCCCACTCGGGTCCGTTCTGTTTGCATCGACCCCTGTCTGCACGAGGAGAAGGTCCGAGACTATGGGGAGGACGAAAAGGGTATGCCTCCCCCCGTTCTGCCTCATAGCGTATCTGCAGCAGTGTTTGTTATATTTGTAATTTAGTGTTTCTATATTACATTTTTATATATTATTTTTTATTTTCGTTTTCGGTGTTGATGTATTAGTTTTAATTTTAATGATATTTCTAATAACTAAGTTGTGGAGTTGTTTAGTTCTCACTTTAGACTCCCACATGAATACACAGTGCATCTCCTGTACTAATGTCATCAAAACAATGGTCAAGGGGGGGGGTACAAATCAATATTTTAGCTAAATAGTATTTTAAAATGGTAACTATATGTTTTGATGTTTTTTTTTTTTTTATTTTCAGTTAGAGAAGCAACTTATTTTAGTTGCAGTTCCGTATTTTATTTCTGTTTAACTAAATCTGTAATAAAACATCTGTGTATTTTTTGGCGCTGCACTTACTGCCAGGTGGTAACCCTCCCATCTCTCTATCATATCTCCTCTCGCAGCCATCGATGTGCAGGTGAACCGCTACCTGGACAGCATCATCGCGGGCGGAGTGCAGATCTCCGGCCTGCATGCCACAGTGGCACCGCGGCGGCAGCAGCAGCAGAGCCCCCCCACCCTGGAGGAGTTTGTCTTCGTGCCATACATGGACACGCAGTGCCTGAGGACCAGCGAGAAGCTCGGCGAGCAGCTGAGACACTGCAAAGGCACGTGATCCTCTAGCTGGTTCTCTGCGAGAAGCCCAGGCGATAGTGCTGCTGTTGAGCCATGTGTCCAACCTTGGAAAGCGGAGAGGTGGTATATGAGAACGACTCGGGGGACCTTGGTAGACCTGAAGGTCGCATGTCTGCCGGAAGCTCTTCTGGGATCGCCATGTAGTTTTTCCAGCAAATCTTCAGTACAACACGGCGGTGGGTCACGTCATGTGAGCAGCTGAAATGATCTGTACCAGGTTGAGGAAATGTCATCATATCATTTGAAGAAAGACTGCAAAGCCAGCTGCCCGCTCTTTAATCCTTAGTTACTTATGTTGAAAACGCTTAACATTAATGCACCTTCATAATGCCTTTATAATGCATTCATAGAACAGTCATAAGCAACATGTAGGTATACCTTACATTGTTTGTTATTCATGTATTTTAAAGCAGTGAAGGCATGTTGGGACATTAAGGTATACTTACATGCTGCATATGAATGTCCTATGACATGCATCATGGATGTTGTATGTTGTATGAGTGCTTTAAATACACTGACACTGTTCCGGTGGCCCTTGGTATACAGGTCTCATCCACCGGCTGCAGCACAAGCTCGCACAGCAGGGAGCCACGCTGTCCATTCCCGGCCTGGAGGAGGCGATGGAGGCCCAGGAGGCCGGGGCCGAGCCGGGGCTCCCACGCCTGCTGTCGGCCCTGTGTGCTCTGGAGCTCAACGGGAACCTGCAGTCAGAGCTGGAGCAGACGGTGCGGGCGGAGAAGGACTGCCTGCTGCAAGACCCGCTGCTGGGTGGCCTGCTGGACTCTGTGGCCTTGCGGCACTGCCTGGACACGGTGCTGGAGAACGCCACGCCCGGCAAGATACGGGTGCTGGAGGTATGGAGGAAGGATCTGCATGGCTAGCAGGCCACCAAGCTGGGCTTTGGGTTACTTCACGCTGGAGAACTGAGCTCCTGCTGGGCTACTATATGTTCAGCCAGCTGTACCTGAGAGCATTTTACATGTACATTTTTATCAAATGCCTTAGTCCAAAGGGACGTACAAGTGAGGCAAATAGCACATTGCAAATGTGCGGTCAAGGATTCAACTAAGCATGAGTGCAGTTATAGGCCGAGCTTCCAATGAATGACCGGGTACGAGTGTGAGCTGCATTGGAGCAGGTTCCTCCCAACAGCTACACAATTACACTTACAACTATTAACTAAATAAGAACTTCATAAACACAAACACGGAGTCAAAGAGGAGTTTCTACACTGCAAGCAGCTATAACCTGATTTGTGCTTAAGAAACTGTTGACTTTGCCACCGTGAAGCTTCTCAGACTCTTGGCAGAGTGAAAATTGGTCACTTTGGTTCACAGGAACCCAGTAATGTCATTGGGCATTAATCGCTCCTCCTCAAATAAGTAATTAAGGGTAATTAAAGGGACAACTGGCAGCTTTGGGTCTCCTGTGTAGGAGCGATGCTCACTGCTGCCCTCGCGGACCATGATGCTGCAGCTTAATCCTAACAGTTATGGTGCCATTTAGGATGGCACATGTAACCTGGTGTGTTTTGTGTACTGGTGTAGTGTGTGCTCTCGGGCTGGGGTGACTTTACGGGGGTGTGTGACAGTGCCTTGCATGTAACGTGCCGTTTTCACGCTTCCGCCCGCAGGCCCTCGCTGCAGACGGTCACATTTTCTCCCGTGCCATCGGCCTCCTGAACATTCAGCCCATGCTGCGGGTGGAGTACACGGCCACCGACGTCACCCAAGACCTGCTGACCCCCCACCAGTCGTCCTTGGAGGACCTGGGTGTCGCCACCGGCCAGTGGGACCCCCACATGGCCCCCGCCCCCGGCAGCCTGGGTGGCGCCGACCTGGTGGTGTGTAACTGTGTGACGAGCCCCCTGTCCAACCCAGAGGAGGTGGTGGGCAACCTGGCGTCAGCCACCAAGGAGGGCGGCTTCCTGCTGCTGCACACGATGCTGAAGGGGGACACGCTGGGGGAGACGGTGGCCTACCTCTTGGGCCGCCAGCAGGCCCTGCTGTCCCAGGTAGGCCTCTCCTCTCTCTCTTTAGCCTCTCCCAGTGGCTTGTGGTAAGGTGCTAACGCTCATGCTCCATGCTAACCAGACTGAGTGGGAGAAGGTATTCAGCAAGGCCTCCCTCCACGTGGCCGCCATGAAGAAATCATTCTACGGCTCCGTGCTGTTCCTGTGCCGCCGTCAGAGCCCCAGCACGCAGCCCCTCTTCCTGCCTGTGGACTCGACCGACTATCAATGGGTGGAAAAACTCAAGGTAACTAGTGAGATGTAGTATGAATGTTTATTTTTCTCTCTTGCCTCATTAGCCCCCTTGTTAATGCTTGTTGTCCCACCCCCAGTCTATCTTGGCCGAGCCCTCAGAGAGCCACGTGTGGCTCACTGCCACCCAGGTGCACTCTGGGGTGGTGGGAATGGTCAACTGCCTCCGACAAGAACCGGGCGGCAACCGCATAAGGTGCGAATGCTACATTATGCTAATGCTAGGCTATTGCAAGAATACCGTTTTGCTAATTGTATTCAACTTTAGTCTGAGCTGTACACTTGGATAATACTACATTTAGAACCCTAATGCTACTGTACACTCAATATAACGGGCTCCGCATTATTGTTACAAACTGAACTGCTTCTTCTCCGCTTCCGAAGGTGTGCTTTCGTGTCCAACTTGATGCGGTCGTCTGCGGCCCCCTCTCTGCTTCCGTCACACAAAGACATGCAGTCTCTCCTGGAGAGGGACCTGAGCATCAATGTGTACCGCGATGGTCAGTGGGGTGTCTTCAGGCACCAGCTCATCCCCCAGGGTGAGGATCTGTCTGCTTGCCGATACGGAGCTCACTGTGCAGTTAGGACCAGGCCGTGAGCAGTTAGACCAGTGTTGTGCAGCTGTGATGTGCTTTACACTTGTGCGTCTGTGTGCATGTGCGTGCGTCCGCAGAGCTGAGCCAGGAGCCCACGGAACAGGCCTATGTCAATGTGCTGACTCGTGGGGACCTATCATCCTTGCGCTGGATCGTATCCCCCCTGCGCCACTTCGCCCCCGACAGCCCCCACGTGCAGCCCTGCCGTGTCTACTACTCTTCCCTGAATTTCCGTGACATCATGCTGGCCACCGGCAAACTGCCCCCAGACGCCATCCCAGGTTCGCTCAACCTTTTCACATGTCCCTCCTTAAGCGCTTGGCGTCGTCTGTCTTCTCACACGCTGTCCGTCGTCTACAGGAGACTTGGCCCTGCAGCAGTGCATGCTGGGAATGGAGTTCTCAGGTCGTGACCCCAGCGGTCGCCGCGTGATGGGCCTCCTTCCCGCCAAGGGCCTGGCCACTTGTGTGGATGCGGACAAGCGTTTCCTGTGGGACGTGCCCTCCAGCTGGTGAGGGAAGGACGGCGTTGGCATGCTGTCTAACTGCGGCGGCGAAGGGCACTGTGACCCGGCCGGTGTGGGCCTCGAGCGTGGCCACATGTTAACGGAGGTGTGCATTCCCTGGCAGGACTCTGGAGCAGGCGGCCTCGGTGCCTGTGGTCTATGCCACCGCTTACTACGCCCTGGTGGTACGCGGGCGACTGCGTCCCGGCGAGAGTGTGCTCGTCCACTCGGGGTCCGGTGGCGTGGGCCAGGCTGCCATCGGCATCGCGCTGAGCCAGGGCTGCCGCGTCTTCACCACAGTGGGTGGGTACCTCCAGTCATCCTGCGATGGTGAAACGTGATCAAAGTACAACAGCGCTGACGCTTCTCGTGTTCGAGCTCGGCAACTGATGACGGGGCTATGTCCCAATGAATTGATCCTAAATGGAAAATATCGAGTTTGATATGATAAATGGGTAAACACACAAACACCGTACATCACGCTAAACATCATATGAAATGTTTACGCTCACTGTCACTACAGAAACTTAGTGTGGCTGGATGGATGTGGTAACTGCCCGGCATCAGTAGAAAGTATCGTACGGCATATCGCTATCCCAGGAACAGATTAAAATTGGCGCGATGTGCAATGAGTAGCTGTCGTAAAATTTGAAATATCTTATCTCTCTCTACGATAGGATGACATATCTGTGTTGTGCAAGTTCTGGTCGGAGCTGACCTCCTGACCTTTGACCTTTTGTGACAGGGTCGACCGAGAAGCGGGCCTACCTGCAGGAGCGTTTCCCACAGCTGATGGCCGAGTCCTTCGCCAACTCCAGAGACACCTCCTTCGAGCAGCATGTTCTGCTCCACACGAAAGGGAAGGGTGAGTAAAGATTCCTCTGGCGGAACGCTGCTCAGCTA
This sequence comes from Stomatorhinus walkeri, assembly GCA_026784285.1. NCBI lineage: Eukaryota > Metazoa > Chordata > Actinopteri > Osteoglossiformes > Mormyridae > Stomatorhinus > Stomatorhinus walkeri. The sequence continues at coordinate 13,289,438 of JAODUD010000095.1, read as the reverse complement.
GCACAGCTGGCCAGGAAGACGAATCCCGACACTGCTGATCAGCCCCTGGTTGCGTGTGTGTCCTTCAGGAGTGGACCTGGTGCTCAACTCTCTGGCTGAGGAGAAGCTGCTGGCCAGCCTTCGCTGCCTGGCCAGACACGGCCGCTTCCTGGAGATCGGAAAGTATGACCTGTCCAACAACTCCCCCCTAGGTGAGCCAAAGCCTCCCTTCCAAGCCCTGCTTCCTCCTCAGCCCCGACGATGCACCCTCAACCAATGTTCTGGCCTCCCACCACAGGGATGGCGCTCTTCCTAAAGAATGTGGCTTTCCATGGCATCCTGCTGGATGCCCTCTTCGAGGAGGGCAACCGCGAGTGGGAGGAAGTGTCACAGCTCCTGCGGGAGGGCATCACAGCGGGCGTGGTGCAGCCACTGCGCACCACCGTCTTTGCGAGGGACCAGGTGGAAGAGGCCTTCCGCTACATGGCTCAGGGCAGACATATCGGCAAGGTGCTGCTGCAGGTAAGGCTGCGACGGCTCGGCCTTTCCCCGCTGTCTCCGCGAGGACAATGCGGCTTTTCACGCCGGTGTTTCTGTAGGTACGCACAGAGGAAGCTTCCGCGGCGGTGGGGGCCGCCCCGCTCTCGCTGCCCGCCATCTGCCGCACCTACTGCCCCGCCTCCCTCTCCTACATAATCACTGGAGGCCTGGGTGGCTTCGGCCTGGAGCTAGCCCACTGGCTGACCGAGAGGGGAGCTCGCAAACTGGTGCTGACGTCTCGCTCAGGAATCCGCAACGGTAAAGGTGGACCGGCAAGGCTGTTGGCTGTAGAGCCTTTGCCATAAACTTAAAAAAAAAAAAAAAACAATGAATAAATAAAAAAATGGCCTTTGCAGTAAAATGATTGCTGTTCCCCTAGGGTACCAAGCTAAGAGAGTACAGGAGTGGCAGGCCATGGGTATCCAAGTGCTGGTGTCCACCAGGGACGTTGGCTCCCCGGAGGGCGCCCAGAAGCTCATCACTGAGGCGGCCCAGCTTGGTCCCGTTGGAGGCATCTTTCACCTCGCCATGGTACAGAGTGCCATCTTCTGCCACAGCCCAGGAGTGCCTGGCATCTTTTGACTTTGAGGGAAGGTTAGTGCTTCACATGTGACCCTATTTACTCTCCCAGGTGCTGAAGGACGGCATGCTGGAGAACCTGACACCGGAGCACTTCCAGCAAGTCTGCCAGCCGAAGTACGACGGGACCATCCACCTGGACAGGTATGGTGCCGCTCCCGCCCCGCCTGCGCTCGCTGTTGCTCAGCATGGCCTGATTGCGTCCGTCTGTTTGACAGGGTGACCCGGGACCAGTGCCCCGAGCTCCGGCACTTCGTCACCTTCTCCTCTGTGAGCTGCGGTCGCGGCAACGCCGGTCAGAGCAACTACGGCTTCGCCAACTCCACCATGGAGCGCGTGTGTGAGCAGCGGCGGCACGACGGGCTGCCCGGCCTGGCGGTGCAGTGGGGCGCCATCGGCGACGTGGGCGTGGTCCTGGAGACCATGGGCAGCAACGACACAGTCATAGGCGGCACCCTGCCGCAGCGCATCTCCTCCTGCCTGGAGGTGCTGGACCGCTTCCTGAACCAGCCGAGGCCAGTCATGTCCAGCTTCGTGCTGGCTGAGCGGGTGGCGGCCGCCAAGGGCGAGGGTGGAGGCCAGAGGGACTTGGTGGAGGCTGTGGCTCACATCTTGGGTACGTGTGCATCTCACCCGGAGTCCCCTGAATGTGGGTGCCAAATTGGGACATACCACTGATGTTTGTGGGGGGAGAACACTCTGATGCATCCCGTACTGTGCTGAAACCAGCGGCGCAATGGAGAGTCTGGCACTCCCCACTCAGAGGGAAACGTCCCCAGTTTCCAATCCTTCTGAAATTTGAGCATCTCCCTACCCCTGTTGACTCTCCTCCGCTGGTGTTGAAGTCAAGTCATAATTCCTCCGGTTTAAATATTAGGTGTTTTCACATCCAAATCTAAGGGGAAAACGGGCAGCAACCTGTGTCGGAGAATTGCACCCATTTTTGCAGTTGCTGTGAAATCTGACCCGTAGAACAATGCTCTTTGTGTTGCATTGTACATTTAATGTGTCATTTTGAGTATGTAGTATAAATATTTCAATGCCTTGCTTGGTCAAAAACAGAGAATTAAGTTACATGATTGCACTCTGTCACGCAGGTACACACACACACACGCACACATACACTTTTGACCTCGCATTCTGTCCTCTTCGTTTGGCCTCAGGTGTGCGTGACGTGAGCAGCCTGAATGCTGATGCCTCCCTAGCCGACCTGGGTCTGGACTCCCTCATGGGCGTAGAGGTCCGGCAGACTCTGGAGCGAGACTACGACATCGTCATGGCGATGCGGGAGATCCGCCAGCTGACCATTAACAAGCTGCGTGAACTATCCTGCCAGCAGGGAGGCGCCGAGGGCGAGGGTGAGGGTCAATGCCGATTCGAGTCTAGCCACAAGTCTTGGACCTGTCATGGCGGTACACGTGCTTTCTCTCTGCCCCCCTGCAGACTCTCGCGCTTCCCCGCTGAGGAAGGGCGGTTCCGGTGCCTTGCTGGACGCCGACCTGAGCCAGCTCCTGGTGAACCCCGACGGGCCCACAGTCACGCGACTGAATGAGGTTCAGAGCGCTGAGAGGCCTCTCTTCCTGGTGCACCCCATCGAAGGCTCCATCACCGCATTCCGCACGCTGACCGCCAAGCTGAGCGTGCCCTGTTACGGCCTGCAGTGCACCAAAGGTACCCCCACCCTCCCCCCCGAGCCGCGACTACCCTTAGGTGGTGCGGTCATCCCCTCAATCAGCAGGAAGTAGGAAATGGACTTGTATCTCTGACAGCTACTTCAGTACCCGCAAGGTCCCTGGTGTTACTCAGTGTTTCACCAGAAAAATGTATGAATGGGTAAAAAGCCACTTCAGTTAAATTGGTCAGCTAAGCTGTCAATTGGAAACTTCACAGTAACCTTGTTCAGTGCTTCGTTTTGGTGATGAGGTCTGTCCGGTCAGCTTGCACTATATGGTAGCAGTGTCCCTCCCCCGTACTGAGTGATTACTCCTTTCCTCTGCGCCCCCCCCCCCAAGCGGCCCCACTGGACAGCATCCAGAGTCTAGCCTCCTATTACGTGGAGTGCATGCGTCAGGTGCAGCCGGACGGCCCGTACCGCGTCGCTGGCTACTCCTTCGGAGCCTGTGTGGCCTTTGAGATGTGCTCGCAGCTGCAGATGGCTGCCCGAGGCGTGGAGCACCTCTTCCTGTTTGACGGCTCGCACTCCTACGTGGCGGCGTACACCCAGGTGAGGGGGTGGGGGTCCGGCTTTCACACCCTTTTTACTTTTACCTTTTACTTGGGTTGTTTGGCAGCGTAGGTGATTCTGAGGGCATTTCTCCCCCCCCCCCCCCTTTAAATAGTAGGAAATTGTCCTGTATTTCCCTACACATTTAGTACAAATGATGTGGATGTGGACCCACCCTCCCGGAATCGTCCTTGGTTATTAGTAATTACGGCTTTCAATCGGTTTAACTAATTAATCATACAGTTTGTTAGGAATTGTTTTTCTCATGACTAAAGCTTGTTATGCATGTTTAAATGTAAAATCAATCACCAATTTAATGATTTAATGAATAATCACAAAAGATGTACATTTCAGATATAACAATGTAGTAGAACATGAATGACAATCTTTTAGATAAACTTTATTAATCACTCGGGAAGGTTCCACCGGGAAATGGCTTATATAATGGCTTATTTATATGGCTTACATGGTTGCCCCACAATGCACTGCGTGATGTCATTAATCGCATTATTTTAACTCGTTAATTATTTTAATCGCAAAAATTAAATAGTTAATTTTGATAGCCCTAATAGTAATATTCCTTTTCTTCCTTCCTGCTCGTTGCCCTTCATCTTCAGCCCAGATGTTCTTCTTTGTGTTTGAAAGAACAGATGAAGAACCTGATGAAGTGGCTGTTGTGGGTTATTGATTCTCCTTGTTCTGTGCACAGAGCTACAGAGCAAAGCTGACCCCAGGTAAAGAGTCTGAAGCTGAGACGGAGGCCCTCTGTGCTTTTATCCAGCAGTTCACTGGAATGGAGTATAACAAGGTAAGACCCCAGACACGTGCAAGCAGTGTTTTTCCACGTTCTCCCACCAGGGGGCGCCGTGCAGTGACAGCAAGCTCACTTCACTACAGCTCCTGGAGACCCTGCTGCCGCTGTCGGACCTGGAGGCCAGAGTGAATGTGGCCGTGGACCTGATCACATCCAGCCACAAGCATGTGAGCCGCGCCTCGCTGCATTTCGCCGCCTCTGCCTTCTACTACAAGCTGAAGGCTGCCGACCGCTACGTGCCGGCAGCCAAGTACCACGGCAGTGTCGCCCTCCTGAGGGCCAAGACCAGCACTGAGTATGGCGACGGCCTGGGCGCCGACTACCGGCTGCATGAGGTGAGGCCCCCTACCTGCAGGACTTTGGGGGGGGGTGGGGGTGTTTTTCCTATTCTCACCTGTCACACATTTGACCTTCAGGTCTGTGATGGGAAGGTATCGGTCCATGTCATCGAGGGGGATCATCGCACCTTCCTGGAGGGCGAGGGTGTGGATTCTATCACTGGTATCATTCACAGCTCACTGGCAGAGCCCCGCGTAAGTGCCAGAGAGGGTTAGCTCTGCTCTGTCCTGTCCCGGCTGTGGGGGGGGGGGGGAACAGGCACTGGGACGGCAGCGAGCGGGTCTGCTACGTCATCAGCCTTCCTTTCCTTCTCTTGCTGTTTTTGTTTTATTTTTTGTGGTTTCCTGGAAGGATGTTATCTGGACTCGCGTTTCAGCCTTAATCTGTCCACTTTCTCCGCCTCTGTTCTCCTTCCATGTTCTCCTCTATCTCTTGTTTTGTATGGTCTGTTTTGGTTTTGTAAAGGTACAGCTTAGAAGTTCACCTTACACCTTCTGAAAGCATACTTATGGTGCATGGTCACGTGACCACCTATTAACCACTCACATGCTCAGATTACGATGACGACTGTCTGCTAAAGGGCAACACTGCTTCAATCGATGGAACTTTTGTAAGGAAACGTTCCGCCAGCCCTGATGATGCGGACGTCATTCTCGGGTTAACCCCGACCTTAAAGTAAAATGTGTGTGTGTTTTACAGCCAGGAAGCCTCCTACACATACAGAAGTTCACTTAGATTCACCAAATGCATAGATTAGACCAGTCAAAGGTAGCATTTGCATGAAGACTATTTTACTAGGAGGGCATCTTTGTCTATCTGGGTGTCACTGAATACATACACACCACTTTGTGTTGGTTGTATTGCCTTGAAAAGGTGCTGCACGGTCTTGGAGTCTGTACAGAATTTCACACGGGCTATTGATCAGAGTATTTCCATATGGGGGAAAAGTACAGTGCCCTGGAAACATCTTGGGAGTAACAAATGGTTGGAATGGTTTTGTGTCTAATGAACGTGGGCAAGCAGCTGAGCTCATCTGTGAAGTGACTGAAACTGACCTCTCGCTTGCATGGTGCAGATAGCGAGGAATTGCCAAATTATTCTGCTTTGCAGTGTTACCCCCCCCTCAATGTTTCTGAGCAGCACTGTCTTTGTTTCATATGACTTAAACTTTAGGAGGACCAGTTGATCTTCTGTACCTGTTCTTCTCTACCTTGTGTGTTGACAAAGTCTGGAAAAAAGGATACATGCTATAACATCTGCTGTAGGTCACCCTGCTGTTTTAATGTAACTGATATTTCTGGCTGTTTAATGCATAAAATGTATTTCATTAGTATATATTTTCTTTTGTTTAATGCAAAATTCTGTGGATGTATTTCCATTCTGAAATAAATAAAAAAAAAAAAACTGAGTAATGATATTTGAAGAATCAGCTGGACCAAGGTTACTAAACTGAAGCTGTTTGAAAATATGCCTGAAGTCTGAATAAGCTGCGCCGATACAGAGTGGTGGACCGTGGAAGCTGGATAGCAGAGGGCTGGTGCGTCACACAGCACTAACCTGGTGAGCCCAGAGGTGTCCAATCACAGACAATAAGGCATTACCTGAAAACATTCTTTTCCTGACAGTGACCCACAAACTGGAGAATGTAAGGGGAGGAGGGACCCAAAGCGACTGATCTGATTTCTGAGACTTTTAATCAAGTCGGTGAAGAATTAGATGACTTCCAATTTAAAGCGTAAAGGAGAAACAATGGACTGCCTCTCAAGTTTTTTTTATTATTTTTTTTTAATTCTATTGTGTAATTTCTGAAGTATTTATTGTACTAGTTGAAATAAAATAGCATCTCAAATGATGTTGATTGCTTGTCTTTATTTCTGAGCATGAAACATACATACATGTGTAATTTCAGCTGCAAAGTAATCCTGGACAGTTTAGCAGTATCTGGTTACTTAACATGTACACAGTGTCTGTCTTGGGTTGGCATGACTCACCCGCTGTTTCCAAATGCAAATTTTCTTTCCCTAGTTTGTATCGAGTTTCCATCAAGACAATTGCTTTATAATCTTAATATTGTCAGAAAGGTGATTGGAAAGATGCATTTGTACTATTTTCTGCATTTCACCATAATTACAAAGACATCAACACTAATATATGTGGAATTATGTACTGACCAAAAAAGTATTAACAGATAATGATTTTGTTTTTTGGGAGGAGACAGCTCTGTCATTTGGGACTCAGAAGGTTGCTGGTTCAAATCTCATGGTTTGCAGAGTGCTCCCACCATTGTACCCTTGAATGAAGCCCTTAACCCCAGTTGCTCCAGGGACCGGTTGTTTCTTCAGTGTTTATGTAACCATGGCATGTGACGCAGCACCATCACTCTCTCCTTTGTAGGCAGATTTGCATGTCCATGCTTTGATTGATACTGTAGATAAAGTAGCCAGCCTTAAATACATTACATTATATTTCCAAAAGTACCATAATCTCCCATCCAGTAAACTTTACACTGGGCACAATGCAGTCTGTACCAAGTATGCAAGTACCGTTCTCCTGTCAACCGCCAAACCCAGACTTGTTCATCAGATTGCCAAACAGAGAAGCATGATTCGTCACTCCAGAGAACACGTCTCCACTGCTCTAGAGTCCAGTGGCAGCATACTTTACACCACTGCATCCGACGCTTTGCATTGCACTTGGTGATGTAAGGCTTGGATGCAGCTGCTCGGCCATGGAAACCCATTCCACAAAGTTTTGGTGAAGTACAGAACTCTGAGAAAACAGTGGAGATGAAGGCGGGGTTGTGGAAAGAAGGACAAAAGGACGGCTTTTGCCGGTTTAAATAGCTGGATACAAGTGGCAGCCATTAAGAATAAGAAGCTGAATTGATTCACCGTGGAAACTGGGATGGTACGGTGAGCAGTTCAGAGGAAGCCTTCTGGGTGGCTTTCAGGTGACAGTTTACAGGGTATTTGCATGGCAGAGGGTGGAGATCAATAACAGGAAGGAGGAATCTGATACCTGAAAGTAAAATAAGAAATGTGGGGTTGAGAATATAAAGAGAAAGAGGCAGACAAGGGTAAGAAGGAAAGAGATGAAGACAGAGGAACAGGACGCAGATAAAGAGGGAGAATAAAAAAGTAAACAAAATACAGGAAGTATGCAGGTGTGAGCAGGACAGTAACTGATCAGGCCCCAGTGGTTTGAAATAAAGTGGAGAGTCACTGGTTCACCAAGAAACGCACTAGATGTTTAGTGGGATAGGATTTTCTGAAGTTTTGAGGTGGAGGGAGAATAGAGCTCAAGCAATCCCAGCCAATCAGGTCAACAGAGCAGAAAAACCCCGGAGGTCAAACCAGAAGAGCAGGAGAACCCATAAGGGCTGGCCAGAGGAGCAGTAAAACCCAGGAGGTCAAACCAGAAGAGCGGGAGAACCCATAAGGGCTGGCCAGAGGAGCAGAAAAACCCAGGAGGTCAGACCACATTCTGCTTCACTGAGGCTCCGCTAGATATGGTGCTGGGCTGTTTTGATGCAGGGTTCTACTCCTGCGGTTTAACCTCCTGGTTCTCCTACTCCTTTGGTTGGTCATTATGGGTGCTCCTGCTTCTGTGGCCAGTCATTCTGGGTTCTCCTGCTCAGATGAGTCCAGGATGTCAGACCACAGGAGCAGGAGAACCCAGGAGGTCAAACCAGTCCAGTACCATATCCAGCGGAGTCTCACTGTGCAAAATGTCTGCACAGCCTTCACAGTTATCATTTCACTGGAAAAAATAAATATATGAGACATTTATCAACCTGTAAATCTATTTAAAAAGTAAAGATCAACTGCAGAACTTTTCTACCACCTCATCATGACTAGGATCAAGGGACACCACCCACAATAATTTAATATATCACTTAGCAAAATCTCCAGTGACAAAATATGTACTGTATACAATTTTGTCTGAGAAAAAAAGATAACTATTCACTTAGAACAATATATGACATAAAATACATATAAACATTTGTATTCATAAATTCACTAAATAATTATATAAATTAAATACCTTTAAATATGCCCACTATGAGGCATTAACTTCCAAACATTTACCAGTTTCAGTATTGGAATACGAAAAAGAAAGGATTTCTGTAATAAGCACCATACATCATTTTAGATGAGGTTTCCGATCGGTCATATTTGAAAGCGACAGAAATGTCGCGAGCAAAACCCGGAGTGTAATACATGTAACACCATTCAAGCTGTGACTGACGCCGAAGTGGTTCGCGCACCGGGCGGATGCTTAGTTACGAGTCCAAGCCAGCCGTGAGATCTGGTCAGTATTCGCATATGACACTTCATCTATCTGCTTCACTATGTGAAATTTTGTATTCCGATAATCGGATATTGATTCTAAGAATCGTTTGAACAAATAAAATTGCTCCGCATGTGCGAGTAAATTGGAAGCTGGATTACATTTAACATGTGCGCGCAAACTCCCAATCCCCTGTAGATTTATATCTGTAGTTTTAACGTGATCGTTTGCGGAAGTAGCTTCAGTGACATTAGTATGGGTCGCTGGTTAAGACAGGAGACGTCCTGATATCAGCATTGTAATATTTAATGTGTCGATCTTATTGGTATGCTAGCAGTTTTGAGCATGGTACATTGTCTAATCATGGGCAGAAGAAGCACTATCCCTAGCACGTCACTGTCCTCCAGTTACAAGTTAAAGTCAAATTAGGGGTTTGTACTAGACGATTTCTTCTATGTTCTCCACATTTCGTCCGTATGTTATCCACATGTTTTGTACCTAAAGCCACTTAATATTTTCCCCTTTGTATAGTGTGGAGCAGATCGTGTAACATAACAAAACTACGGGGCAAAATGAAATCAAATAACTACCTGTAGAACCATGCTACAAGTTGCTGTAATATTGTGTGTTTTATAGTTCCCTTCCAGTATTCGACCTAAGCCTTTTAAACGATTTCGCCAATTCCAGTTTTATTATGTAGTAATATTCTGTACGTATATTGATTTAAACAATTAAAATGATCACATTGTTACTTATATTCGTAAGCCTTCAATCTGTAGCAATCGATTTTAAAACAAATAGTTTAAAGGAAAATTCATGTTCTGCAGTCATACAGTCAGTATTTCACAATTAATAACGCTTAATATATATATCTGATTACGTTATACTGAAGGTTACTTTTAAGCCTCCTGGATACTGATGCTGTTTGCGATTTCCCTAAACTGACACTACTTTCTAAAGCCTTCTCCTCCGTAAGCTTTCATCATGAATAAGCTGCAAGGGTTTGAGTTCTGGAAGATCACCCTGAAGGGGGCACGTTACGTGGTAGCCCCGATGGTGGACCAGAGCGAGCTGGCTTGGAGGCTCTTGAGCCGCAGACACGGCGCCCAGGTCTGCTACACCCCCATGCTGCACGCGCAGGTCTTTGTGCGGGACGGCAACTACCGGCGTGAGAACCTGTACGCTGAGGTTTGCGCAGAGGACCGGCCCTTGATTGCGCAGGTGAGCTTGCGCGGCAGCGCCTCCGGCTCTTCTCGTGCCCGGTGCGTCCCACATGGCCCTTATGTGACTTCCCCCTGCGCAGTTTTGTGCGAATGACCCAGAAACGTTCATTAAGGCCGCGCTCCTGGCTCAGGACTACTGCGACGCCATCGACCTCAACCTGGGCTGTCCTCAGATGATCGCAAAGCGAGGTAGAGGATTCACTGGATGGAAGATACAAGCTGTTAAACTACAGAGGATTTGTGTTTTTACCGTCAATCACACATATGTTTTGGTTTAGGACTATCTCTGCATTTTCCTAGGTCATTACGGTGCTTTCTTGCAAGAAGAGTGGAGTCTTCTGGAGAAAATGGGTGAGCTTATGGTCATCCTGTTGCCTCAGTATCTGGGTAATGGTTCCTCTCCCTCATATCTTAATGTCCCCCCATGTGTCTAGTGTCACTGGCCAATGACAAGATTTCAGTACCCATCACCTGCAAGATCAGAGTTTTCCCGGAAATTGAGAAAACCGTGCAGTACGCCAAGATGCTGGAGCAGGCCGGGTGCCAGGTATGGCGCACTCCGGCAGGTCGGGGGCGCAGTCACGTGTAGCGTGAGATCCACCAGCTCATAGCCTGTGCCCATGTCGTGGCAGCTACTGACCGTCCATGGCCGGACCAAGGAGCAGAAAGGGGCCATGACAGGCATCGCGAGCTGGGAGCACATTACTGCTGTCCGGTACGTTCCAGAGCCAAGATCTCAGGGTTCCTTTTCAATGGCTCAGTCCCTCCAGGTGGAAATGAGCAGTGTAAGTTGCAGGGTGGTGCAGTGGTTCAGTGGCTCACACTGTTACCTCATATTTCTTGAGTTGGATGTTGGAATCCCTCCTCTGCTCTGTGTGTATATGGAGTTTAAAGCTTCTTTCTGTATTGCTCTTTTGTTTGCTCCTATAGTTAACATGTGGTTAGGTGGCTTTTCTGCATTACTCTGTGTACGTGCGTGTGCGTGAGTGCGTGTGTGTGTCAGAGGTGGATAGTTCAGGTCCAGAATGTAAAAATCCAGACCAGGATTTTGTTCCAACCCACCACTTGAGTACTCTGACTTTTTATATTCTGTTGGTTGCAACAAAATCTTGGTCTAGATTTTTACTTTCTGGACCTGAACTACCCACCTCTGGTTTATGTGTCTGTGAGCCCTGTGATGAAGTAGCATCGCAGACAAGGTGTCCTCATGCTTCTCCTGGCTCCTGGCTGTCACCCTGTGTGTGGGACAGAAGGTGGGAGCAGGTGCATATGGGTTTGTAGGCGGCCCAGTGTGATGGAAACCCCAGCTCATGGTGTGTAAATGTGGCCCTTGCAGGAAGGCCGTCAGCATCCCCGTCTTTGCCAACGGCAACATCCAGCACCTGAGTGACGTGCAGCGCTGCATGGAAGAAACGGGTGTGCAGGGCGTCATGAGCGCAGGTATGGGCTGCATCACCTGGGAGAGGCCAGGCTCTGGGGCTCTGAGGTCTGAACCAAGTGCCACAGGGAAGGGGGGTGGCTGCATCACCTGGGAGAGGCCAGGCTCTGGGACTCTGAGGTCTGAACCAAGTGCCACGGGGAAGGGGGGTGGCGGCATCACCTGGGAGAGGCCAGGCTCTGAGGCTCTGAATTCCGAACCAAGTGCCACGGGGAAGGGGGGTGGGTGGACCATGTTCTTGGAGTGCTGTATATGAGCGGCTGCTTGGCATCCAGGACGACCCCGTTGTGTTGAATTTCTATACCGACTTCGAGTTGAGCCCTAATCAGCTCACGCCACCTCCTGTTCCTGAAGAACAGGCTTCATCCTGCAGTTTACAGGACTTTGTTAAACTGATAGATCCCATACACAAAATTTAAAGGGTAAAATCCTAATATTTTAAGCTCCAATGTCCTTTTTTGTGGGGAGCTGGAATGACGTGAGCGACGTTCAGTAACATTATTATGGGATGCTCAACCACCATCAACAAACGTGGGTGTGATTGTGTTTACTCTCCTGCACTGTTGACTCTCGAGAAGCGTATAGAAAGCTGCAGAAATTTTTTTTCAATTTATAGGTGTATGTCTGTGCATAATATGTATTATTTTTTTTTGCAAACTGCAGCCTAGTTTCTCATCAATGGAGGGCTTCTTCCATGCTTTATGGGATTTCAATCCTGCATCTCGGGGCCTGATACACACTGTCCTAGCAGTGCACTTCACACCTGCACTTAAAGATTCCCATTCCTTTTGAAGGTCTCTTGACGTCATCCTGCAATCGCTTCCGCTCTTTACCTGGCTGGTTTCTGATTATTCCCCATTGTCTCCTGCTTCACATTACTCTTGTGTACTGCTGTCTTAGAAATTGTGAACCTGGAAGCAACCCGCTGCTCAGCACAGCCTTCTGCCAGCAGAACCAGGATAAAACCAGGATTTAAGAATGCAGATTTGTTTAAAAATACAGTGTGGTCTCTTAATTTTCTCTGCGGCTGTGTATGTTTATTTTTAGTCTATTCCCTCTCTTGACAGTAGGGGGCAGCCTTTTACTGTATTCATTGGCTCTTGTACTTATTTTCAACCTGGAGATACAAATAGCTTTTCCTTTGGAGGGTAATTGTTGGATTAGTGCTTTTATTCATGGATTTTAAGCATCTCAATTTTTTACGCAACTGGCCACACTGCCTGCAAAGCTTTATTGACAAATTTGCTGCGCCGGTTTAAGGTAGTTATAGCCTCACAGCACTGTTTCTCTTAGCAAGAAAAACAGTCTCTTAGTAAGTGCAGATTAACTGCTACATAACTCTGAGGTGTTCTGCTCTCAGTGTTTTGTCCCTGGCTGACGGTTTGCATTTGTCTCTTGCAGAAGGTAACCTTCACAACCCAGCCCTGTTCGAGGGCCACAGTCCGCCCGTGTGGGAGATGGCAGAGGAGTACCTGGAGGTGGTCCGGCAGTACCCCTGCTCCCTGTCCTTCGTCCGTGCCCACCTCTTCAAGCTGTGGCACCATACGTGAGTGGCCCACCTGGATCATGTGATCAGGTTTAATGTCTGGGTCATGTGATCTGGGTTAATACTTTTTTACCCCAGAGAATGGGGCAGCTGTAATCCATGGAACTCTTTTGGAGCCACACTGTCACCATAAATATTCTTACTTGTTTTTTATATAAATCTATTTTATTATTAATCTATTTTCAAGAGGGAAAAGTAAAGCAATAGTATTTATTGAAAATTTTATCTGAAAAATGTATCAGCCTATCCAGTAGTTACATTGAGGAGCAAGAGATTTAAAGAATTAAATGTGAACAAGATCAGCAAATCGGATTTCGGGCTGCAGCGAGGACGTGATGTGCCTGCAGTTTGCAGATCCACACGGACCTGCGGGAGGAGCTGGCCAAAGTGCGGATGCTGGAAGGGATGGCCGAGCTGAATGCGCAGCTGAAGCGGCGCTGCCAGGTACGCGGTGTCCTCCTCCTCCTCATCCTCCTCATCCACACACACACCTTCCTCACCAGCCTGCTGAGAGCCTGTCCCTTTTCACCGTCAGGAGGAAATGGCTCGACAGGAAGCTGGGGGGGACCACGGCGGCCTGCCCTTCCCGCACTGGATATGCCAGCCCTACGTCCGGCCAGCGTGAGAGAGCATCTCCTTCTGACTGATCGCCGGGCTGTTAATTACCCAGCGAGGGCTGGGAGGGTCACGCTTAGGGGTCACTGATGTGTCTAAAATACCCTCCTGGCTCTTGCCATGTCTTCCTACCAAACACCCAGTTCTGTTTCTCTTTGCCTGCTCTACTCACGTCACATTGCTGCTTTGAATTCTTCACTATGCCATCTGTTGGCGGGTCCTCCAGTGTCTTGTTGCTGTTACTAATCTCCATCTGAGTCTTCCCTAACTCTCCAGTAATGGAGTCACTGCCTGCTATGACCTGACCTACAGTGTCTCACTATCAGAGCATAATGAATCTGGTTGATAATCACTTCTTCGATTTTTTTTTTTTTAACCTTGACCATGAGGGAACATATTGGATGCCATAGTTTTTATTTGTCATTGAATTTGTGAACTTTTTCCAGTCTGAATTCTCCAGAGCTTCAGAGAGAGAGGGCCGGTTTCTGACAGCCTGCTAGTGGATTAACTGATTTACTTCTCAGATTTACTGCTTCAGTATGCTGAGCTCTTATTCATCTGGGTGGTGATCTCATTCAGGCCATCTTAGAAATGCTCGCCATGCCAAGAAATATACACTTTTTGCCAAATCTGTTAGATCATTGACAGGGTCCCCTCTTCCCCCTTCACCATGCGCCCCCACCCCCCTTGGCATTGCAGCCCGAAGGGTCCTGGCAGTGAGAACGGGCAGCCTGGCTCTCAGCCGAAGACAGTGCGTGTGAAGAGGGCCCTGGAGGATGCTGGAGCCCCCCCGGAGTACCTCTCCAGAAACAAGCAGAAGAAGAAGGCGCGCAACCCCAACAAGAACTTCAGCATGGAGCAGAAACGTAAGGAGCCCTGGGTCTTGCTTCCCGCAGCCGAATGCAGTGCCGCCCCGTCTGCCCCCTCGACCCGCTTCCTCGACCCGCTTCCTCGGCCCTTACATACCCTCATAATGTTCTCTGGGCTTTTTTGGGCTTTTCCCAAGGACTCGTTGGTCCCAAATTCCAGGCGAGTTCCACACATGTTTATACTGAACGTGGCACAAGAATTTGCCCCATCCCTGGCTGTGCCCCCTCCCCGCTGCCCGTTAAATGACCATCAGTCAGGAATCCAGCCTGACCTTTCGCCTTGCTGTCTCCTCTGCAGCCAAATACGTCAAATGCGAGCAGTGCGGAAACCCCAAGGTGAGTCCTTTTAGCAGCTCTGTAAAATGCGGACCCAAGCTGAGGGCCACCGCGGCTGAGACGTGGCCCCCTACCCCTGGGCCTGGATCTGCACTGTGTCTGTCACCAGCGTGCGGGCAAAGGGACAAATGTGGTGTCACTCTGCCAGCGGGCGGGAGGGGAGTTAGGGGTTATGGGCCGGTGATGGGGTGGCTGCGTTTCGTCTTGTTGAGGGCTGGTGGGCTTCAGCTGTTTGGCTGCTTCTATCCAGCTGGCACGAGCTTGCTGTGTGGGGTGAGGGGGGTGGTCATTTTGGCATCGGTTTGCGGGTAGCTCGCCTGCTAGGCTAAATTAGGAAGCCGTTAAACTAGGGGTGTGCAGTAATATCTGAGTTGATATTGCGACGCCCTCCTACTTTTACCACAATGCAAAACATAAACTCCCATTATTTAATGGGGGTTCGGGTTACAGGAGCACGTAGACACACTGCATAGCGAAATGATACATCTGAATAGGATTTTTATATGCAGCCGGCAGTCTTTCTGCATTTATAGGTGGACAGGGGTGCAGTGGGTAGCACCCCCAGGGCTGGGGGTTCGATTCCGGCTCCTGCCTCTGCATGGCTGCTGCATGTTCCCTCTGCTGATGTGGGTTTCATCCAAAAACATGTGGTTAGATGTGCATATTGCAGGCTGGACATCGCCTCTAGTGTCTGTGTGCGCGTGTGTATGTGCGCGTGTGCCTTGCGACAGTCTGGCTTCCCTGCCTGTCCCCTGCCCAGTGTCTCCTGGGATAAGCTCCAGGCTCTCTGTGACCCTGTACTAAGTGGCTCTGCAGGAAAATAAGTGCTGGCTTAATGTGCTTAATATTTCCCTCCAATTTTCAAAGCATTTTCCCAGCCACGGTGTTTTATGAACACGCACTGTCCCACCTGTGCCTTGTTGTCCTGCCGGGCATTATGGGATTTCTCATCTCAAGGACCACCTCCTAAGTCTAAGAAGACAACATTTTATCAGAAGCACTTTTAAATATAACTCCATTCTTTTAGGCTGCCCGTGCGTTAGTCGTGAGAAATTGAGTGTGAGTCACCATGTGTTGCTGAGAGTCTGCTGTACGCATCATTTACACTCTAGAAGTTTCCACAGGATACCTTGTCATAGAGGCCTTCAGAATATAACCCTAAGCATTTTTCCTGTGCCCAGGCACTGCTCGAAGGGTCTTGCGGATGGAAAGCTTGTCAACTTAAGAACACTTTGTTTGTGCCAAAACCAAAACCTCGCTGTGTCAGGTCATTATGGTTTTCTCTAGAACAGGGAAAACCTTACATTTTTTTTATCCCAGACTATGAGACTGTTCA
This sequence comes from Stomatorhinus walkeri, assembly GCA_026784285.1. Taxonomy (NCBI): domain Eukaryota; kingdom Metazoa; phylum Chordata; class Actinopteri; order Osteoglossiformes; family Mormyridae; genus Stomatorhinus; species Stomatorhinus walkeri. The sequence continues at coordinate 13,273,310 of JAODUD010000095.1, read as the reverse complement.
TTTGGTGGGAAGACGTGTAGTATTTGCAGCTCGGGCTTCAGCCGGAAAAATGTTTTTTTTTTTTTTTGGTTGACATTTTGCATTTGGGTCTGTTTCTGTAAAGAGCAGCATTACTGTAATTAATGTTACTTTAATACGAAGTTAAATTAATAATGCAGGCCTGAACATTATCTAGATAAGTGGCTTTTTAAATAGTTGCATGTGTAAATAATGCATCAATTACGGGTATATTCAACAGTATAGAGGTGATATTATTATTATTATTATTATTATTATTATTATTATTATTTTCGTCATCATTTACCAGGCCATCACTGTAATCAAGTAATTACAAGTGATTGCACTGTAATTACGTAATTGAATAGGTAATGCAGCAGACAGGTCCAGCCGTCTGTCTGAAACCTTTCTAAGTAATCAGCAGTGCACCTTCATAATGGGAAGTAAGTGGTTGTCGCTACGGCAACGTGTATTGCTTACATAGACTTGAGTACCGATGATTCGAGTTCCGGGAAGCTGCTGAGAGGATTTCGGCCTGTTCGGCGGGGCACCTTCTGAAGCTGGAAGCTGATTTGAACCATGAAACCTCACTTGTCCTGCTGTTTGGCTGCTTTGATGAACAGAGCAGGAGTTCAATGGGGCAACACAGTGTGTTGGTAATTGGTGGGCGGCTGTAGTCCTGCCTTTTGTTCTAGGCATTTAACTGCAATTTTAAGTGTAATCTAAGGCCTGCTGTAACTTCCCAATAATCATTTTGTACCTGATTAAAAAGTTGCTCTCGGTAATTTGTGAGAGTGATATTTAAATTTAATTGCTTTCGTTAAAAAACGGCTGCTGTGCACCTTGATGACCTCAGACATGAGGTGTAAGTAAAGGACCAGCCGCATAAGAATGGAGATTTATTAAGGGTATCTATGGTAACAGATTGCACTGGGATACAACGGCTGAGAGCGCCTTGTTAATGAGAAGTCAGAGGAAGATGGCCGTACTCGTTAACACTGACGGCCGGGCCACAAGTGAAATACATCACTTCTGGAGGCAAATGCGGGTCCGACCCAGTTCTTGCTACCCGTATCAAATAATATGGCTCGGGAAGAAAAATGGCATAATAGAAAAGAATAAAAATATGTAAATGTCATCTCAAAGTATATTTCCAAGCTTCAGGCCTGATATATTGGGCCTAAATCTGAAAAATTTGCAAACATCTCAGGTTGAAAGAGAAGCTGGTCCAGAAACTGCTGCCATGTTCTCTTCGGCCTGCCGTGAAGATGAGGTTTAGCACAGGGACAAGACCGAGGCAGCAGAACAGCTTCAGGGCAGACCGCTTTCTTGATGTCCTGTGGGTCACATTGTCCCAGGAACGATATCTAATGTAACGTGTTCCGCAGCATTTAGCACTAAGCAGGTTGGCTGTTGGTAGCTGCCTGTGTCAAACTGCCAAACATGGACAAAGGGCTTGAATCAGACATACTTACCTTTAAAGAGCTTTATTGTAGTTATTGATTCATAGCACAATATGGATTAATGTTTTTTTTATATCTATAGTGCACAATTTAGTTACAGGAATATTTCGTCATTACATCTGCCTACCTATATCATGGTATTTTCAAACTGAATAATCACCATATTCTAACGCATTACATAATTCAGTATTTTACAAATTATGCTGACATTGTAATTGTTGAATTTGGACATCACCTGAATGTTCCTTATTGCTCCAGCTAGTTTGAGTTGCAGTTTGTAGTTATACTAGGGTCATAAAAAGCCATTCATATTGCCTGACGTGTTTGATCCTGGCTTTGGTTCTTTGTAGTTCTGTGTACCGGAGTGTAATCTGATACCTGCAATCTGATGCTTTTGTTTAGTTTTAGGTCTCAAAACGTGAACAGTTCCTTTATTTGAATATAACCGACTCCCCGGACATTGCACGAGTTCAAGTCGCCATTCATGCCTGGTTTCATGGCCTGAAGCCTTCACATCTCCCTGGCCAAAAATACTGGAGGAAAGCCGCCTTTAAAAATTCACCTCAGCGCTCAACCACTAATTAATGACTGCGATGTCTCAGCTTAAGACCGAATCGGCACTGCGACGGCAGGCAGTTGATGTATCTTTATTACGGGCGATGGATAAATGAGCGGATTTAGCTTGCTGTCACTGATTGGACTGGGCCTTTTGCCTGATTCGATTTTGAGCCTTGATGCATATCGGGCCCATGTGCAGTTGAAGGAGGTATGAATAAAGCATAATCTGGTTAATGTTAGCGCCAGATATCAGTTTCCTGGGACTTGGCTGGCGGACTCTTTGGTGGGTAGGAGAGTCGGGGTCCTGCTGCGGGCCGGTCACACTGAATGCAGACGACTATCAAAGATTCACTCAGCCTGTAGATACAGACTGCGGTGTTTTACTAGTTGGAATAAATATACGGAGACCATTCAAGCGTGCCACTCCACTCAGGAGCGTGATCAGCGCTCATGGAGAGCAGCAGGAGGGGTCAATAAAGGCCAGGGAAGATCCCAGAGGTTTTCTTCAGATAATCGAAAAACACCTCATAATGATCAAGAAGTTATGCCTACATAGCTCTCAGATACGTCACCATATTGTACACAAAGCTATCTGTGTCCAGATGGATCTCTTATCACTTGGTGACAAATCCATTCACTTCAAAACTTAGCATGATTATTTTACTGCCAAACTAGTTAGGAAAGATGAAAGTAATTTGTAGTACATGATACTTTTGTGCGTGAACTGTGTGTGCGTATAAAATTCTTAACCTATTTATTTACGAAGTCTCACATTGGTTCAAATCCATCGGGCTACAGTGTGATTACACCATTGGGACCTTGATTAATGCCTTTAAGTCGGGGTTGTATGTCCCTGTTTTCTCAGAAATTTCCATTACTTTGGATATAAGTGCCTGCTAAATAAATAAAATGTAGAGCCCCCCCTCCAGACTGAGGCAGGCTACCACACCCAAAGTGTAACCCTTCTAATTTGTCCGTTTCCCCCAAAAGCTCTGATGCTGTTGACATCATTGCTTCCAGTGTTTCATGCTTCAAAACACTGATGGCTTTAAGTAATAAAACAAGCTTTTCCTGCTGATTTCTTGGGATGTATATAACGTGAAGCGGATGTTGTTTTCGCCTAATCTCCCATTATAATTACAGTGCTGTATATCTGCCCTTTCAGAAGAACACAGAGCTGACTGAAATTAATATAATGTAGTTTAAACAATGAACACAACTGAAAAGTGTGATTCACAAAGTGCATAGATGCTGCTTTCAACAAACTCTTCATTGAACCTCGTATTGACATTAGCAGATGATGGGGAAAAAGTAGCTAGTTGACTGTTCAGTGGGCAAGGAATAGTTTTCTGAATATGTGCTACCAGTAGCAAACAAATGCATTTCATGGATATTTCCATTGCTTGATTTTTTTTCCCTGCAGTTGTTTATCAAATGCCTTTTACAACAATGTGACATTACAATATTAACATGGCAACAGAATGTCCTGTGAACTTGGATTCGACAGATTTAGCTGCAGTATATAAACACACATTGTCATCTGCGTGCCGTGATTGGTTTGATTCCTGCGGCCGAGCGCTTTTCATTCTGAACTCAAGTGCTGCCCACGTTGGCCAGCGCGTACCTGAAGGTTTGTTTACCCTCATGCGGCCGTCTGTGCCAGCGTCGGAAAATGGAATGGTCTCCGTTGAGCTATTGAATGAAGCGGGAGTCATTTCTCCGCTCTCCACCATCCTGCTTGCTGCTATCACGCTTCAGAATTGCATTCCAGAATTTCACCAGCAGCCCTAAAGTAGCTCCGTAGTGCTCTCAAACTAGTACTGCTCAATCACTCTCGTAGTGCTCTCAAACTAGTACTCCTCAATCACTCTCGCTGTTCTGTTCCCTGAAAATAATTTCCTTTTCAGCATTAAAAATTGTGATTGCAGCCGGCCTGTTGACTTGCATCTACATGAAGGTAGACTAAAAATTTGAAGGCTATTTAAAAATACATTGTTTTGGCTTTGAAACTGGTATTTGCCAGTGATGTGGTGATTAAGGTTTTGATGTGTTTATGCACACAGCCTTATAATTTGAAGTTTAAGGTAAGGTTGATAATGTAACCATCAAGTAGATCGATGGTTGATAAGTTTGGAGTGTCTGGTATTTTTATGACCAAATTAAAAAAAAAATCATAATATGTAGTTGTTTTTCACAAGCAATTAAATTAACTGGGGAATATAAGACAATTTGCCAGCTCCTGCCCCTATGTAGGATGGCAAAGTATGCTTTAAATTTAATCCATTTATGTTGCTGCATTAAAGGCCTTTTGACAAAATAAGCATTCTTTGTTGATGTTGCTTTGCTCGCACATAAGACCCACTCCAGGAGTCTTAGGTGGGGTTTGAACCCACGACCTTGAACACTGTAGGATAGCCACCTTACTCAGACCCATCACGCTATGCAGGTTGTTAAGTAGATTTTGGCGCTTATTGGTATTTGACTTGTGTTTCTAGAGCTTCATTAACATTTTCCCCCTAATTTAAAATAGTCCATCACTATATGTGCATTAAATGCATTTAGTAGCTTGGCCAGAGTAATCAGATTGGTCCAGCTTCCTTTGGCTAGTCGGGAGGGTGTTAAGTGATACACTGGGCCTGTTGGTTGATGCCATCTTGCCTTCTCATACTGCCTTCTCAAAAAACCTATTGCCAATGAGCCAGACGTGAGCTCGTAAAAGTGTGCTTTGGCTAATAGCCATACAGGTGGCTGTTTGTGCAGCAGGATGGATGCTGAAAGGGCCCCGCCCAAGTAGAACAAAGACAGTGCTCCCTTGTGTTCAGGAGCAAGTAAATGTGACCAGTTTTGTTTACTCTGAAGCATTAATTATAACATTATCTTAATACCCCAGATTTTTTGTTTGGTGTTTAATACCAAATCTGACAAGAAGAGTTTATGTGTCACTATAAGATTCTTCATATGCCGTGTCATGAAATGTAATGTCACCGTGAAATGGGGGTCATTTTTTATGTATGGTCTCTGGGAAGTGTCCATGAGAGGAACCGAACCAGATGCGGTCCTCACGTAGCTGAAGGGCTGAACGAGTGAAAAACGCTTAAACTAAAAGGAGAGCTTAAAGTCTGCACTCCATGTTGTACTTTCAGTATTCTCTTAGTTTAAGAAAATGTGAATGACTTTCCAGAAGTTGAGGTGTTTTGAAGTCACCGAGGACAAAATTAATTCCTTTCTATGATTTTTTTTAAACATGAACAAAACCAGACAGAGTAAGTGGGGGTGTTTGGTTTTGTTTTAACTGTAGGATTAGATAGGAGAACAGGTAAGATGCCTTGGCTTTTGAAGGATGATTCTGGAGAATCAAACAGTCCTTTTGAGACTTTTAAACATTGGTCTCTCGGGGTTTTACTCTTTCACCTGCGAGACATCAATTTATTATTGATGTTATCATTCAGTGCAAATGTCTGCATTTTTGTGCAGACATCTGGTCAACTAAAATCCCCTGGCTTTGCTGAATCTTGTCGGTAAGCAAGTGATTATGCAAGTGCTGGAAGAGCTTCATTCATGAACCTGCAGAAGTACTGTGAACCGTCTGGAATACACAGATAAGGCCTCTATCTCCCCAGGATATCCCTGGTTGGTACATTTAACAGTGCTGTTCTGGCATGTTGGGTTCTTCATAAAATGTCAAATTTCTTATTGTGTTCACATTTTTAAAGAATTTCAGAAGCAAAACGTCCAAAAATTAACCCATCGTACATACGAAATTTTACTGGCATTTAGGCCTACTTATCAATGTGAGCCATTCGCTATCAGTTATATCAACAATCTATTCTATCAATTAATCTGACAGTTCATCGAGTAATCGTTTATATATAATACAAGCACTCCAGTTCACTCAAGTAGCATATTTTGGGCAGTAAAAGGAAACCGGCAAATCAGCAGAAAAGGCACCCAGACACAGGCATGAAAAGTCAACTGTCAAACAAACTGTCGTCGTGAAGTGACAGCGCTACCCAGTGCGCCACTGTGCCTGGCTGCCTTGGGTCTGCATGATGTGCGATGTTAGTATCAACGTGTCATTTCATACGCGTGCAGCTGACATCGCAGAGACCGTGATTGTCCGCTGGGTTCAAAGCAGGGGCGTTTCTGGCCATTGGAAAAAAAAACATGGATTAAGTCAAGTTTACCTGGGGCGTGACTTTCTTCTTTTAAGGGAGACTGGCCTCGTGGCTGAAATACTCGGGGCTAAAGCCCCGCGTGATCCATCTTCACTCTGTCGTACGTAACAAAACTTACCAAGCTTTGCGATTTTAACAATGGCTCATTTTTAGCATTATCTTGTACATGCTTACTGCCCGTTCTTTCGCATACACTTTCCGAGACGATCGCAATCATTCTCCGTCTTTGCTGATAGATTCGCTCGTAGACCGTACGTGTTGAGCGAGGAGGAGAGAGCCGAACAAGGACTGGGTCACAAAGTCACGTTTTGTCTTTCGCTGATTGGAAATACCGCTATTTTGCAATTCAAAGAGACGATATCGAGCAAAAGCAAGAATTTTGTCTTCACCGCTTTGTGTGTATTAATGGCACAACTTACGACAACGTCACCATCACTGCCGCTACATAAGTTCTATTTGGCTATATAGTCATAGTTTCAACTCCTAAATATCGCAAAAACTTCAAATATGTGATATTTTCTCAATATTGTCCAGCCATATAAAGCACAATACGTTCACAAGAAAAGTATATTATATGGTTATTGTATACTGTACAATGTAATGGTGTGGCTAATGGACGGGGAAAATCGTGTTTTAGCAGGCCATTATTTTCACATATAGGAATAATAGAAAGCAAATTAAGCGAAATGATTTGTCAAAATAATGACAAAGTCAGGCTAGGCTACTCCGAGAGGCTTAATGGCACGTATCTATGGCTAACCTCGCATTATTGGGTGAGTCTGTCAAACCTAAATATCTACTTTAAAGATGTATTTGTGTTGCAGTTGTGCTGTGGTAAAGTTTAAGTTCTGCTTTGCAATACTTATATACAACTGCACCTTCATTCACTTTTAATGTGAAGTGCTCCCGCACAGCTGATGCTTTCGCTCTTTTCTTGAACCCCCGTCCGTCTTTCTTCCGACATATCGCCAAGTATTCGCGAAGGAATTTTTTCATCGATGCGTTATAATTATCGTTTAATCTAATAATCGTGACAGCTCTGTATCAGTGTGTGGCACCTTTAGGTTAGAAGCATGCCATAACCTGATCACTAATGTGGCGATTTCCATTCATATGAAATATTTGTGGCTTTGGTGAAGATACGTATATTTGTATATATGTTATTTGTTATATGTGCATATATTGCACACACAAACCCATTAGAAGACCTAGTGTCTGCCATAAAGCTAGTCACATGACTGATATTTTATTAGTCATGTAGCCTTGTCATTGTTCAGTTCGGGGTTCTAACCCAGACATGGGTTCCTTTTTGGTGCGATGAGTGGCTCAGCCTGTTTTGAATCGCTGCTGCCTTCCTGAAGGTCATGGGTTCATATTTGGCATCTGGCTGAGTGATCATACTGCCATCTGTCCTTAACATGATGCTTGACCCTGTGCACTGACTGTCTGATTATCTGTCAAAGCCGGTGAGCTCTCATGTGGATGAAACATCTAACATTTTCCGTTCTGTGTTTCTGCAGGGCAGTAAATGCGTCTTCAACCTGTGTCGGGGGTGCTGTAAGAAGGCGGCGTTCAGGGCTACAGCTGATTGTCCTGGTGAGCCCTTTCACCAGTGTGCTGTATCACACCCTCTGCTTCCAGACAACCTTCACCCACTGGTGCCCGAGTAATAAAATGAGCGCGCTTGGCCTCTGCTCCCTACGCTCCCAGAGAGGGCTTCTTAAATAGAAATGGCCAGCTGTGTGCTGTGTGAACGCCCCTGTGGCACGCCACGTGTCCTGTAACAGCAGGAGTATAATGAGCGTGCATTGCCCTTTATGGGTATCCTGCACAGTGCCACTCTGTTGACAAAATAAATGATGATGGATAAACAGAAAGTGGTCCAAGAGGTGTTCCTCTGTTTGAGACCCTGGCTGGGTGATGACTGATGTGGGGGAATTAAGTGGCAGCTTCTGAGGACATGACTTGAGATGGACTCACCTGGGCGTGGTGAATAACGTCAATGCCAAAAATGTCCTTCACTCTTTTTTGGCTCTTAGGCAGATTGCAAGCTAAGGACGACTGTGAGGCCCTGTGTGACTTAGTGGGTTAGCAGGATGTGCTTGTTGTTGGAAGGTCATCGGTTTGAATCTCTCAATCCGAGTCAATCTGCAAGGCCCTTAAGTCGGTTTTTATGTCCTTGTTTTCTCAGAAATGTTCATTGCTTTGGATACAAGTGCCGGCTAAAAATGCAACGAGTGCCCACCCCAGGCTGTTGAGGCAGGCTAGCACACACACAGCATAACCATTCCACCTTGTCCGTCTCCCCCAAAAGCTCTGACGCCGTTGACGTACTGCGTGTTACTCTGTGTTGCTGGCTGCGCATTTGTCTTCCACCCTTGTTCCTGCAAAAGGAGTGTCTCCTGGGAACATTTTTTCCACAAGGAAACACATTCCGAATAACAATGGTCACCTTATATCTGTATGCAATTAAAAGGTTTCTCTAAATTCGCTCAGATCATTTAAACTGACTTTTTGAGGCATCCATTTTTTTACCAAGAGAAATCAAACATTGGTCTATTATTAGTGGCTGGAACATTAAGGAGAGGCTATTGATACATTAATCTGACAGAATAATGTATACAAAATGAATAAAAGATAGTAAAGTTTACAAAATTCCAAAGTATCTTTATCTTGCTGATGGAGGATTATAGCAGAACACTATCAATAATCTGTCTTTTAGGCTAAACTGTAATAATTCATTATGCTGAATAAGAAAGTCAATCCAAAGGTAGAAATTCATTGTTTATTCCCATTGTAATAATGGTTGTCAGAAGCTAGCAGTCAGATACTTTTTGCCAGCTGAAAACAACCAGATTGGCCAGGCTAACATATCTGCATGTTGCTCTCTGAATCAGTAACTCCCCATCTGCCTTTTTCCTCTCCTCCCCACAGGCCATGGGTTGTTGTTTAAGACCAAGTTTGAGAAAGCTCAGCGACAGAAGGCCAGCGAACCCAACGGACAGGCCAACGGGGAGTCCATCACGCAGACGTGCCCCGCGTTGCCCCCGGCCTCACCCGAGCAGCCCAGCAGAGACCCTGTGGCCTGAGGGCGCCGGGGGGGGGGGGGGGGGG